>CM076579.1:1213253729-1213494070 GCA_034641835.2 Pinus albicaulis
AGAAAATCCCTAAAAAGTCTTAAATTGTATGTTGTTGTTCCACACGTGTGAAGGAGAGAGAAAAACTCTTAGGCTTGTACACACGAATCAAATAAGAGAGAGAAGTGTGAGATGAGTGAGTGATGAAATGAGGATCATGTCTCTCCTTTTTATATCGATATTAAGGGTGTGTGATCCATATTTTTGGGCTTGTGAGCCTACATAAAAATTCTGGACGACCTTGAAAATTTGCACATTTTTGGAAAATAAATTTAAAATCCAACTTATTCTCATCGAAACAAGATGATCTTTAGATCAATATTGAACCTCTCTAAGAGAGGAATTCAACAAAAATATCATCTCCACCATATGAGCTGTGCAACATGGAGTTTCACCCAAATTTCACAATTTAACAATTTAAGAAGGTTCCCATGGTGTTCAAAGAGTCATACAACATCTTAAGACAGATTTCCCATTTTTCTAATGGAATCAAATGATTATCTTTTGTTTTACGAACACACAAATTCTACCAAAAGTTTCTCGGTGCAACTTTTGAAAGCTGATTAAAAGCCTAAGAGATTAATATCATTAACCCAAGAGATTAATGAACACACATGATTATTAGTATTATAAACCGAAGGGATTAATAAACCCAACTCATTAATATTATAAGCCTAAGGGATTCATAAACCCAATGGATTTATATTAAAACCCTAGGGATTAATATTATAAACCCATAGGTTTAATATTATAAGTCATAATACTATAAATTATAGATCCAAAATATTAATATTATAAACCCAAGGGATTAATATTATAAACCTCCAGGATTAATATTATAATCCCTGATATTACAAATTATAAATCCAAGAGATTAGTATTACAAATTATAAACCCAACAGATTAATAAAACCAAGGGTTTAATATTAAAAACTGAAGGGATTAATATTGAAAACTCAAAATATTAATATTCTAAACCCAAGGGATCAATAAACCCATGGATTTTTTTTATATACCCAATGTATTATAAACCCAAGAGATTTATATTAAATCCTAGGAATAATATTATAAACCCTATAAATAATATTATACCCTAGGAATATGAACCCTTAGGTTAATAAACCCAAGGGGTTGGTACCATAAACGTGAGAGACTAAAAACCCAAGGGATTATAAACCCATGAGAATAATATTAAACCTAAAGAATTAATATTGTAAACCTAATGTATATAAACCCTAAGGTAAATATTATAAACCCTAAAAAAAACATTAAATCCTAAGATTAATATTAAAAACCTTAAGATTAATCTTATAAACCTAAGTGATTAATAAACGTAGAGGATTAGTATTAAAAACCCAAGGGAATAGCATAAACCTTAGGATTAATATTAAAGCATAATATAAAAACCAAGGGATTAATATTAAACCCTAATATTAGTATTATAAATCATAATACTTCAATTTATAAACCTAATATTAAAATTTAACATTATAACCTAAATATTAAAAGGCCCTAATATTATAAACCTTGTATTAAACCCAAGTTTTGTAATGTAACAATGCAACATTGAATAAATTAAAATGTAATGTAACATTGTGAAAATTATTATTAGACTAATTTTAATATTGAAACAATGTTTGTGACAATGTGATGCTGGATACATTTTTATACCATTCTAATGTTACAATATTAAATATTTGATATTATAAACCCAAGGGACTAATAAATCCAAGGGATTAATACTAAAAAACGAAGGGATATGAACCCTGAGATAATATTACAAACCCTTAAATAAACACTAAACCCTAATATTAATATAATTAACCTTATGATTAATATTACAAACCCAAGGGATTAATATTGTAAAACCTAAGCTTAATATTAAACCCTAGGAATATAAACCCTATGATAGGTAATATAAGCCCAAGGAATTTATATATTATAAATCAAATGGATTAGAAACCCAAGGAACTAATAAACACAATGAATTAATACTAAAAAACCAAAAGCCCATAGGATAAATATTGTAAACCGAAGGTATATAAACCCTAAAACAAACACGGTTGACCAAGGTTGACCATGGTTGATTTTCATATTGATACAATATTTGTCACAATGCGATATTGGACAATGGTTGACCATAGTTGAATATTAAACCCTACGATTATAAAACCTAAAATTAAAAAACCCAAGGGATTAATATTTTAAACCGTGGGCTTAATATTAAACCCTATGAAAATAAACCCTATGATTGACATTATAAACGCAAGGAATTTATATTATAAACCCAATGGATTATAAACCTAGGATTGATATTATAAACCTATCAATAATATTATACCTTAGGAATATGAACCATTAGATTAATAAACCCAAGTGATTGATATTATAAACTCAAGGTACTAATAAATGCAAGGGATTAATACTAAAAACCAAAAAACCCAAATGATTAATATTGTAAATCCAAGGTATATAAACTATAAGATAAATATTATAACCCTAAAATAAACATGATTTAACATTTTTGATTTTCGTATTGAGACAATATTTGTCACAATGCGACGTTCGACCATGGACGACCATGATTTATTTTTAGATTGAGAGAATATTTGTCACAATGCAACATTTGACAATGATTGACCATGGTTTACCATCATTTACCATGGTTTACCATGGTCTACCCTAAAATAAACATGGTTCAACATTGTTGACCATGTTTGATTTTCATATTAACACAATCTTTGACACAATGCAACATTGGACCATGGTTGAGCATGATTAATTTTCATATTGAGACAACCTTTGTCACAAGGCAATGCTAGACCATGGTTGACCATGGTTAATTTTCATATTGAGATAATGTTTGTCACATTGCGATGTTTGGCCATGGTTGACAGTGGTTGAGCATGAATGACCATGGTTGTCATAATGTGATGTTGGATCAAGAGACAATCTTCGTCACAATCTGATCGTGATTATTGACCATGTTTGACAATGGTTGACCATGATTAACGATGGTTAAGAATGATGCAATATTTGTCACAATGTGACATTGCACCATGGTTGACCATGATTGATTTTCATATTAAGAGAATATTTGTCACAATGTGACGTTCGACCATGGTTTATTTTCATATTGACAATCTTTGTCACAGTGTGAAGATGGACCATGGTTTACCATGGATGAAGATTTTTGTCATAATGTGATGTTGGAACATCAAACAATATTTGTCACAATGCGACGTAGGACCATTGTAGAGCATGGTAGAGCATGGTTGACAATGATTTACCATGTTTTCCCATGGTTAGTGATGATTGAACATGGTTGATTTTCATATTGAGACAATTTTTTTCACAATGTGATGTTGGACCGTGGTTGACATTGATTGACCATGGTTGATTTTCATATTGACCATGACGGACCATGGCTGACCATGATAGACCATGATTGACCATGGTTAACAATGATTTATTTTCATATTGAGACAATCTTTGTCACATGCAACACTTTAGCACGGTTGACCATGATTCAATATGGTTGACCATGGCTGATTTTCATATTGAGAGAATATTTCTCACAATGATACATTGGACGGTGGTTGACCATGAATGTTGATGATTGAAGATGTTTGATTTTCATATTGAGACAATATTTGTGACAATGTGATGTTGGACCATGGTTGACCATGATTATAAACCCAAGGGATTTATATTAAACCCTAGGATTAATAATATAAACCCTGTGAATATTATTATACCCTAGAAATATGAACCCTTAGATTAATAAACACAAGGGATTGATATTATAAACCCAAGGGATTGATACTAAAAAACCTAAGTGATTATAAACCCAAGGAAATAATATTAAACCCAAGGGTTTAATATTTTAAACACAAGGTATATAAACCAAAAAATAAATATTATAAACCATAAAATAAACATGGTTGACCATCGTAGACCATGCTTGATTTTCATATTGACACAATATTTGTCACAATGTGATGTTGGACAATGGTTGATTTTTATATTGAGATGATCTTTGTCACAATGTGAAACTAAACCATAGTTGACTATGATTGAACATGGTTGACGATTGTTGACAATGGTTGACCATGGTTGCTTTTCATATTGAAACAATGTTTGTCACAATGTGACGTTAGACCATGGTTAACTCTGGTTGGTTTTGTTATTGAGACAATATTTTTCACAATGCGATGTTGGACCATGGTTTATCATGGATGACAATGTTTGATTTTCATATTGAGAGAATCTTTGTCACAATGTGACATTCGACCATGGTAGACCATGGTTGAACATGATTATAAACCCAAGGGATTTATATTAAACCGTAGGATTAGTATTATAAACCCTATGAATAATATTATACCCTAGGAATATTAATCCTTAGATTAATTAACCCAAGAAATTGATATTATAAACACAAGGGAATAATAAACCCAAGGGATTAATACTAAAACCGAAGGGATTTAAACCCAAAATAATTAAATATTAAACCCAAGGGATTAATATTATAAATATAAGGTATATAAACCTTAATATAAATATTATAGACCTTAAAATAAACATGGTTGACCATGGTTGATTTTCATATTGAGACAATATTTTTAATAATGCAACATTGGACCATGGTTGACCATGGTTGATTTTCATATTGAGACAATATTTTTCATAATGCAACATTGGGCCATGATTGACCATGGTTGATTTTTATATTAAGACAATATTTTCCACAATATATAATTAACATTCTAGAGTAATAATGGATTGAAAGTGTCGATGGGGTCTTAGATAGATGGTGAGAGGGTGCTCTGTTAAAGCACTCCTTGATATTTTCTTAAATTCAAGAAGTGATATGTATATTGCTCTTTTAATGGGATATCAATATTTAACCAACTATAGACTCATTAATGCAGTGATAGTGTATATATGGATAACTAAATATTATATTCGTTTAAATATAACTATACACCTATGCACTCCACCATATACAACTCCGCAACATTAATAGACCTATGACTTGAAAAATATGTATAGCCATAACACATTGGAGCAATATAAGTTTGTTGTATGATTCTTGTTTGCAGGATGATTCCAGATCTTAGGATGGCGTGGGTGTGATCATTTAAACCATCAGGGAGATAAAAATATGTTTCCCAGGGATTTTATGTTGTTTTATTTATTTTCTGGTTGGTTATTCTTTTCACCATCTTTTTTCTACTGTTGAGATACTTTACGTAAATTTGAACATCTCTATTTTATAATAATAATTAGATTATTAGTTAGGAATCGTGATGAATATGTTGACTAAAATATTAATTAGAAATGTTGATCAAGATGTTGGCTTATTTTTAGGGAGTTGTCTTTAGTGCAATTTTTTGAAGGTTTTTTTGGTAGATTTTTCCGGTCTAATTTGTTTAAAATTCAGCAAGAATTTATTGAAAATAGAAATTTGATGGGTAAATTGCACAATTGAAGTGTCCTAGGGGTTTTTTAGGGTGCTGAATCTATATATACAGAAAAAAAAATAGTTTAAATAACATAAATCAAGATTTTACCTCAATTTTTTTAACAGAAATCAAGATTTTACCTCAATTATTTTCACCAGATTTCGGCACCTGAAACTCCAAAAGGTTGTACTAAAGACTACTCCTATTTTTAATATGCCACATATTTTTGGCCATATCCTTTGTTAATGAATCACAATTTTAACATTAAAATACTCTTTAGATAGTTGTGTGTTAATTTTGGACTTTTATAAATCATATATTAAATTACTCTTTAAATAGTTGTGTGTTAATTTTGGAGTTTTATAAAGCATATATTATGGCCTTATTGTTTTAATATTAAATTTGGCCATATATATTAAGATATCTATGACTCATTGGTTAGAAGTTAATTATTTTTCTATATTTTTGGGATAGGAGCTAAAATTGGTTCTTATGGTTAGAAAAGAATATATTAAAGGAACAATTTTGTTTAATGTAATTTTTTTTTTTGTAATTTCTTTAAAAGTTGTGGATAGATTTAGAAAAAAATTGAGAGGTTGCTATAAGCTTAGAGGCAATAAGAACACACATAAATGAATGGAGATTATGCTATTATAAATTTCCCTTTGAATAATAAGAATATCAATTATCATTGCCCCATAGATGTTTCTCTCACAAGGAGAGTTTTACCACGTAAAACAGTGTGTCAATTTCCGTGTTTGATTATTTTGTTATCTTGTTTATTTGCCATTATTTTCAGCAATTACATTCATTTGTAGGTTATGCTTTCACTGTTGAATTCAATAAGTGGTATGAGAGCTTTTGAGAAAATTTTGTATTAATGGAAAAATGCAAAGTGCAAAGTTTGAAATAAAAAAATTCAATTTGAGTAATAGCTTTGAGGTATGGAAGGTTAATATGTGGGATATTTCTCATGTACCATGTCCTAATGCAGTAGGATGTGTTGGTGTCCTATGTTTTGATATTTTGGAAAATCAAAAGACAAGGCAACATCAGAACCAATCTTTAGAGTCCCAGGATCTAGTCCTCCTGTTCTCAGAGAGGGATTTCTCGAATGTTTGTTTGCAAAGGTTTATCTTGTGTGCTTAGAATAGGGATTTTAGACTAGTTATTAAGTGCAGGTGTTTGTTTGTTTGTTTGGTTGGATTGATACAACAGAACATGAAAGGCCTAGGAAAGATATATAGAATGAAGGAACATCTGGTTCATTGGGCAATGGAGTCAAAAAGAGGTCATAACATACTCATCAATGGATATGGGATATCAGAGGGAAAATATAACTTGGCCACAGGATCCTTTGGTTTTGGAATGAGATGGACATCAATGATTTGGAAAGAGAAGTTTAATTCTCAACGAAGGGAACTTGAAAACATAACTTGAGAAATAAAGAAATATTTGATAGACAGGGCTAACCATAAATTCCACAAACATTCTTTAAGAAAATAATGACTTCAAGACAACTTTGAAAATGAAATCTAATATTCAGGGAACACTCTATTTCCTCAAATATTTTATTTCAAATGACTTAGAAAACATAAAAGATTCACTGATAATTGCAGTCATAGAAGAGGGAACACCTAATACATCTATGATTACAACTATAAAAGACCTTCAAAACAATTGTTCAAGCAATGACAAAGGGAAAGATCGAAACATACCTCTTTGAATAACTTAAAACAATGGTACTTCAAAGGGGGACTTCAATAAGATCTTTTAAGTGGCAGAAGACAAGCAGGGAGAACCATAAATCATGCTGAAACCAACTATTTAAACTATTAAGGAAATAAACAAGCATGAAGACTAAAGAGAGAGATTAAAGACTCTAAAATACTTCAGCAGAGGAAAACATAAAATAGTGAAGGATGAACAGGTCTAAGGTGCTTCCAGGAGTCATTTCTTAGCCTAATACTTTCTATCCTACTATAGTAAGAAATTTTGGAACAGAATGAAAACAGGAGAAAACAATAAATAGTTCAGAATACTTCACCAACAGCCAAGCTCATGGATCCAATGATAGAGCCTTCTCAGTAACAAGCATGCAACAACATCATCAGGGCTTCCAAGACTTCAATATCATCTTCAACTTCAACAGACTATGTATTATTTCAGAGAGTTTCAGTATTACAACTAGTGATCAACCAACAATCATTAGTTTCTCATCTTCTACAGAGGTATTTATAGAAGGATGAGGAGGTGAGATCTGATAAAAGATATTTTAGGACAATCAATACAGATTCAAGAATTCTCGAACTTTGAGGGGCTCGATGAAGAAGTTTACAGGTGTTCGTCTGTATTAATGTCTTTACAATTTAGTATTAAAGCTCGGTGGGAGCTTTGTTGACTTCTAAGGCTCTGTGTCATGAATGAAATAAATATGCTGATATTTTATATTAAATTCCTTTGGCAGAATTAATTCTTCGGCTGCGTTGAGGCAAATATCTGATTGATCAATAACTTTGGCCTCTGTTTGAATGTTTTGAGGCACAGGTGGCTTTGTGGTAGCTGGGAGGAGTCAATTTGCCTCAGATGTGGCGGTGGATGCCTTTTTGTCTAATAGATCATTATGATTTCCTTTAAATCTGATTTAATTTGGAGGATAAGGCTTTTGATAATCAATTTTAGCCGTAATCCCCAAATTTGTCTTCAATCTTATGTTCTGCTGCGCTCTGTTCTTCAACACTGATACTCTTTTGACTGTGTTTTTAATAAAACAGTGTCTTGTCGATGCGCAGGGCCACGCTGGTCTTTAAAGGCATCAATGCCCATGAAGCATTGATAAAACATTGAATCTGACCTTTGCGAATGGTCTCCATTGATAAATCAAAGGCACGAGAAACGTCTTTCCCGGCCTTCGGCATTTCTTTCGAACAAATGGAAAAACCATTAATCCCTGCAAAATACACAAAATATTAGAAAATCCTGCATTTTTAGGTTTAAATTCTTTGGAGGCTTCGGGGAGGAGCGTGGCCGTTGGATGGAAATCATCCGACAGTGGAGATTTATTTAGAGGAGGTTAAAGAAGAGCATGGAAATGAACAAGTCAGAGTGATTGTGGACTGTTCGATCCGGACACGTGGACGGTCCAGATCCAATCGGAGGATCGCAATCAGAGGCAACACTCAACTGGCGCCGATGTAAAAATGTGATGCGATTTAGCGTTAGCTGTCGATCTGAGGATCAGATCAACGAAGGGGAATGAATCAGAGGGATGGGCGATTGGGGGAAGAAACAAATGCATGCAATTGAAACTGCGTGATGCGATGTGGCGCAGATCGTCGATCTAAATATTAGATCAACGGTGGAGAAAGAGTTGGGGGAAAGGCCGATCGGGGGAAGAAACAAATGCATGCAATTAAAAAACGCAATGCGATCGAGCGCTGGCCATTTGATTGGCTCATGATCAACGACGGGGATTAGTTTTTAGAAATAACCGGCGGAAAACCCTTATATCATTAAAAAACCCAAAAATGTAAATAAAACAAAGGTTTTTATGCTTCGGGGGTGGGATATATATATAAAGTGGATAGGCGCCCGACTGCGGGGCCTTTAGTTATATGGAAGGTGATGGGCTTGAGGCATATATATTCAAAAGAGCCAATCGCAATTGGAGCCTCGGGCTTGGTATTTTTAATCGACCCATTAAACTTTCCCGATGCGATAAGCGCCTTGGGATTTTTAACTCTCAGTCCTGGGCACAGGGTATATGAAATGAAAAGTGGTGGGGAAAAAATATAATACAGGGACTCAATCGCATCGGAAATTTTTATGTGGTCTTTCAATCAACCCATTTGGATTTCTCCGATGCGATTGCGTGATCGGTCTTTTTAATCTAACCATTTATATTTAACACGTGACTTTAGCTCTTTTGACCAAAACTTTGGATAAATGGGTTTTATGACTTTACAAAAGAAAAAGGCAATCGAGAAAGGATTTTTACAAGGTTTTATGCGTAGAAGGCGGGCCCACGTTTTATATGAAAAATAATATAATCGGGGGTTTTAAATTCAAAGGTTAATCGCATCGGAACTTTCGGAACATGGTAAAAGACTTGTGCACTTGGATCTTTCCGATGCAATGAGCACCGAAAAGGTTTAGCACTTGGTTCCGAGGTGTGGGCATGTGGGGAAGTGGTTAGGGGACTTAGCTGAAGGGGGCTAAAGCCTGAAACATAAAACATGGATTTTTTATGGTTTTTAAATGTTTTCAAAGGGATTCGAGGGTTTCGGTAAGGCTAAAAAGTGAGTTTTAAACCTTACAAAATGGATTTTCATGAATGGAAGAAGGGAACTTATGAAAAATAAAGGATTTTTATGGAAATAAAGGGGTAAAAAAGTGAAGGTTAGTTCTGTGGTGGGAGGAAGGAAAAAGGTCTTTGCAGCAGTATTTTACTTATGGAAATAATAGAATTTCAGAGTATGAAATGGAAACAACAGGGAAGATTTTAAGACTAATGACCAGATGCCTTCATGAGTCTTCAAGCGGTAACACTTTTTTGCAATAAAATTTGTTCCTTGAAGGCTGCAAAATCATTTAGCCACCTTGTGGTATAAAAAATTTATAGGTGGCTAACAGTGGCTCCACTTGGGGATGGTGCTTTCTTGAAGGCATCAAGAACTTCAGACTTGCTTTCTCTGGGACGCTGATTAGTGCCTAATCCATTGGGTTGCCTTTCTTTGATTGAATGATCTTATTTCGCTCTGGAAATGCTAACAGCCATGGAAAACAATGGATATTTTATCAACAAGCTTTCTACCTACCCAATCCTATTGATCTAACATTTTGTCTCCCTTAGAGTGCACTTGGATTGGAAAACTCTCTTTCAACATTTTATTCTTTTTGAAAAAAAAAAGTCTAATCTAGTTCTACTTCTTATTTCTTCATGGACTCAGATTAAACAGTTGAGCCCATATGCTTCTCTACCTAATCTACTAATCTGTTAGGATTAAACAGTCTAACAGATTTTTATTCTTCTAATTTCTAAAGCAGAAAATTAAAAAGCATACAAGTCAGGATTGAACGGTCTAACTTGATGCTAATCTATGGCATAAAAATAGGCTGCACATAGATTATTATTTGCAGAAAATTAAATCAAAATGAAGAAGGCTTTAAGATCTGAAAGTTTTAAGAACATCCTTCTCTTTTCTTCAGCTCTGTTTTTAAGCTTGTTTGAGCTGTTTTTCCGTTGTTATCTGGTTTAGGTTTTGAGATGATTAGAACCGGTTTTACCCTATTTTGAATCAGAAATTTAAACATATGTGATTCATTCTTTGTTTGAAAACTTATGTTCAGATTTTGAGCATGTTTGAACCTTTAATTTCTAGCCTAATCTACCTATTGATAAGCCAAGATTAAACAGTTTGGCAAATCGAATTCACTATCCTATCAGCAGTAAATTTAAAACTAATTAGTCAAGATTAGGTTGTTTGACTAACTAGAAGTGTGTCTTTCAAGAGTGGCATTTAAGCTTTCACACTTTCAGATTTGTTTCTCTTTTCGGTACAGGGATGTACCTTTCTTGTTTTGAAATCTGCCCTCTTTTCTTTTCTATTGTTTTTTGTATTTTTCTTTTTTCTTTCAAGATAAAAATAAACAAGTAACTAGATGCTTAAAACTGAGTTTTATTGACATTCCTATCTAACCTAATCTAACTTGGAATATTTACATGTTTAGCTAATGAAATCTCTTTTCCAGTACAACCAATCCAGTAAATGATTCCACGATTGGTCCTTTTTCATCTCCTTGGGCAGGCTGGACAAACAGGGCCACTCCCATTCCTTTTGTTCTTTAGTAGCAGTGATAAATAGTCTTCTTGCTTTTGGTAATACACTACTCCTAATGACCTTGATCCCTTTTTCAAATGCCTTCAAGAAGTGAGCATAGGGATCTTGAAATAATGCCTGGTGAAGAGTATTTGGAAGACATGTTTCAACCAGGATCATCTCTTGTTTCTCCATTATATCAAGGAAAATATTCTCTTGAGAAAGAAAAACTTCCTCATCTTCATGGTCATCTGAACTGGAGGACTCATCATATATTGCAGCGTTGTCCTTTGGTAGTCCTGGTATGCTCTGATTTAGTGGACTATGCTCTGTGAAGAGATCATCATGTTTTTGAGCAGGGGTATCTTTTATTACCTCAACCCTTTCAGGAGGAGGCTCCTTATATGCATCCTATTCAAGAAATTTCTCTTTCTTCTCAACCTCAACATTACAACTAGTAGATTGCTGACTCCCAATTTTGTGAAAGCTATTTATGATGAATTGGACTGGCTGATTGCTGCTTTCAAGCTGATTATAATGAAATTCATGATACCAATCGACTATTGGTTGCCCTGCATGATTAGTTTATGTTTGGAGCTCATCATCATCATCAGATTGATCAGAAGTTGAAAAATCATTAGTATAAACAATTTCACCAATCAAGCATATTGGGTTATCAGTTTGTTCTTTTAGCTGATCTACAAGTTTATTTTCTGTCTCAAGACGACAAGGTTTAGTAGGTAAATAAGCAGAAGTGTTTTTTTCTAATAAAGAATTGAGGGTTGGCTGTTTATTTAATATCTGATCAATTTCTTCCTCTGCAAAAAGAGAAGGAATTTTCTCTTTGCTTTGGACAGAAGAACAACAGTCCTCTCCCTCTTGTGTTAAATGGTTTTGAGGCTGGATGTTTTCTTGAGCCTCTTCTAGGGAATGATTACTTGTACTTGCTGGGGAATTTTGAGGATTCTCTTCCTTTTCCTGAACTATCTCAATTTCAAACAACACCTCATGATTTTCATGGTAGTCACTTTGACTGTAAGGTTCACGGGTTGTTTCAAGTATATTGTCATAATTCCATCTTTCTTTAATAATATGAAATGAGTCATAACATAAAGGAAGAGACTCTGGTTGTGTTGTCTCTTCTCCTATTTCAGATTTTGTGGGTTCAAAATGCTTATGTTTTCCTCAAGGGATTGCTCACTATTAATTTTTGCAATCTAGTCATGAATTTCTCTTAATAGCATGGTACAAGATATAGGGAGATAATCAAGAATTTCCTGACAACCTTCTTCATTTCTTTCTTTATAATCTTGTTCAACACACATATCTTGTAATGTTTGGGTTTGTTCTTGATTTTAAAGGAGCATGGGCTACTCTAGATAATCAATATTCAAATTAGCCTCATACCTTTCAAATCTTTTCCCAAGCATGTACACCATTTTCTCCATCATGACCAGCAATTTTTCTTTATTGTTTTCTTTATAGTCTTGCTCACCTTATTCTATAAAGTCTTGATCATCATCTATATATTGCTCATTGTCTAGGTATTGTAATGGTTGATTTTGTGTTTGAGGTCACTGTATCTTTCTAACTAGTTCAGAGTCCTTTATCAGTGGAGTTATTAGGTCTTTTGGGATTGTGGAGTCACCAGGTGGAAGATTTTGAAATTTGCTGTCCACCAACAACATGATTGGGTTTGCTCAATGCATTCCCAAGGGATTCTATAAGGACTAATCAAATAATAGGCCTACTAGAGGCCAGTGGAGTCACTAGATGGAAAATTTTTAGCTTTTGTGAAGGTAAAATATTTTATGGTTCCACCACCATGTTTATTATGAAGCCAAACTGAAATATTTTTGGGTTTTTCTGAGTTTCTATGGCTGTTTGAAAGACTAATGAGTCTATAAGAGCTTGCTAAGAAACTATGAACTCAGTGGTCCCACCGTGATCGCCATTATGTTGGTGTCCTGTGTTTTCATAGTTTGGCAAATCAAAAGACAAGGCAACATCAGAACCAATCTTTAGAGTCCCAGGATCTAGTCCTCCTGTTCTCAGAGAGGGATCTCTCGAATGTTTGTTTGCAAAGGTTTATCTTGTGTGCTTAGAATATGGATTTTAGACTAGTTATTAAGTGCAGGTGTTTGTTTGTTTGTTTGGTTGGATTGATATATCAGAACATGAAAGGCCTAGGAAAGATATATAGAATGAAGGAACATCTGGTTCATTGGGAAATGGAGTCAAAAAGAGGTCATAACATACTCATTAATGGATATGGGATATCAGAGGGCAAATCTAACTTGGCCATAGGATCCTTTGGTTTTGGAATGAGATGGGCATCAATGATTTGGAAAGAGAAGTTTAATTCTCAATGAAGGGAACTTGAAAACATAACTTGAACAAATAAAGAAATATTTGATAGACAGGGCTAACCATAAATTCTACAAACATTCTTTAAGCAAATAATGACTTCAAGACAACTTTCAAAATGAAATCCAAGATTCGGGGAACACCCTATTTCCTCAAAGATTTTATTTCAAATGATTTAGAAGACATAAAAGATTCACTGATAATTGCAGTCATAGAAGAGGGAACACGTAATACATCTATGATTACAACTATAAAAGACCTTCAAAACAACTGTTCAAGCAATGACAAAGGGAAAGATCGTAACAGACCTCTTTGACTAACTTAAAACAATGGTACTTCAAAGGGAGACTTCAATAAGAGCTTTCAAGTGATAGCAGACAAGCAGAGAGAACCATAAATCATGCTGAAATCAACTATTTGAGCTATTATAGAAATAAAAAACCATGAGCACTAAAGAGAGATATTGAAGACTCTAAAATACCTCAGCAGAAGAAAACATAAAATAGTGAAGGATGAACAGGTCTAAGGTGCTTCCAGGAGTCATTTCTTAGCCTAAAACTTTCAACCTACTATAGTAAGAAATTATGGGACAGAATGAAAACAGGAGAAAACATTAAACAGTTCAAAATACTTCACCAACAGCCAAGCTCATGGATCCAATGATAGAGCCTTCTCAGTAACAAGCATGCAACAACATCATCAGGGCTTCCAAGACTTCAATATCATCTTCAACTTCACTAGACTATGTATTATTTCAGAGAGTTTCAGTATTACAACTAGTGATCAACCAAAAACCAACAACTTCTCATCTTCTAAAGAAGTATTTATAGAAGAATAAGGAGGTTAGATCTGTTAAAATATCTTTTAGGACAATCAATACGAGATTCAAGACTTCTCGACCTCACGGGGGCTACGTGGAAAGTTTCGCGGGTAAAATGCAATGCGTCTTTACAATTAAGATTAAAGCTCGATGGGAGATTTGTTGACTTCTAAGGCTTTGTGTCATGAATGAAATAACTCTGCTGATATTTTGTATTAAATTCCTTTGGCAGAATTAATTTTTCGGCTACGTTGAGGCAAATATCTGATTGATCAATAACTTCGGCCTCTGTTTGAATGTTTTGAGGCACAAGTGGCTTTGTGGTAGCTAGGAGGAGTCAATTTGCCTCAGATGTGGCGGTGGAGGCCTTTCTGTCTAATAGATCATTATGATTTCCTTTAACTCTGATTTAATTTGGAGGATAAGGCTTTTGATAATCAATTTTAGCCATAATCCCCAAATTTTTCTTCTATCTTATGTTCTGTTGTGCTCTGTTCTTCAACACTAATACTCTTTTAACTGTATTTTTAATAAAACAGTGTCTTATCGATGTGAAGGGCCACGCTGGGCTTTAAAGGCATCAATTCCCATGAATCATTGATAAAACATTAAATCTGACCCTTGAGAATGGTCTCCATTGATAAATCAAAGGCACGGGAAACGTATTTCCCGGCCTTCGGCATTTCTTTCGAACAAATGGAAAAAACCATTAATCCCTGCAAAATACTCAAAATATTAGAAAATCCTGCGTTTTTAGGTTTAACTGCTTTGGAGGCTTCGGGGAGGAGCGTAGTCATTGGATGAAAGTATCCAACGGTGGAGATCTACGTAGAAAGGAAAAAGGGAGAGCTGGAGAAGAATAAGGCGGAGTGATTTTGGACCGTCCGATCCGGACACGTGGACGGTCTAGATTCAATCGGAGAATCGTGATCGGGGGATCACAATAGGGGGTGGCGAGCGAATGGAGCGATTGAAACATGCGATGTGACGAAGCGTAAGCGGTCAATCTAAAGGTTAGATCAACGGTGGAGAATGAATCGGGGTATGGCCAATCGGCGGGAGCAACAAGTGGACGCGATGCGAAAGTTGCGATGCAATTGAAAAACTCCGATGCGATGGAGCGCTGGCCGCTTGATCCGCTTTCGATCAATGGCGGGGATTTGTTTTAGAACAGACCAGCGGTAAGACCCTTATAATATATAAAAACTCAAACTTTGGAATAAAACAAAGGTTTTATGCTTCGGGGGCGGAAAATATGTATAAGGTGGATAGGCGCCCGACTGCGGGGCCTTTGGACTTTACGGAATGTAATATGCCTGGGGTGTACATAAAACAAAAGGGCCAATCACAATCGGGCCATCAGGCCTGGTCTTTCAATCAACCCATTTGAATATTTGTGATGTGATTGGCACCCGGGATCTTTAACACTTGGTCCTTGGTGGAAAGTCATATGAAATGAAAAGGCGGGGGGAGAGTTTATATGTATAAGTCCTGATCGCATCGAAAATTTTGATGCAACCTTTTCAATCAAACCATTGTATTTTTCTTCGATTGCGATTGTGCGATCGGTCTTTCAATCTACCCATTTAAATATTCAACACGTGACTTTGGTTTTTTAGTTTAAACTTTGGGAAAGTGGGTTTTAAGACTTTACAAAAGAAAAATGGATCGGGAACGAAATATCACAAGGTTTAAGCGCCGAGGCAGGCTTTATGGTTTATATGAAAAATAATATAATCAGGGGTCTTATAACAGAAAGGTTAATCGCATCGGAACATTCGGACCATGGCAAAGACTTGCGTACTTTGAATATTTGCGATGCGATAAGCGCTGTGAGGGGCTTAGCACCTGGTTCCAGGGTGTGGGCATGTGGGGGAAGTGATTAGGACTTAGCCCAAGGGGGCTTAAGTCCATAGTAATAAAACTTTGTTTTTTATGAAATTTTCAAAGTTTTCAATGGATTTTGGAGGTTTCAGTAAGGTTAAAGAGTGAGTCTTTAACTTTGTAAAAGTGATTTTCATGAGGGGAAGAAGAGGAATCATGAAAAAAAAAGGGATTTTATGGAGAAAAAGGGGAGCCAATGAAAGTAATTTTGGAAGAGGGGGAGGGGAAAAATGATGGTTTTACAACAGTTTCTTCTCATGAAATCAGCAAAATTTCTGAGTATAAAATGGGAACAAAAATGAAGATTTTGGACAGAGGCATAAGGCCTTCAAGAGTCTTCAAGAGCCAACAATTTTTAGTAATAAAATTTGTTCTTTGAAGGCTCAAAAATTCTTAGCCACCTTTTGCTATAACAAATATTTTAGGTATTAAATCTGAAGGGCCCGTTTTATTTCCTACATAGATACTCCATATTGAATGGATCTATAGATAATCTTGACAAATTTTATAATTTCTTTGGATGATGCCAACACAAATAGAAAATACACCAAAAAGGGCTTGTAAGACTAATTCTAACAAGAATAATATTCTAAATTTTTTTATAGATATGAAGTTCCATCAATCCAATTTATTTAATATTTTCTCGACTAAGTCCTTTTAGTGAATATTTCTAAGGGAGTTTTCTTCCAATGGCACCCCCAAATATTTAGCAGGGAGAAAGTTGTGTTGAAATCCCAACAATCTAACTAGGTGCCATTACACTGCTAAATTAGTATTAAGGAGTTATATTTGAGATTTACCTACATTAATGGATGCCACTGAGGCCTCCATGAAGTCCTCTAGGATATATTTTAGTACTCTAGCTTCTCTTACTATAGGAACTCCGATTAACCTCGTGTCATAAAAAAAATAATGATGGGAAATGGGAAGATCATCATGATATAATATTAATCCTATTATCTTTCCTTATTTTACTATTGCCTTTATTATGCATCCTGACCCTTCTACAACAATAATAAATAAGAATGCAAAGAGAGGGTTGCCTTGTCGAATTCCATGTGAAGACTTGAATGTCGAGGAAGGATATCCATTGAGAATCACAGAGAAGAATGTGGTTACAACCCAAGATCCTATCTAGTTAATCCAATTACTTGAAAAGCCAAATTTTGTGAGAAAAGTGAAGAGATACTCCCAAATAAGTCTCCCAAAGTCCTTAAATAGGTCAAGATTAATTAGCATACCCAAAATTTGTATATTTTTACAACGAATGGAGGACCTCATGGGCTACTACTATTTTATCCAAGGTTTGCCTACCCTCCACATAACTTGTTTGATCCATTGAAATTATATTTGGTAGGAGTGGCTTTAAATGAATTACAATGACTTTTCAAATAATATTATATATCACATTGCATAAGGCTATTGGTTTGAAGCTATCAGGATCCTAGGAATTATCACACTTGGGAATATTGTTAATAGAATGGAATTCAAGGCTAGAAATAAAGCACATACTGCAATATTCCTCCAACGGGTCATGGATTTCTTACTAAGGAAGTGACAATAAGCATGGAAAAAATATATAATGAATCTATTTAGACTCGACACTTTTTCTTTTAGAATATAAATTACTACCTCTTTGAACTCCACATAATATACCTTTTACATTAAGGCATCATCATGATATGGTTGAACTAATGTTGGGATGTTTTTGTGATCTTATGAATTAATCTCCATTGAATTTGATTTGGTTAAGATAAAAATGATCCATAATATCTAGCCAATTCTTGCTCCATCTATTTTTGATCTATGGCCTTTCATCCTACTTCATATTTGAGTGAAATATCATGTTATGATTCTGGTGTTTGATCATTTATTTATGAAAAAAAATTGTGTTCATTTTCATTTGTCAAAGCCAATGGATTCTTGGCTTTTTCCTCCATAACATTTTCTTTTGTTTCCTTCTATCCTCTATTTTTGTGAGCATTTCTCTTTATTTTGTATTTATATCCTAAATTATTCCCTCCATAATTATTTCTTATTGAACCTATTGCATGTGTACGTCTAACTCTTGTTTTGTTTGGAAAATATTTCCAAAATCCTCTTTATTCCATTTTTTTACTTTCGATTTAAGAATCTTGATATTTATTGAAATCTGACCATGAAAGACCCTAAACTTGATTCCCTTACCAACACACCTTTCCCTTCTCAAGGAAGGATGTATCCCTAATCCAAAAACTCTGAAATTTGGAAGGCCTATTTTTATAGGAAACTTTGATATCTATTCTAAATAGATTATCTAGTGATCCAAACTTATGCAAGGAAGAATGGATTATTCTAGGAAGATATCCACTTATAAGAGAAATTATAAGACTACAAATCTATCCAATTTCAAGGCTATTTGGTTCTTACCACCATGACAATTTCTCTAGTTGAATACTCCATTAACTATTTCCGCATTGGAAAATTTCAATTATTCGATCTGTTATTTGAACTGTGGGAATTATATACCTAAATGGAAAATGCCTCCCTTATTTTTCCTCTAGTGATGTCGCCACATTGAATTCTTATATTAAAATCCATACCTTATATTTGTTAAACTCTCTAATGATAAGTATGTTTCTAAGAAAGATTTCCTTTTCGATCACCATATTTGGCCCATAGACTATTGTAATGCATCTCAAATATTATAATCCTAGGTAGTGGAATCTACCAAGTATTATCCTCAAGGTGTCCATCTAGTCCATAAATTCCACTTCATCTTGATTCCACAAGACACTGAGTCCCCCTGGTAGCCCAACAACATCTTGCTTTATGGTTTTACACCCTCTCCAACAATGAGAAGAAATTGAGTTCACTTTATCACTATCACATTTAGTTTCTTGTAATATTAATATTGTAGGTATTTACCTAAATATTATATCTTTGATAAGATTTTGTTTCATCAATTTTTTTTTCATTTTATATTCCACAAAATTATCTTCATTCGGAAGGTTATTGGACAGAGGAAAACACCTTCATTAAGCAAGCCTATAATAGCCCTGGTTTAAAAGTTCATGTAATAAATTTAATAAAGGAAAAATAAGACCAAGGTGATGGGACACATATTCCAAGCTAAATATTGGGCAAAACATCCTAGAGGGTGTTCATTTGTTTTTTTATCGATAATGAAATTGGAAAAGGCATTGGTAAAGGATTTGGAAAGGAAAGAGGCATTAATTGAAATTATGTATGAAAATAAAGGAAAATAGGAGAAAAGGGAGATGAAAGTCACAAGTTTGCATGAGGAGGAAATTCAAGGAAAAGTAGAGGGATTTGAATAAAATAGAGGCCTCAATTATTAAAAGGATTATTAGTATCAGTTCACAACTTTTGTCAGTTAACATTTTTTCAGTTCAATTTTTGAGCTCTCTTCTATTCTTTATTCTCTCATACTCGTGAAGACTTAGATAATTCTTGGATAAATCTAGCATTGAGGAAAGAAATGAAAGGAAGGAGATGGAAGGAAAAGGAAAACAAGGGACAAAAATGAGAGTTGGATAATTTAGCTTCAACAGGAATAATTGTAGGTAGCAGGTTGCATGCATGATTTCCTAGTTGATTTGTGAATGCATGATACATGCATGTATGTATTTTTGTTATCTTACTATCATTGGCATGGGTTTTTCTAGGTGTGACTGTTTTTTTAGCCTTGCCTTTCCATTTTCGGATAACCATCGTATGATGGGGTTATTTAATTCGATTGAGCTTTAGACTGCTAAAAGGTTTTGGAATCGGTTAAGGTGATCTCAAGAAAATTCCCAAGGGAATAGTAATCCCGTGACTGATTATGGTGGGATTGTAGTAAATCATGAGGGTGGAGGGAAGAAAATTCCTCAAGGTATTGGTGAGGAAATACTGAGGCATCCAATCTTGTTTTGGGCCCAGTGATCCCTTGATGGGTTTTGGTAGGATTTCAGTAAAGCCTGGTTGTTTATGTGCTTACTTTGGGCCTAGGAATTCCTTAACTGATTTTGGTGGGATTGTAGTAAATCCTGAGCATGGAGGTGGTTTAATCTCTGGGAAGCCCTCATTTTTTTTTTCTTGAGTCCCACATTCATGCTTGGAGTATGACACAGGGGTTATTGGATGAAATAAATATTTCGTTCAGCTCAATCTATGGTCGAGTAGTACATGGAAGTCCCTAACTTGGTTGGATTTTTAATATGTTAGTAAGATTTATTTTCCTCTTGTATTTCATGAGTATTTTTACTTGTTATTAATTTCATTTTATGGCTATTCTATTATAGTTATTATTCTGGTTATATGATGCTTATAAGCATAGTTTCATAAAAAGCTCTAGTTATGCCTCTTGATATGTTTGATTTGTTGATGAATGGTTATTGAATACATGATCTAATAAGTTTTATTGCAGTTGTTATGAGAGAGAATTAGAACTTCTTGATGATTTTCAGATAAGTATCAGACCCTTATGTTTAGATATGCATTCATGACCTGTAGATTACATGTTTTTAATATGTTTGACAAAATGACTGTCATGGTTAGGCCTGGTTAGGTCAATTTTTTGGTAAAAATTTGTATGAATGGATTTCTCTTGATGTTATCAATCATTATGGAAAGTCTCATGGAGTTTTTGGTAGTAGTCTAGAGCTTGACTTGGAAATTAAGCTCAAAATCCGGGACCACACGCTTTGAACTGGAAATTCTAGGTCACAACCACTACCTGGTAGGCTTATGCATGCAGTTGTAGGCAATAAACTAGATGGAGGCCTTTTCATGCTTGTGGTTGGGAGCACGGGTCACTGAAAAGGCATTCCAGCTCAGAGTTTTGGCACTAGGAGTGTTTGTTTAGCTTTGGGTGTCATGTAGCATCTGTAGGACATTGTGAAAGGTAATTGTTTCGTCAATTGTTGGCCCAACTTCCTTTATGGCACCTAGGAGGTCTAGTCATGTCACAATAGCTCTTTGTCTCATGTTTATCTTGGTAGGCCAGTGAAATTTGTTAAATTTGGGAGGGGTGGTTACATGGTGGTAATAGAGTGGGTTTTTCTTTCTTTGGGTGACATTTAATAACACAGGGTGGTATCAAAGCATGGTTCAAATACTTGTACTAGATGGGAAGAATGTGTTTTTCATCCATGCATGTCAGTGTCTACATGGTTTCTATGTTTGCATTGTTATGGTTATTGTTATGCATGCATTATAGTGGTTACTTTTAGCATGTATCTAGTTTGTGTTAGAGTTTTTGAAATCACAAATGGTAACTGGATGATGATTGAGATGATGTCGACATATTGATATGATTATGTAAATAAATATATCATGCTAATATGGACTGATTTTTTATATGCAATAGCCTCCCCTGAACTTCACTGAGGTATGTTGATTATGCTTATATTTGGTTAACTAACATGGTATGCTTGCAGGAAAAATAGGGTCAAATATGATTAAAAAAATGGTGGATTATAGTTCACGAGACTCCCCTTACATATCAAATGAACAACCAAGATATGAAGAATACCCAGACATAGCAGATACCTTGTGAATTTTAAAGGAAAAAATTAGAAGTTACAAAGCAGATAATGACATGATCATTCAGTCATAGGAAAGACTTTCCAGGGCACATGAGAAAAAATCAAAGGTTAATGCAGTTATCCTTCAGAGTTTGTCACATTTGTAGAGACATGGAAAACCACAGATAAATTATGAATAGGAGGACACAACTAATGGGGCACATGGTAGGAGGTGTCATGGTGGGCACAAGTCGGATAGGGATGACACAGTTAGAGATGACAGGTTCTTGGATACACCTGATAGGTGAGGCATGGGACATGAGTTCTACTCGAGTTATGGTTCAGACATGTATCATGGTCATCATCGCTATCATCCCTATAGGAGGAGTGGTAGGGGATATTTTATGGATGAGTTCAAGACATCCAAGCCACCTACATTTGATGGAGAGTTGAAGAAACCGGAAGATGCAAAGGCATAATTTATTAGGATAAAGAAGTTCTTTGAGTTGCATGACAATACATAGAACATGAAGGCCAAGATAGTTTTTTTTAGTCTTAACAGGAAAGTATACATATGGTGGGAATATTTGAAGCATGTTAGATACATCAGGAGAGAGGATTTGAGTTTCCATGAATTCAAGGGACTCTTTAAGAAGAAGTACATGTTAGAGAGGTAATATGACAATAAATAAAAGGAGTTATATGAGTTGAATATGGGGTCAATGACATATGAGGAGTACACTACTAAGTTCATTGAATTGTTGAGGTATGTGTCAATTATTAAGGATAAGAAAACCAAAGTTTAGATATTTTTCAATGAACTTCCATTAGCATATAACAATCAAATTGAGTATGATGAGCCTCAGTTGCTGGAGGAAGTCATTGGAAAGTTGAAAAAATGTTATGAGAAATCAAAGTGTAAGAATGAATCTAAGAAGTGTTGGAAGGGAAAGATAATATTAAAGGTAAATGGCCACCGAAGCGAACAATAGGTGAGAAAGAGAATGTTGGTTCTTAGAAGAAGTTTAATGCAGTTGATAAGGGACATGGATCATAGCCTAGAGAGCAGCATAACATAGATTTAATGGTATGGATAATCAAGTAGTGTTGATATGGAAAGGAGCATATCAAGAAGGAATTTTTGTTCTATCAGGGTGGTAGGCCTCATATCTAAGGTGCTTAGGAGGTGAAAATAGTTCGGACATTGGATAAAGCATTCCTCAGATCTATGCAACATTGGATAACATGCAGGAGAATCACAAGGAATTTATTATTGAGAGGGAATGTAAGATCTATGTTCGAGTTGTTTCTATTTTGATTTAACATGGATCTATTTATAGTTATGTTAACCCTGAACTGGTGGATAAGTGTGATTTGAGAAAAGAAGAGCATGCAGAGTCTTCGTTGGTGCAGTTGGGTATAGGTACTAGGAAAGAGTTCATCATTTGGTAAGATCTTGTGCATTTGAGTTGAGATGTACACCTACGTCAACGCATCTCAAATTGCTTTCATTGGGATCATATAATATTCTTCTGGGAATGGATTGGTTATAACTTCACGGGACTAAGGTGGATTGTTATGAAAAGGCTATTGAATTCTTGGATGATAATGGAGAAAAAATAATATTACAGGGTAAGAATAAGGATACATCGGCTAGAATGGTTACAACTATGCAAGAAAAGAATCGTTGCAAGAAAGGGTGTGTATTGTTTGTAGGGAATATTTCCAGTGATATAGGTAAGGATGTTTAGGATACTGAATTCTTGAATAGGTATCTAGTTTTGTAGTAGTTTCAATATGTGTTTCCAACAAATATTTTAGAGTTGCATCCTCATAGGGAAGTGGAATTTTCTATTGAGTTGGTACCAAGGGTAACACCAACATCAAAGTAGTCGTATAAGATGAGCATGCCAGAGTTAGTGGAACTGAAGTTACACTCGAAGGAAATTCTTATAAAGGGACACATTAGGCCAAGTTTGTCACCTTCAGGTGCACTAATATTGTTTGTCAAAAAGAATGATGGTATTATCAGGTTATCCATTGATTACAAGTAGTTGAACAAGGTGATGATTAAGAAACAATACCCATTGCTAAGGAAGGATGACTTGTTTGATTAGCTGAAGGGAGAAACAATGTTCTTGAAGATGGATTTGAGATCAGAATACCATCAGGTATACATCAAAGAAGAGGACATATACAAGACTACTTTCTGGACTAGTTAGGGGCATTATCTATTTGTTTTCATTCCTTTTCATTTGACTAATGCTCCAGCTACATTCATGTGTTTGATGAATAGTGTGTTGTGTATCTAGAAAAGTTTCTGATTGTAGTCATTGATGATATATTGATATATTCTAAGAATGAGGAAGAGAACGTCGAACACTTAACAGTAGTATTGAGATTACTAAGAGAGCATCAATTGTATGCCAAGCATAGTAAATGCAGTTTCTTTTGGGCATAAGTATATTACTTGGGACATGTTGTTTCCAGGGAAGGCATAATAGTGGATCTGGAAAAGATCAGAGCTATCATGGAATGGGAAGCTGTTAAGAATGTGGTTGAGGTCAGATCAATCATGGGGTTAGTAGGTTATTACCGGAGATTCATCATGAAATTCTCAAGGATTTCCTATCCGATTACATATTTACAGTGAAAAGGAAAGAAATTTTAATGGACCAAGGAATGTGTATCCAATTGTGAGCAGTTGAAGCAATTTCTTACAAATATTATAGTTCTAGAGATTGCAGATCTGGAAAAAGAGTTTGTGGTATATAAAGATGCTTGCAAGAGAGGACTTGGTGGAATATTGATGCACGAGGGACAAGTGGTATGTTATGAGACAAGGAAATTGAATAAGCATGAGAAAAAATATGTGACATATGACCTTGAGTTCGTAACTATCATTCATGCCTTGAGGACGTGGAGGCACTATCTTCTTGGCAAGAGGTTTATTTTGATGAATGATCACAGTGGGCTGAGATATTTGTTTGACCAGCCTAATATGAATGCCAAGCCACCTAGGTGGCTGGCCATGCTCAATGAGTTTGACTTTGAGATCAGGTACATTAAGGTAAAGTAGAAAAAGGTTGAAAATTCTCTTAGCAGAATAATGCAGGTACATCACATAGAAGCTATGATTTTATATGGGACATAATTATAGTACCAGATCTTATAGGTGGATAATAATATTATTGGTACATGCAAGTTAAGCACATGTTACAATAGCAGGGTAGAGGTTAACAAGATGTGGATTATCAACTACAACAAAAGGTTTGGTAAGATTTAGGGACATGATCTATATGCCGGAAAATAATGATCTCAAGAAGTTTTTCTTGTAGGAATTTCATGTTAAGCCATATTCAGGTCACTTGGGATATCAAAAGACTCTAAAAAATGTGAATAATCTATACTATTGACTGAATATAAAGAATAAAGTGGTTAATTTCTTGCATATATGTTTGTACCATCAACAATTAAAAGCATAGTGTAAGAATCGAGGTGGTTTACTACAACCAATTCTGATTCTAGAATGGAAATGGGAGGCCAATTCCATGAATTTCATTAAATGTTTGTCGAGAAAATCTATGCAACATGATTCTATCATGGTTGTGGTTGACATATTGACTAAGGTAGTTCACTACATAACAGTTAAGTCTAATTATTCAATTAGTGAGGTATCACATGTTTTCATCATGGAGATAATGAGATTACATGGTATTCCAAAGAATATTGTGTTAGACATAAATGATAACTTCACTTCCAAATTTTGGGAGGAGTTATTTGTAGGTTTGTGTATAGAGTTGTCCTTTAGTATAACTTATCATTAGAAAATAGATGGATGGACAGAGAGGGTCAATAGGATTCTGGAGGACATGTTGAGGATGTATGTTATCCACCAATAGAGGAGGTGGGAGGAGTATCTTCCATTGTTTTAGTGTTCTAAATATAATGGGATTCAGGAGTCAACGAGGATGAGTCTGTTTGAGGCATTATATGGGTGGAGTTATAATAATCCCATCAACTAGAGTGATCCAGTGAACAAGGTACTAATAGGACTAGACATGTTAGTAGAGACGAAACAATAAATGCGGGTTATCAAGAAGAATATAAAGACAACACAGTATAAAAAAATGGTTATGCAGATCAACACAGGGAATTTAAGGAGTTTCAGGTTCGGGAACATGTGTACTTGCACATCAAGCCAAAGAATAGCTCCTTGAGTGATATGAAAGGAGTGTATTAGTTTGCTGTGCTAAGTGTCCTTTCAGTAATAAAAACATGTACAATTTATCTCCATTTGTTTGCTTAAGGAATGAACATTTTAACCATGAAACATAGATGAATTTGTGAACTTTAAGCATGAAAATAAGGCTAAATAACACTCTACAATAGTGTATAATAGAGAAAAGACATCACACATAAGTTTTACAGAGTAGGCATGATGAAGAAGTTCACCTTTATTGGGCTACATCTACTGGTCAAACTCCCAATGGCATGTCCCTCTTTGTCATTATGCTCAAAATTGAAAAATACATGTGTTTATAAGCCTCTAATGGCTATTTTCTCTACAACAGTGGCTCCATAATGCTCAAATTAGTCTAAGTAGACTCTTGTTTCACCCAAATTGGTCAAAAATTGACCTCCCAATGCATTTTTCCCAATATCAGCTAGATAAGCTCCATCAAAAGTGGAGATTGCACTTAACTATTGTTAAAAATAGAAAAAACCCTGAATTTTAGGGTGCCTCTATAGTTCCACCAGATAAGACTGTTTACATTAATATCAAATGGTTTGGTCAGGGTGGTCATATGCCGACCCCTCGCCTTTAACTCCGTGGCTTAATTGTTTTGAAACTCCGCATGGCATAGAACTCAGAGTCTTAAGGGTTCTGAAAGCCATGGAATTAGTTTCCATTAAACTACCCCCATGTGACAATCATAGCAATGTAACAATGGTTCAGAGCTTAAATCGCTAGGATAACCATTAACTGCGTGGATAACATGTGACCTTGTCCACCAAAACTATCGGGACAAACGTTTGTTGCAACTTCCGGTGTAATGTTTGATGTTGCGGTTTTTAAAGTCATGTGATGGAAAGCTTGGGGCTGCCAGAAGGTTGGGACCATTGGCGCCCGCCCCCCCCAAACCTTCAAAATGTTAAAACATAAATTAACACGATAGACATACATGGTAAGAACCAATAGATAACGGAGACAGTTTGAGGTCTTTGTGTGTGCCTGAAGGTCGCGTGGTCGACCCCCCCCCACCAAAATTTTAATAAAACCTCCTGGGGACACGTGGCAACCTTTGGGCTTGCCATGTGTCTCTCATCCAACAACCCAAATAAAACCTGTACATGTCCATCCAACGGTCAAAAACACCAAATCGATAGCCCAGAATCAGCGATGTGGCACGATCCAATTGGCTGTGAGAAAAGGGAATATTCCCCAGAATATGCCACTTATTGACTGTACTTGCCTGCTGAATGGGCATCCCAGTCATCCCTATCACAAAAATTTTAACTGTTTAGGAAAACGATCAAAAGCCATACCTGCTTTTTCAAATCATTCAAGACAATTGCATCCACAAATCTAAGAGACCTTTTCCATCACTCAAGTTTGGTAATAGTTTTGAGAAATGAATTTTGAGCATAACATGATCTCTTGATCACACCTCCCCATTGAATATTTTGGACCTTAAAAGACTTTAATATTAATTAATTGCTCAGTAGGTACGGGGTGACATCTCCACCTTTTCCATTTGATCCAGCCTTGCTCACTTGAAATCGCCTTGAGCCTAACTCGAAGATAGTTTACACTTCCCCTTAGGTAGTTTACACTTCCCCTCTTAGAAGTGTGTGCCCTCCTGTCAAGGATGGTATCCTCCTTGAGCTCATCTAAAAATTATGGCGAGAAATATTCTATAGATGGCAACTGAATATCGCTCCCTTGATCATCAATCAAAGGAGGCTCATACAAACGTAAATTTTCCACATTGACAACGGAATACATTTTCATATATGAAGGCAAGTCAAGTTGAAATGCATTATTACCAACTTTTTTGATGATCTTGAATGGACCATAGTGAATGGGCTTGAGCTTTTTACCTTCTCCTTGCATCCTTTCTTTGCTTATGTGCAACCATACCTCATCTCCTTCTTGAAACTTGTGATCAACTCTATGTTTTTCATGCCTCTCCTTGTATTTGCTTTGACTCTTCTCAAGTTGTTCTTGAACTTGTTGATGAATGATCTGAATTTGCTCAATGAACTTTCGAGCCTTATCAATATCACTATGCCCATCAATTGCAACATCCTTCTCAAAGATGAATTATGATGGCGATTTCGGCAAATACCCAAAGCAGACTTCAAAAGGTAAAGTATTTGTAGAAGAGTGTTTTTCCCGGTTGTAAGCGTGCTGAATGTAATGTAGTTGTTCATCCCACAACTTGGGATTTTCGTTGTAATATCCTCTTAATAGATGCACAATAGTTATGTTCACCACCTCGGTTTCGCCATCTGTTTTTGGATGAAAAGCAATACTCTTTTTCAACTTTGTGTCCATCATCTTCCAAAGATTGGACGAAAAATTCCCAACGAACTTGGAATCCTTGTCACTAACAATAGAAGTTGGCAATCCATAATGAACCCATAAGAAAATAAATTTCAGCAGTAATGGTTTTCTGACATGGCATAAGTATACACATTTTATTGAATCTATCCACAACTACATAAAGATAATCATGTTGTTTTCTTGACATAGGTAGACCTCCAACAAAGTCCATGGAGACACTCTCCCATGGCCTTGATGGTACCGGTAGTGGCTTGTACAACCCAAGCTTCCTATTGCTAGGCTTGCTTGTTGCACACATAGAACATCCTCTTATAAAACGTGACACACTATCTATCATGTGAGGCCAATAGCAATACCTCTATAGATGCACCATTGTTTTGCTTACCCCAAAGTGTCCAGCAATAAGAGACAAATGAGTTCCTCTTCCCTTCTCTCAGGACATAGTCTTCAAAAATGTGAAACAACAAATTTTATGCACAGACACCATTCTCCAACTTGATTCCCTTCACTCAAACTAGCATACACATCTTGGAAATCAACATCAGATGCATACTGTTCTACGTAACTCTCATGTACAATAGAATCATTTTTAAGTAAAGTAGAAGCACTTATAATTGGCCTTGAAATCATATCATCAACTTTATTGAAAGTACCTTTCTTGTAGCTTATAACCAAGTGAAATCGTTGAAGAAATCCCATCCACCTGAAATGTCGTGATTGCTGCAATTTTTTTTGCGACTGCAAGTACTGTAATGGTTGGTGATTGGTATGTGTAATCGTCTCTTTACACATCAAGTAGTGTTTCCACTTCTTGACGCTTTGTACCAATGCATACAACTCTTTTTCATATGTGGGATAATTAGTTACAGCACCATTGAGTGTTTCAAAATGAAAAGCGATAGGCTTACCATGATGAAAAAGTACTGCGCCCATGGCATAATCACTAGAATCCGTTTGTATCTCAAATGGTTGTCTCAGATTCGGTAATGTAAGGACCGGATCTGAACTGATATTTTCTTTTAAAGCTTCAAAATCTTTCTACTTTTTTCCTCCCTATTGGAAGCCTTTCTTCACACTTGTCACTGCATGCATAGGAGCTGCTATGGAAAAAAAGTTAGCAATAAAATTTCCCTAATACTGAGTTGCGCCTAAGAAACTTCTTACCTCGGTTACTGATTTGGGAGTGGGAAAATTCACAATGACTTCCACTTTAGAAGGATCAATTCCCAACTCGCCTCCTCCTACAATGTGTCCCAAATAAACTAGAGAAGTCTTTCTGAATTCACACTTTGACATCTTAAGAAATAATTGCTCTTTCTTCAAAACATCACGTACCATTTTCACATGCACAACATGCTCTTCTCTTGTTTTGCTAAAAATGAGTATATCATCTAAATACACAATCAAAAATTCATCAAGAAATGGATGCAAAACATTATCCATAACATGCATGAATTTCGTTGATGCATTACACAAACCAAATGGCATAACCAACCACTCAAAGAGTCATTGTTTGGTTTTGAATGTAGTCTTCCATATATCACTTTCTGAAATTCTTACTTGATGATATCCACTTCATAAATATAACTTAGTGAAAAAAAAACTATTATTTCAGCTGATCTAGAAAATCATCTATCCTTGGGAGTGTGTATCGATTTTTTAACATTATCTTGTTCAAATCTCTAAAGTCGACACACATGTGCCAAGTCCCATATTTCTTCATAATCAAGAATATGGGTGAACTGCATGGAACATTTCTTGGCCTTATGAGTCCCTTGTTCAAAAATTCCTTGATTTGCCTCTTTATTTTAGCATTCTCCATTATCGACATGTGATACATGCCAATGTTTGGAAGAGGACAATATTGTTGTAACTGAATCTCATGTTGAATATCCCTTTTAGGAGGAAATCCTATTGGCTCTTGAAACATCTCATGATGTGCATCAAATACATCATATAAATCTGATTTCAACTTAGGATCACAATCTTCAAATGACTCATGATTAACATCAGCTTTAGCTTAATCCTTAGAATAACAAAATTCTTACTTGAATTCACTAGCCTCTTTACCTGTCCAACATTTACCATTGCAATATTTTTCTTCTTGCGATGTGCTCTAACAATTTACTCCTTTCCATCTTTGAATAAATGGTATTTGTTCTCATGGTGATGGAAGATCACTTTCATATCATACAAGTAAGGACTTCCCAACACAACACCTGTAATATCAAGTGGAACCACTTCTAATTAAACTGTGTCAACAAAATGTTTAGTTATTGCAAAGTGCAATATGCACTTCTTTGAAACCTATAAATTTGCATCCTTACAAATCCGCCCAATTGGATATGGTTTTGGATGTGGAATGGTCTCAAGATTAAGTTTCTTGAAGAATTCTTCAGAGATTAAGTTTGCTTGTGACCCACTGTAAAACAATGAATCAATCTTGGTATGTTTGGATGTGACCCTCACATGAAACAGTTAAATTCTCTCTTCTTCATTTGGAGCTTGTATGTGACAGTTTGAAGTACTAGTACTGGGTTTTGTTTCAATTTCTTTCCCCTTCATGTTCTTCAATCCCATGGTTGTACTTTTAGTTTCATCACTTGAATCTTCTCCTAAGTCATGTTGAGTTGTAGCTGCATTTTTGTGCTTCCCTTTGTTATTGTTATACTTGGGTATCTTTTCAGGATGTAATTTCCAACAATTTTTCTCTTCATGGCCTTCTCTTGAAAAATGTTTACAAACCACTTTCTCTCCCTCTTCCTTGATAGATAAATTCTTTTTACCCTTACCTTTTGAGGTCTTATCTTTGTTTTTCCCCTTAAAAGGTTTCTTCCTACTCTCACCAGTAATGTTTTTCCCTCTTTCTTCTAAATGTGTGGCTTGAACACAAACTTCATCTAAGCTTGTAAGGTTAAAAATGAGAATAGTATGTCTTGGGTAGCTATGTAAGCCTCCTATGTACTTGAGCAAAGTATCTTGACTTTGAAAATCTACCCCTAATAAGAGAGCTCTTCTCCTAAATTCTTGGGTGTAGTCTTGTACATTTTGTCCTTTCAATTGTCTAAATTTTTCCAGCTTCATTATAGCTTCTACATGTGAGTCAATGGATAAATTGTTGTTTACTAAGATTGAAATAATCCATGATACTCCCCATTTGGAAAAGCAGCTGTTTATCAGAACTGGAGAATCTCGAAGTTAATTTACAAATGATATCAATGACCATTAACTATGATCTATCACCACAGAGTATGTCGAATGCCGACAAGGAAACATGCTACTGATGGACATGGTGGCAAGACCGCAGAAAGCCAGCAGCGAATTTGGTAAGTATTTTAACCCCGCCCCTCCAATCTAGCAAGCATAATCCATTGCATGCAATAGACTGGAGGTGGCAGCGAAGGCGACCCAAAGATTTTCACCCAAGCTATAGCTCGATTCTGTCACGGTATGTTACTGTGATTTTCTCAGCTCTAATGATGATATATGAAGATGTTTTGGTTTGCATTCAGTGTCATTATGGTAGTTTGGGTCTTAGGAAGATAGTTAGGTGGATTAATCCTGAAATGAAACCGGTCCCTCCATGTTTCCGTGACCCTTATAATTCCTTTACACTTGCTACAAATCCTGGCCGATTGCATGGGAGTAAAACCCCCAATTCTATGTGCTATCAGAGCGTCATCCATGGGAATTTAGGGAGTAAATCAACCAATTGTAATTCCTCTGCACTCACTACTAATCCTGATCGATTGTATGGGAGGGAAACCCCCAATTCTATGTGCTATCAGAGTGTCACTCATAGAAATATCGGGAGTAAGTTAACTAACTGTGGGCTAGATTTTCACAGCCAGACTTCTCGTCATATCAATTTATCTGAATGCAAACCCTATCATGTAATTTTACTTCTCTGTTTTGGTTTGGAAAAAGCAATTTACGGGACCTTTAATGTTTTTATTACTGTGGAGAAGATAGGGAGGTTAGGGTTTGTTGCCAATTATATTGATCAGCGCTTTCGCTTGATTAATGCGTTTGCCAGCCACAATTTGTTTTATCCCCTATCTAATTTGCAAAGTCAACCCAAAACTCGGGCTAATAAGTCTCCCAGCTATCACAGGAAGTATAAGGAAAATAATCCTGTCAATTGTGGACCTGAGTTCTTATATCAGTGGTTTAGTAAATTTAAGGGAAAGAGGCGCTTACGCCTGTCTGGCAAACATACTCTCAGGGTTATCGTAAGGTGCATGCTCTATTTTAATACTCCATCTTACTCTGTTCAATTTTGTATGTCAGCGCTTGTACAAAAGACCCATCCAGCAATGGGAAAAAGACATCACATGACAGTAACTGCCAAAGGAAAGCAGACCATTCAATCTGAACCAGCTCCCAAGAAAAGGGGACGTAAAACCAATCTCGAACATCTAGAAACGCTAGCAGTCAATTATGTCATTGGCAATTCCTCTGAAGTTCGAAATGACATTCGTGGATGGGAAAAGGAAATTCAGCTGGAACCAGAAGATAATGAGACAGAGGTTGAGATCCTCGATTTCATTACTGATCCAGGCCATACTCGAGGCAGGCTTACACTGTTCAATCAGAGAGTCCATACTTACTGGATAGTAAAATGCTTGATTGCAAAAGCTATACAGAGCAACCATCCAGTTCAAGCAAAGATTGAAGCAATGCAGCCAAACCTCCGCACTCAGGCACAACTTTTGGAGATTGAGGACCAGCAACAGCATATTAAGATTACAGAATACTAGACCGCAGATCGAGTCAGTAGATTAGATGATAAAGTGGGGCGCATGGAGAAACTCCTCCACAAGATTCCTCATCAACTCAATCAAGCAGAAATGCCAGGGTCTAATGTCAAAGACCCTGCCCCAGTCTCCTCATCTCAGGGCTAGATGATTTATCTTGTTAGATTTTGATGGTTTTTTGTTAGCTATGAACTGTTATAGTCTGTTATGTTTGTACATACTAGAGTAGTTGAACAGGTAGCGCAATAAAACTTTAGACGTAAGAGACAATTTCAGTATTGGGATGCACATCATGCTTTCAGATGGCCAACAGACCTGGTTTCCCTCGGGCAGGTTGAGGCCATAGACTTATTTTATATTTTGTAGCCTGTCTTTTAATATAAATAGAAATGGCAAGGTCCCACCGAATTTAAAAAAAAAAAAAGAAATCAGTCCATGATAGGATAATATTACCATGCTTCTTAATCTCCTCCTTTGTCTTGGCTTCCCACCAAACAAGAGCTGCACCTTCCATCCTCAATGAAGCTAGTTGGAATTTGGTATCATCATCATGAAGGTTTCAAATTCTCAAATAGACCTCCAATTGCCTAATCCAATTATCAAGATTTTCTACATTGACTTCACCATTAAACATTGGCAATTCAAACTTAACATCAAGTTTTAGAAAAGTAATTTTACCAGTGTTCTTTAGCTTGTGTGATTGGTGTACTGAAGATGAAGTAGATGATGATGATGATGAGGGTGAGGATGGTGACTTTCCAATGCCTCCATTTCCTCCATTTCCCTTCTTTGATTTACCTTTATCATTGTAGCCTATTGATGATCCCTGACCTTCCTTGTGAAGTTTGGATCCTTCTCCTTCTATTCTTTCATTCCTTTCTTGATAAATGACTCTCACCATTTCATTCATGTCAAGGAATTCTTTCCTGAACACTCTTTCTTCTTCTTTGGGATCCACCTCTTCATGGATTTCTTCTTCTCCTAGAGGCATGCTTATAGCTTCTTCTGCTTCTTTTCGAGGTGAACTAGGTGGTGGAGGAGAATGTGGCAATATTTCCGTCCTTTGTTGTGGCTCACTTTGAGAACCTCTTGCTTCCACCAATTTTCCTTCTTCTCTCTTAAGCTTTAGCCTAGTAACCATGAAAACCCTTGAAAATAGTTAAACAAATATTTTCACACAAAAACACTAGAGATTAAACTCTAGCTTTGATACCAACCTGATTTGAAAGGAGTGTATTAGTTTGTTGTGCTAAGTGTCATTTCACTAATAAAAACATGTACAATTTGTCTCCATTTATTTTCTTAAGGAATGGGTATTTTAACCATGAAACATAGATGAATTTGTGAGTTTTAAGCATGAAAATAAGCCTAAATAACTCTTTATAGTAGTATATAATAGATAAATAACATCACACATAATTTTTACATGGAAGGAATGATGAAGCAGTTTACCCCTCCTGAGCTACATCTGCTAGTCCAGCTACCAATGGCATGTCCCTCTTTCTCATTATGCTCAAAATTATAAATACATTTGTCTACAAGACTCTAATGGTTGTTTTCTCTCCACCAGTGGCTCCATAATGCTCAAATTAGTCTAGGTAGACTCTTGTTTCACCCAAATTGGTCAAAAATTGACCTCCCAAAGCTTTGTCCCAATCTCAGCTAGAAAAACTCCACCAAAAGTGGAGATTGTACTTAACTGTTGCTAAAAATAGCAAAAACCATAAATTTTCGGGCACCTCTATAGTTCCACCGAATAAGACCATTTGCATTAATATCAAATGGCTTGGGCGGAGTGGTCACATGTCGACCCCCCGCCTTTAACTCCGCAGCTTAACTATTTTGAAACTCTGAATGGCATGGAACTCAGAGTCTTAAGGGTTTTGAAAATCGTGGCATTAGTTGCCATTAAACTACGCCCATGTGACAATCATAGAAATGTAACAATGGTTCAGAGCTTAAACCACCAACATAAATGTTAACTGGGTAGATAACATGTGACCTCGTCCACCAAAACCGCCGTGACAAACATTTGTTGCAATCGCCGGTGTAATGTTTGATGTTGCGGTTATGAAAGTCATGTGATCACAAGCTTGGGGCAGCGAGCTAGTTGGAACAGCTATCGGTCGCCCCTCCAACCTTAAAAATGTTAAAACATAAATTAACTCAACATACATACATGGTAAGAACCAATAGATAGCGGAGATGGTTGGAGGTCTTTGTGCGTACCCGGAGGTCGTGCCCCCCCCCCCTTGACTCCACCAAAATTTTAATAAAACCTCCTGGGGACACGTGGGAGCCTCTGGGCTTGCCACATGTCTCTCATCCAATGGCCTAAATAAAACCTGTACATGTCCATCCAATGGTCATAAACAACTTTCGTACCACCAAATCAATGACCCATAATTAGCCACATGGCATGATATGATTGGCTATGAGAAAAGGGAATATTTCCGAGAATATGCCACCTCCTGATTGGGAATTCTATTCATCCCTATCGTAAAAAATTTAGATGTTTAGGAAAATGATTAGAATGCCATATCTTCATTGTACAACATCAGTTTTTCAAACTATTCATGACACTGAAATTGCAACGATGAGACCTTTCCGGTTGTTCAGGTTGGGTATAGTTTCGAGCACATTCGATTTTGAGCATAGTAGATGATCTCCTGATCATTGAGGATTGGATCCTCTGCTAAGTCGACTCCTCAGTATTATGGGCCTTTCAATATCCTTGAGAGGATTAGACCAGTGGCCTACAGAATAGTAGTGCCTCCAACAATGAAAGTAGACGATGCTTTCCATGTTTTATTGATTAAATATATGTGAAGGATGTTGATCATGTGATTGAATGGTCTATATTGCATGTCGATCCAGAAGGAGAATTCCATCTAGAACCTCAGTGCATTTTCCAACGGAAACAACTCATGCTCCAAAACAAAGTAATAGAGCATGATAAAAGTGCAGTGGAAACACTTTGGGCCTGATGAAGCTACATGGGAGATGGTTCATTAGATGTGGTCTATGTATCCTTCATTATTTTTTGGTTGAGGTAAAGGATTTTTGGCATATGTATATATTTGTGTATGGTTTTTATTGTAAATACCGCAATGAGATATGTTATAAAGCTCTAATAATCAACGTGGTTGTCATTTTTTCATGATTTTCAATAGTATGTTAATTGTAAATGCTACATTTAGCTATGTTATAAATCTCCGTGGGAATTATGTTTTGGTTTTCAACGGTCATAGAACACCGAGGACAGTGTTCCCCTAAGGGGGAGGGGTTTGTAACAACCCTGGGTTAAAAGCTCATGTAATAAAGCAAATACAGGAAAAATAGGACCAGGGTCATTGGACACACATTCCAAGTTGAATGTTGGGAAAAAAATACTAGAGCGTGTTCATTTGGTTTATTATGGCTAAGGAAATTGGAAAATGATTTGGAAAGGAAAGAAGTATTAATTGGCATTTATTTATGAAAATAAAGGAAAATAGGAGAAAAGGGAGATGAAAGATCATAGGTTTTCACGAGGAGGAAATTGACGTAAAAATAGAGAAAATTGAACAAAACAGAGGCCTCAATGATAAAAAGATTTTAGAGGATTAGTTCAAAACTTTTGTCAGTAAATTTTGGATCGCTCTTCTATTCTCTATTATCTCATACTCTGGCATACTTAGAGCATTCTTGGAGCACTCTAGCATTGAGGAAAGAAAGCAAAGGAAGGAAAAGGAAATAAAGGGACAAGTAGGAAGAGTTGGATCAAGTATCTTTAGCAAGAATAATTGTAGGTAACATGTTGCATGCATGATTTACTAGTTGTTTTGTGAATTCATGGTACACGAATGTATGTATTTGGTTCTCTTGCTATAATTGGCATGGGTTTTTCCAGGTGTGACAGTGGTTTCAACCTTATATTTCCATTTTGGTATAACCATGGTGTGATAGGGTTCTTTCATTCAGTTGAGATTTGGATTTCCATAAGGTTTTGGAACTCGGTCAGGTGGTCTTAGGAAAATTCCCAACAGTCTAGTAATCCCTTGACTGATTTTGGTGTGATTGTGGTAAATATTGAGGGTGCATATGGGAAAATTCCTTAAGTTATTGGTGAAGAAATTATGAGGCATCCAAGCTTATTTTTGGCCTAGTGATCCCTTGACCCATTTTACGATATTGCGGTAAAGCATGGTTTTTTATGTGCTTAATTTGGGCCTAGGAATCCCTTGACCAATTTGTGTAGGATTGTGGTAAAGCCTAAGGGTGGAGGTGGTTTAATCTCTAGGAAACCCTGGTTTTTTTTGTCTAGAGTCCCACATTCATGCTTGGAATATGGCACAGGGGTGATTGGCTGAAATAAAGATTTGGTTCAGCTCAATCCATGGTCGGGTGGTACATGGATGTCCCTGACTTGGTTGGATTTTACATATATTAATAAGAAATATTTTCCTCTTGTATTTCATGAGTATTTGTACTTGTTATTATGTGACTTTCATGGTTGTTCTATTAAGATTATTATTATTGTTATATGTTGTTTATAAGCATGGTTTCATAACAGGTTCTATTTATTTATCTTGATATCTTTGATTTGTTGATGAATGGTTATTGAATGCATGAGCTAATACATGTTATTATATTTTTTATGAGAAGGAATAAGACCTTATTGATGATTTTTATATAAGTATCATACCCCTATGTTCATATATGAATTCATGACCTATAGATTGCATTTTCTCAATATGTTTAACAAAATGACTATCATGGTTAGGCCTAGTTAGGTTATTTTTTTGATCAATTTTTGGATAAATGGCATTGTCTTGATGTTATATTTCATTTTTTAAAGTCTCATTGAGTCCTTGACAATGGTATGAAGGTTGACCTAGAAATTAGCTCAGAATATGGTAATGCACCCTATCAACTAGGTATTTTAGGTCACAACCACTACCTAGTGGGTTTATGCATGTGGTTTGACGCCCTTAATTGCATGGAGTCCTTTTGATGCATGATGTTTGGAGCCCAGATCATTGACAAGGCATTCCAACTCAAGTTTTGGGTACTGGGATTGGTTTTTTTTCTCCTGGGTGTATTGTAGCACCTGTAGGATGTTGTTAAAGCTCGTCTTGTTGTCAGTTGTCAGGCCCACTTCCTTAATGGGACGTAGGAGGTCGATTCATGTCATAGTAGCTCTCTATATCATGTTTATCTTCACAGGCCATTGAAAATGGGTAAATGTGGGAGGGATGGTTACAGAGCCAGTCATTAATAATTGACAAGGACATCCCCCCATCTCTTTTATTAACACTTTTTTTCTTTTCCTTACTCTCTTTTGTCTTCCTTTGCATGGTTGGGACTATGTTTCAAGCTTTTCCTTTGTAAACTGATACTTTCTAGGGATGAGATTCTTCCCTTTAAAGTCACATTACTTTTATTAACTATCCATAGATATGTATATCCATTTTTTTTTGTTCATAAGGATAATTACTATGTCCTTAGCTAACCATTCTTCAATGAAGTCTAAGAGTGCAATTTCATCAACATCTATGTACTTCATCCCATCATTAGTCCTTATTCCTTGTACATCTAGCACAACAATTTCCTTTATTGATGCATTCTTTTTGGATTCTCCTAGCACTTTTCTCTTATGAGCTTCTTCCTATGGTTTTCCATTACCTTCTCTTATTCTGTTTCTTGAGGATGTACCTGATTTGAAATTTTTTTCTCTTCTCTATTCAATACATCATAAAATATCTTGGATTGAAGGTGTTAGTGTCAGTCTAGTCATACTACCATCAGTGATCAAAATTTATCTTTTGCATTTTCATATTAGGAGTCCCATACCAATAAATTTCACCATTCCACTAGGTCATGGATTCATTGATGGTAGTGATTTTTAAGCAGTTTCCCTCATGAGAAAATTTTTGATTCTCATCTCTATGGTATTTAGTCACGAGTCACTCTTTTTCTCTTAAAATCATGGCAGTAGGTCATAGGATGGGTCTCATTAGGTTCTAGGATCTCACCATGGTCAAACTAATGAGTCAAGTGTTAATAAATATCAGCAAGGTCATGAGGAAGTCAATAAACTCAAAGTCACAACACCTGGGAAGATCAAAGAGATGTTTTATTCAGTTTGATGTAATTTTCACCTCAAAACTATGTTTTGAGGTGAAAAAATGATACTTTTCCTTTATTATCATTCATTATGTAATTTTATGTCAGCATATGTAATAAGTCAAATTTAAGAAGCTACCATCTCCACAAAGTCATCACCTTTCATTCAGAGAAGTTTTCCATAGCATGTTTAGCGTCAAATCATGTTCTAAGTAGATCCAGCAAAAAGAGCCTGAAAAGAGATTTCCAACGGTATACTACACTCTCAAAACTGACTTCTAGATTGAAATTTATGCCTAAGTGAAGTAAAAAGTCCCCTATACCCTTAAACAATCCCTTTTCCCACCTTTCCCTAAATTTTATTTTATTAAAGTTTTATATTTTCTTTAATAAATCCCTTTTTCCCCCTTCAATTGCATAATCACATTATTAAAAATCATTTAAATACATATGTGATTTATTTATTAACCACTTCTCCTCCATACCATGAAACTTTATAATAAAAATCAAAGTTTCATATTATAAGTACCCCCCCGTCATTCCCAAACCACTTCCCCTCCATGCCTTATAAACCTTATAAAAAAGTTTAAAGGTTTATTATTATAAAACTCTGCCATTCTAAGTCCCTTTCCATCGCAATCGTAATATTCGAAAGATGCATCTCGATGGTCCTCGACTGCCCAAATCTCTAATGCAATTGGTGTAATCCCCACCGTTGATTTAATTAATGATCCAACGGCCCACATACCATCGTCGCCTTTGATTTTTCCACTCCCGATTATATATCTTCGATGGCAAACCCCCGATGGAACTCTGGCCGATTACATCCTAGCTGTCGATCCGATCGACGATCGGACTGCCCATACCCAATCGGTGCTTTTCATCGCTCTCCTCTGATTGAATTCTCCCGATGGCCAACTCCCGATTAATCCTACGCCGTTGATCCACCCTCGCCAATCGGACGGCCCACAGTTCATCACCTCCTCCCAATCACATCGGCGAAATTTTGTTATGTAATGTGGCCGCTCCGATCTCCTGATGCTGATTGACCCTTGGGCTCACCACATTACATTCCGCCCCATTTATAATAAAATGGCCACCTCCCTTTATAAAACTTAAAATTTTATTTTATTTCATTTATACAAAGGACCTCCCCCAATCGCATCGGCGAAAGTTTCAATGTGTAACATGCCTACTCCCTCGCCCGATTCCGATTGCGATTGTATTTCCTAGTCCCACCATGTAATATTCTCCGCCCATTCATTATAAAAAGGCCTTTTCCTTTTTTAAATTTAAAATTTCACTTATTTCGTTCTATACAAAGGCTTTCCCCCTCTACTTATCTCCCATCGCATAAGAGGTATTTAATTATATAATATGCCCACCCCAACTCCTGATTCCGATCCCAATTTGCTCCGAGTCCCACCTCAAAGGCCCTCCACCCTTTTAAATGAAAATTCCTTCCTCCCTTTGTAAAAAACAAAAAATTGTTTCATTTGTTTTAACAAAGCGATTTTTCCCCTTTGACTTTTCCAATCGCATCGGAGCTTCTGCGGCTTTTCTCACATATACTTTCCCCGATCTCCCAATCGCCGATTGCGATATTGCAACATGAATTTTTCAAACATTTATTATATTATATGCCCTATCCCCTCCCCTCCGATTCGGATTGCAATATGGACCCCACTTCCCTTCACTCCCTCCATCCCAAATCGATTTTTCCCTTCACTTAAGGTATAATTTGATGTTATGTCAAAATATTTTATAAAAATTGGTTTTTGTCAAACAAATAATGCAGAGGAAAGTCAGAGGGTCGAGAGTTAATAATAAAACAAAGATTTCTACAACAGCAGAAAAAATAGGATCTAATTGCCTATTTTCTATTCAACAGCGTAACAGTGAATCTGCCAAAGTGGTCAAACGTATTGCTATTCCTTATTTTTAGGGGCAGATTGTTGGTTTTCTCTTCCGTATTCATATTTAAATTCTTGAGCTGTTAAAATAGATCCCTTTTTCTGTGGATCTATGTTCCCACATTTCAGTTTATTTAATGTAATTGTAAATAATTTGTAAAGTAGTCTGTAACTCAGAAGTAGGGGAATAGTGTGGAAAAGAACGCTCTGCGCTCCGTTGTGCAGTTTGACAGGGAATTAATAAAGAGATGCAGCTCTGATTTGTGGGATCCATGTGGTATGAGTTTTTAGCATTTGTTCTCTCCTTTGTTTCATATGTAATTTGTTATGTTTCACCTTCCATTCATAAAAATTTCCAGTTGAATGCTTTCAAGATAGAAAGGTAGAATCCATTTTATATGCTTTTCCTTGGGAAATCATTCATAATCTGTGTTTTTCTTTTTTTTGAAAAGGATCCATTTATTGTGCCCTTTTCGGCTCCTCACGAGTCTTTCCATTCCATACTTAATTGAACTTAATTGCTAAAATTTCCTGCCTACCTTGCTCCATGAAATACCCTGTATCCTGATTTAATTCCCCAATTTCATACTGTCCCTTTTTATCCCACACGTCCCTGAAAATTCATTTCATTTATTAAATTTCTTTCCTATCATTATACCTAGCCTAATATCATATCATTATTGTACTTTATTGAATATATTTTCATGGAGAGAGCCCTCTCCTGACCTTGTAGGGCTAGCTACAAGGCTTAGCGTGGTTTAGTTGTTACCCTGTTTTGCCCTTTTCAGCTTGGGGTCCAGATTGGATGCTAACATCTCTAGCAACTCTGGGGAATATCGATCTGATTGATTTTGAGCTCGCACTCTTGGTGCTCATTGACTGTGTTTATTCTGTTTGAAGAAGGTCATAGTTAGACCCTGTGTGAATAAATAATATTCAAACCTTTGTTTAAGGTTAAAAACCTTGGTTACATTGAACACGACGGTTCTTTAGAAAACCTCTCTTATCAAAGTAAAAGAGATTTATTTGTTGCCGGTGGAGTTAATATTAGTGGGACCCAGCCGTAAGTTAACGCAAGGAGTTAAAGCACCAAACCATAGTTAAAGTGTAGTTGGTTTACCACCAGCGGGTTTTGGGAAACCAAACCGCCTTCATCGTGCCGCTTTTGGCCTGGAGAAAAACCACTTCAAAAAAATGCGATCCAGTAATATTTGGGCACGTCATCACCCTAATACCACCTATATCATGCAAATTTTCTGAGTTAAACTTTGGCCCTTGAAAAAACGAGATATTCACTGGGATCGTTCGATCTAGAGAGTGTTGGATCCAACGTCAATCGCGCATTGAAGAGCACGAGTAATAGATCAAGGTATGATATGGTGGATTTTACATTATTATATGGTTATTTTATTCATAAAATGGTGAAATACATATGTGTGGGCCCGTGCTGAATAAAATATGTCGCACTGGTAGCATAAATGTGTTTTATGTTATAATTTCGAAGGTTGGTGTTTTTAAAAGAATCATGCCATTGTTATAATTTGATATTATGACCAAAGGATAAGGTTTGATTATGAACCTTTGAAACATTTGTTTGAAGAAGTTTCGAATATTATTGAAAATTGAACAGTGTTAAAGTGCCACAGTCATAATACTTTTCCGGTATCAGGGCATAAAGTCAGATCACCCCAGTAAATATTCTTCTTGTAAATTCTTGGATTCTAGAAAATTATTTTTAGAGTCTGTTAGGCTGAAATAGAATTTTGTACAGTAGAAATTTACACACACTGGCTTCAAGAAGATACACAAGGGCTAATCCAGATCCAAATCCTCCCCCTGTATTTGAAAATCCTAATCTGATTCCAAGAATTATCAAAAGACAAGAAGGATCACTAAGTCCTAGAACTATCTTCAGATCCCATACTTGGCCCAGTGAGTGGTTTTTTGTAGAAGATCTTTCTTTTGATGAGATTTTTGAGCTTTCTTTGTTTATAAATAAGTCTGAAACTACACTTGATGACACAGTTTTAGATCCAGAATTCATTGTATATATTGAAGTGCAAAGAGAAAATTCCTGAATTGATGATTATATTCTGAATTCTCCTTAGTCATCTATCACTGTAACTAATATCCCTGAGCATTCAAAGTCATCAGGAACAACATTGGCTCCTCCTAATTTATCAACATTGCCATCAGTCAATTCTCAGTCGTCATCTCCTCCATCAACACCTCCCTTAAATCCTAATACTACAAACACTGTTGAAAATCCTCCTAGAGCCATGGCTACCCGGTATGCACCCCTGGTTTTTCCTCAGGTTCTCAATGATATGCCTGCTGACTATCAGAGTAAAATTCCTATCTTTGATGCCCACTCAGAGCATTACAGCCCAGCAACATGTTGATAAGATGGATGACTTTTTTGAGCTACATGAGGTAGAAGTAGAGAATGTAACTACTAGGTTGTTTGTTCAAAGCTTCGGAGGTGAAGTTAGAAAGTGGTTCAGAGCTTTACCATCATGCTCAATTCGTACTTTGCAGGAGTTGCACACACAGTTTTTAGACCGGTGGGAGGTAAAAAAGAACCCACTCCAAATTCTATCTGAGTATGAAAATATTAAAATAAATGTGGGTGAAATTGTACAGGACTATTGTTTAAGATTCAATGTTGTATATAATGCTATTCTAGCTAACCTGAAACCTCCTGTGGGACTAGCATTGCTAAAATTTCCAAACGGTTTTGATGCCAATATGGCATATCAGCTATAGGAGAGAGATCCCACTATGCTGGAAGACATTCAGAAGATAGCGGTAAGTGTAGAAGCAAATCTGCTAGCTAAAAGAGCTCAAACCAGAGCTAAAAAGAGGGTCACAGTGAAAGAGGAAGCCTCCCCTTTAGACAAAAAAATGGACACTCTGATCTGAACAGTTGAAAAAATGGTTGATAGATTGACCATTTCAGATAGACCTGAGCCTCAAATAAGAAATCTGAATTTCAAAGGACAGTAGCCTCAATTCAGAATCAAGCAAAGAGAACAAAGAGCGCAGGACCAAGCAGCACCACCACAACAACAAATCAGAATTCCATTGCAACAAAATTACGTGCAAGGAACAGACACAGATGAGGATGATGATCCTCTAATTAAAGCCAATCACTTTTTCACTACTGATGGTGCCCCTATCTTTCTCACTAAAGACGAAGAATACATAGTGGCGACTCCAGACATTCAAAAGGATGAATATTTCATCTTGGCTAATGATGCAGTATTGGAATATGAGTCTGACGATTACCATAGAGGGTACATGAATGCTTTGTCGGCTCAACAAAGGCAGTACTCTTTGAGGAACAGAGATGTTCCAATCAGTCCTATTTAGAAAAGAAAAGAGCTTCAAGTGAAGAAAAATTCATAGAAAAAAGAAAAGAGCCAACCAACCCTTCCTCCAGCAAAAAAACTACAGCAATCAACAACCCAAATGAGAAGAACCAGTAGAGCACAACAAAGGAGAAAATAGATAAAAAATATCCTCCAATTAAAGAGGTAGAAAAAGCTCCTTCCTTTAATTTAGAAAATGAAATTTCTAAACTAAAAGTGTCCATGCCCCTCACTGAGTTGGTGAAAAATAGTGCATATAAAAACCAGGTGTCTAGATTTTTGAAAATAGACTCTGTTTTAGATATGGGGAATGTATAAGACAACTATCCAGAACTCATTTTTGGCTCAGCCACAGAAGAATCTCAAGAAAGTGAAGTCCCTCCCTTTTACCTGAGTCTTAGATTACATGAGTTCATCTTGCATAATGCTATGTTGGACTCCGGAGCCTCACATAATTTGATGCCCAAGGCCATCATGGAGAAGTTAGGACTTGATATTACCCGAAAATACCATGATTTGTATTCTTTTGACTCAGGTATGGTCCATTGTATTGGTCTTATCAAAGACTTGGTAGTGTCATTAGATCAAATCCCAGACAAAAATGTCTTGATGGATGTAGTTGTTGCTAATGTCCCACCACGGTTTGGAATGCTTCTATCTAGGTCTTGGGGTGCAAAACTTAAGGGAACCATGCAGCTTGACTTCTCTTATGCCACAATTCCCATGTTTGGTCAGTTGAGAAAATTATATAGGGAGAATAAAATGAAATATATGATTACCAACAAAGAGAAGCCAGTAAATCATCTTATTAATGCAATCCACACAGATTTAGAGTCTTTTGTCTTATATTCAGATGGTGGTTTAAATGATGAAAATGTTCAGTTGGTACAAGTAGATGAAATACCTAAGATTTCAGAGAATTTTAGGGAAGTCCTCAAATAAGAAAAAGATAAAACAACAAGCACTTCTGAGCTTCCTACCTGCTAGTAGCAAAAAGACAGTGAACAACCAGAAATCAGCCAAGGTAAAGAAGAGAAAGAAACAAAATTTCAGCATCTACAAGAAGAAGATGAAGGTCTATGGAGCATGGATTTTGATGGAGTTGTTGGTAAGGATGGAGCTGGTATTGGAATATGGATTCGGAGCCCTGTTTTCCACCTTGAGAAGGTTCCTAATAATGTTAGAGTATGTGCTTATAAGTTGGCTTTTGAATTCTTTGACAATGAAGGAGAGTATGAAGCTCTGATTACAGGTCTCAAAATTTTGAAGAAGTTGAATGCAAAGAGGATTTCTGTTTATGGTGACTCCGAGTTAATAATCAAACAGGTGAAAGGAGAATATCAAGCAAAGCATCCGAGGCTAAGGGCATAAAGAAATGCAGTCTTTGATATCTTGAAGACTTTCCTTGAGTACACTTCGACTGCAATACCTAGGATGCAGAATGTTATTGCTGACTCTCTTGCCACTACTGCAAGCAACTTGAAGATTCCGATGAACTCCAACAACAAGTTTGAGATTTATGTCAAACATAGACCTGTTGTTCCAGAAAATTTAAGGTATTGGCAAGTATTTTGGGATGACAATGAGAGTAATGAATTTTTACAGGGTGATGGAAAATTCAAAGACACTCCAATAGAAGGTGAGTATGAGATTTATGATCAAGAATTGGAAGAAAATTAGATGAATATCTTGCAGCTGAAGGATAATGTAATTCCTAGAGGTCTTATACCTTTAGAGGAGATTTTTGATCAGGATGATGTTGCAAAGAAACCAAGCTTGGTGCCTACTGAGAAAGGAGTTGAAGATGTGAATCTTGGAACACCTGACAAGCCCAAGTTTGTGAAGTTGTCAAAGACATTGTCCCCTGAGGTAAAGGAAAAGTATGTTAAATTTCTTTCTGAATTTTTTGATGTGTTTGCATGGGATTATTCATATTTGAAGGTGTATGATAAGAACATAATTCAACATACTATTCCCATCAAGCCAGATCAAAATCCATTTAGACAGAAGCTGAGAAGAATCAATCCGAATCTGCTGCCATCCATCGAAAAAGAGGTAAACAGGTTGTACAAGGCAATTATCATAGTTCCCATTATATTTTCTGACTGGATTTCAAATTTGGTCCTGTTACATAAGAAGACAGGAGAGATAATATTGTGCATAGATTTTCGGAATTTGAATAAGGAATCCTTAAAGGATAATTATCCGCTTCCGAAGATGGACCATTTTCTGCAGAGAGTAGTTGGAGCATCTAGGATGTCACTACTTGATGGTTACTCAGGCTACAACCAGATCTTGGTGCATGAGAAGGACCAAGACAAAACTGCCTTCACAATACCCTGGGGAACCTTCCAGTATGCTAAAATGCCATTCGGACTAAAGAATGCTGGAGCTACTTTCCAGTGAGAAATGGAAATTTTCTTTGCCAATAAAAAATATGTTTTTCTTGTTGTTTATTTGGATGATTTGACAATATTTTGTGGTTCTGATGATGAGAATTTTCACCATTTGAGAGTTGTTTTTCAGTGATGTAGAAAATTTGGGATTTCTCTTAATCCCAAGAAGAGTCTTTTTTCCATGGTTGAAGGCAAGTTGCTGGGGAAAATCATCTCTAAAGATGGTATCCGCGTCGATCCATCTAGAGTGGAAGAAATTCAACACATAGATTTTCCACGAAACAAAAAGGAGATTCAGGCCTTTAAGGGCAAGATGAACTTCTTACGCAGATTTATACCCAATCTAGCTGAACATCTAAGAGAAATGACTAATATTTTGAAGAAGGATAGCACTATCTGTTGGGAAAAATACTGAGAGGGGTGAATCAAAGATGCATCGTATATTCAAACTTTTTACTTTTTTTCATTCTTAACTCATACGCTACTTTACTTCGCAAACCAGCGTATATACGCGTATCCCATTTATGAAACTAGCGTGATACACGTACTTAGATATGTCATTAAATCTTTCACTGAATCCATTCCATCATTTATCCATCAGATATTCTTAATAAGCAAGAACAGGTGCGTTAAGAACAGAACAAACCATCACACAAAGCATCACACATGAACACTGTGATTTTTAGGGGGGGAACCCAACCCGGAGAAACCACCGCCTGCACATGTACCCTTCAATATTTTTATTATAGAGAAAACATCTTACAAACATATGTGTCACAGCAGATTGACCAAACATCGCCAGTGCACCCACCGCGCTCGTTTACCGGCCTCTCTCTCGGGAAGGAGCTACGACCCCCTCGACTCGTTTACTCGCCCTCACCGGAAGGGAGCTACAACCCCCCGATCTCGTTTACCAAAATTTCACCGGAAGGGAGCTACACCGACCGAAGGCTACAACCCCCGCACCACCTTGGACCACGTTTCATCAATTTTCGTTAATCGGATCCAACAACTTCAATAGAACACCACTTGGCAGCTACATTTCATCATATTTTTCATAATCGATCTTCTTTCCATACTTTTAAGCACAACCACACATTCATCAACAGATACATATCAACACAGATCAGATAGCATAAACACAACAGAACAGCTCAGATATTTCATACCCCTTGCTTCAGCAAACCCTAGTTTGCATACGCTCTTTTACTTCACTGATTTCGCGTATATACGCGCTTCCGTCCACACAAACCGGCGTATACCTCAGTGTATATTTTATTGCGCATACGCGCTGTCTCTTAGCTGAAGCTGCGTATATACGCACTTCCTCCGCGTCGAAGTAGCGTATAGATCTTCAATTATTCCAGAGCAGCATACTTCTTCAGTTCAGATTTACCCTTTCACTTCAGACAGATGTTCGCCTAGATGTTCGCCTCATCACAGATCTAGGCCTTCGATGTTCGCCTCATCACAGATCTAGGCCTTCCATAAGCAGATCTAGTAAATACAAGTGCATTTCAGATCTAGATCCCCTTCTTCATCATTGGTGCATCATACACTCATATTTATCTTCAAGTGTAACCCTTTCCAATCAGATATACTTCAGAGAGAAGTATTCATTCAAGCTCAGACATCTTGCACCCACCCTCATATTGTGCACAATGAATTTCTTCTCCTTTTATATGATTATCCTTTTTCAATACCATGAGCCCCTTTTTTCAATACCATGGACCAAAACAATACCATAAGCCCAAAACTACCTGGACGGGGTCAATTAGGCGGATCATTACCCAATACTATGGGTCAATACCATGGTGGTTACCCTTGGATTTGCACTTTTGAGCGCTTTAGCCCATACGCGACTTGTAACGTTCCTTTCCGCGTGCATACGCGACTTACCCTAGGCCAATCCGCGTATACCAAGAGACATGCTCTTTTTCATCATTCTCTGAGTACATTCTGAAATCCTTTCTTCATTGCCTACTGTAAATACTGTAGATACATCCGATTTCCTTCATCAAGGACATATTCTATCAAACACAACTTCATCAAGTAAGTTGTCATCATCTTCATCAAGTGGGTTTCCTTTCAAGTACAACACTCAACATCATATCACTTCAGATTTACATCATTTAACAAGTCCATCAAGTCAAGCATAACTTCATCAGGTGGAGTGCCATCAAGGACAATACATGTCAACAGTCGCACGTCTTCATCTTCATTCAGTGGGTTGCCATCAAGGACAACACTCAGCATCATATTTCCAACAATCTCCCCCTTTGGACTTGATGGCAACCACGATGGTGTTTGGTTACCACAGCAGATAGATACCATGTCACTCTCCCAAATATGTCACATCATTACCTTCTCTTTATTCAAACACCATGTCACTCTTCCCCTTTGACATCAAGGGCAAAAGGCGGATCAAAAACCAACATTCTCCCCCTTTTCTCCTCATGTGGAAGAAACAGTCTGCAGATCTGATATGTGCTGAAGTGGCCAAACTCCCCCTGAGTCCATGCTGAATCTCCAAACATATTTGTCAATGAAGGACATGACTCTATGAACTTCCTATCACCAAAGACTCATACTTACATCAAATATCCAACCAAGTGGATTTACATATAAGACTCAAGTACCCAACCAAGTGGGTTTACAAAATTTGACTCAACTACCCAACCAAGTGGGTTTACAAAAATGACAAGTCCTTACATGACTGAATATTACAATTTTTACATCATGGGTCTCAACAAGACCTTTTCACCAAAATATAAATATGACCATTTATGACCAACACCAGAAAGTCCTCAAGAAAGAGGACATATTTCAGAACCATAATAATGCCAACACTGCATTATAGTCAGCAAAGCTAATGCTCCCCCTGAATCCGTGCAACCATGCATCCTTTTCATATGACTAAGGCTCCCCCTTAGTTTGTGCAACCTGAACATTTTCACCAACAAATCATCAAGGCATCTTCATCAAAACATTAGAAACAGATTTATGAGAACTGGAACACCACCAGAGATACCAAACAGCACTGCACCTGTGCTGAAGAGAGCTGAACCAACCAAGAATTGTCAGAAACCAACCATACGCGGTTTTATGTGCAGTAACTAGCGTACATACGCGACTGTGTTTCAGGAAACCCGCGTATCCTAAGACACCTTCTAAATTTCAAAAAGACAGTGTTCAGCTTCTTTCTGAGATATTTGACTGCTTCCCTGGACTACAGATATAACAGAATAGTGTAGTTGTGTCTTCAAGCGTCATCCATTGGTTGTAGCATAAGCCCATTAGTAACTAAGCCTTCGGATCCTTTGCAGCATCATTACATTCTTTCCAAAAGAGATTATCATATCAGAACAGCATCTTCAGATATGTGTCAAGCAATCATCCATGTGGTCCAAAATCACCATGATCTTCAAGAGGTAACATGAAGTAACATATGTAGGCAAAAGATCTCAACCATAGCAACCAAACTCTATATGATCTAAAACAAATGATATCCAACTCATCCACACAAAGATACTTATCAGCAACTAGGGGTCAAAATCTTATCATAATAATCCATGTACCAAATCATCATCATTTGAGCATGAGTATCACCAAGACCAAAGAATAAGCAGTCATATTTCCAACAATGCAACCATTAGAATTCAACCTGCTACTCCCCCTAAACCAGTGCTTCTTCCTTAAATTCTGCAATCTGAGATACCTTCAACAACAAGTCATCAATAACAATCTCTGCATGATCTGTCCTCATCTCTGAACTATAAGACTTTCATCTCAACAATGAATGCTCTTCATCATAAAGCAACCAGGCTTCATCCATAATATTCAACACAAGAACCCATGCATCATTTCATTATCATGAGTATAACTAGAATGATGCTAACAGTGCAATCATCAGCAGTCAGACTGATGCTCCCCCTGGACCTCTGCTACAGATCTTCAGCTATCAGATAAATTTTCTTATCATCAATGCATACGCGACTGCGTCTTCTGGAACTCGCGTGTATACGCGACTTTAGTTAATGGAACCTGCGTATGGAAAGTGAAGCATAGAAAATTTCCATCTTCCTTCATTTCTTCCAGAGCTTGTACCTCCTGTACCTGTCCTTTCCACATCAGATGCGCTGTCAGAAGTAAACATAACCAGTATAATCAAATCAACCATGAGAGTCATCATGCATTGCTCCTCTTGTGACGATACATTACTAGATCTCATAATGTATCTCATATTATTCCTGCAGTCAACAAGAAAAGTCAGCTTCAGAAGCGGATGACTGCAGTAGGGTCATAATTCCCTACGTTTCTGATCGGTCCTTCATCTTGAATTGAGTGTTTTCTTCAAGAAAATCATTGTTTTCTAGAGCATCAACAAAAACATCCTTTTCTTCTCTAGATTGTTTCTTATTCCATCCCTCCATCTTCTTCCCGATTTGTTTTCTATTTGTGTGCTGAAATTTCTCATATCTGTTCGACCTGCATTCCTTTCTTATATGTCCATACTTGTTACAAGAATAACATCTCATGTGTCCAGAAAAATAAGCATAAGAATCATAATGAGTATTTCTATTCTTCCTCCTTTTACAATCAGCTGCTTTGTGTCCATAGTTGTTACATGAAAAACAATATCCCTTGAAGAAACCAGAGTACCTTTCTGTGTAGGAACTGTTTGTTTGAGGCTGAAATGATCTGCTCCTGCAATTTGCTGCAACATGTCCATAATTATGACATTTAAAACATTCAACATTCTTGAATGAATTCCTTTGAGAATTCATGATTGTTGGTTGAGCTTTTGTCTCTTTCAACACTTCAGGTTTTGCATTGACATCCTCCGAATTTTTGGCACTTCCTTGTGAGCTAGATTCTCCTTTAACAGTTTCATGGAAACCAAGACCATGTTTGATAGCAGGAGACCTTTGATTACTCAGAATATTGTCCAAAATGTTAGTACTATCATGAAACCTCAAAAGTTTAACCTTTTCTTCTAATTTACCTTCGAGAATATTTACCTCAACCTCCAAGGCTTGACATTGCTTTGTCATGCTTTCTTCTTTTCTTCTTCCATCTTCAACTTGATCCTTCAGATTTAGAATCTCTTCTTTCAACCAATCTTCATTCCCTTCACAAGTTTGTTGCAGCTCTTCATTCTTCTTGTTTGATTTTTCCAGATCTTCTTTGAGAGAGATAATTTCTGCTTCAAGGCCTTCCTTTTCAAAGGATTGTAGAGGTTCCTTATTCTCCTTACTTGATGCTTCTAGCTCTGCTTGCAGAAAGATGATAGCAGCTTCAAGTCCTTCATTCTTCTTGCTTGATTTTTCCAGATTTGCTTCTAGATCTTTAATTCGATTGGATGCATAAGTATGAAACCTTTGATACTTGTCCACCTGTTCATTTAGCATTTCTATTTGATCTTTCATTTGTGAGATCATCTCTTTATAGATAGTTTCTTGCTTATTGTATGAACTTTTTAGTTCTTCTTCTTTAATCTTGAGAGCTTCTTCTAGATCCACAACTTTACTTTCACTATCTTTACTATTGTTTGCACAAAGAAGAGTATTACAAGTGGCCTTCTCCTTTTTCTTCTTTGCCATGAGTGTTTGTAGATCTTCGTCAGAATCTGTTTCATCTTCTTCAATTTTTGCTATACATGATTTCTGAGATATCTCCTTTCCTCGAGTAACCTTCTTCTTTTGCTTCTTAGCCATGAGCACTTTTAGATCTTGGTCAGAATCTTCTTCATCTTCACTGGACACTTCATCATCATCTTCCTTTGCATAATAACTCTTTCTCTTTTCAAATTGTTTCCCTTTACCATGCTTTTCTCTATAAGGACATTTAGCAGCATAATGACCAACTTTTCCACACTCAAAACATTTGAAGGGAAGCTTACCTTTGAATCTTCCAGTACCTAGTTGGAGCTTTCTCACGAAATTTGCTTCTTCTTCATCAGATATATAGCTGGAATCTTTGACAACTTCCTTTTCCTTCCCTTTAGTGGATGCCTTAAAAGCAGCTTCTCTTACTTGAGAAGGGCCTCCTTGTCTCATTTCAAAAGCAGTCAGAGTACCATGTAATTGAACAATAGTAAGAGTTTGCAAATCTTGCCTTTCTTCAATAGCTGAAACTTTAGAGTCAAATTTTGAAGTCAACGATCTTAAGACCTTTTCCACCAGAGTAGTATCAGTTATGGTTTCACCCAAATTTCTCATTCGATTTACAATATCATCCAGACAAAGAAAGAAACCGGCAACACTCTCATCACTATGCATATTCAAATTTTCATATTCAATTCTAAGAGTTTGGAGTTTTGCACTTTTTACCTTTGTGTCTCCTTCATAGCTTATAATGATTTTGTCCCATATTTCTTTTGCCGAATGTAGTCGCATCACTTTAGCAAATTCTGATTCAGACATGCTTCCCAATAAGACATTCACTGCTTTGGCATTGATTTCATACTTCTTTCTTTCAGCTGCATCAGTAGGAATACTTGTCGGGTATTGATAACCTTCTTCCACGATTGCCCATAGATCTGCACCAAGACTTTGCAGATATGATTTTGTACGTACCTTCCAGAATATCAGATTGCTTCCATTGAATAGAGGTGGCTTTATAGACATTACTCCTTCTTGACTTCCCATTGCGACGGATATCCTTTAAGCGATCAAGCTTCTGCACAAGGACCTGCTCTGATACCAATTGTTGGGAAAAATACTGAGAGGGGGGGGTGAATCAGTATTTACTGCATATTCAAACTTTTTACTTTTTCATTCCTTAAAACCCATACGCTACTTTACTACAGTAGACCAGCGTATATACGCGGATCCCATTTATGAAACTAGCGTATACATAGAGATTTAGATATGTCATTAAATCTTCACTTAAACCATTCCATCATTTATTCATCAGATATTCAATAAGCAGTAAACAAGTGCAGTAAGAACAGAATAAACCATCACACAAAGCATCACACATGAACACCAGGATTTTTAGGTGGAAACCCAAATCGGGAGAAAACCACCGCTGCAGTTGCTCAGCCTTCAATATTTTATTATAGAGAAAACATCTTGCAACATATGTGCTGGCGCAGACTTGACCAGCACGCAGGCACCCACCTGCGCTCGTTTACCAGCCTCTCCTGGAAGGGAGCTCCAACCCCCTGACTCGTTTACCAGCCTCTCCTGGAAGGGAGCTACAACCCCCCGATCTCGTTTACCAGCCTCACCTGGAAGGGAGCTACAACCCCCTGACTGAAGGCTACAACCCTCAGCACCACCTTGGACCACGTTTCATCAATTTTCACACTGGATCCAACAACTAAAATAGAACACCACTTGCAGGCCACATTTCATCATATTTTCATACTGGACCCTTTCCATACTTTTAAGCACATCCATACATCATCAACAGATACATATCAACACAGATCAGATAGCATAAACACAGCAGAACAGCTCAGATATTTCATACCCCTTGCTTCAGCAAACCCTAGTTTGCATACGCTCTTTTACTTCACCGATTTCGCGTATATACGCGCTTCCGTCCACACAAACCGGCGTATACCTCAGTGTATATTTTATTGCGCATACGCGCTTTCTCTTCGCTGAAGCTGCGTATATACGCGCTTCCTCCGCGTCGAAGTAGCGTATAGATCTTCAATTATTCCAGAGCAGCATACTTCTTCAGATCAGATATTCAGTTAAGATTTACCCTTTCACTTCAGACAGATGTTCGCCTAGATGTTCGCCTCATCACAGATCTAGGCCTTCCATAAGCAGATCTAGTAAATACAAGTGCATTTCAGATCTAGATCCCCTTCTACATCATTGGTGCATCATACACTCATATTTATCTTCAAGTGTAACCTTTTCCAATCAGATCTACTTCAGAGAGAAGTATTCATTCAAGCTCAGACATCTTGCACCCACCATCTTGTTGTGCACAATGAATTTCTTCTCCTTTTATATGATTATCCTTTTTCAATACCATGAGCCCCTTTTTCAATACCATGGACCAAAACAATACCATAAGCCCAAAACTACCTGGACGGTGTCAATTAGGCGGATCATTACCCAATACTATGGGTCAATACCATGGTGGTTACCCTTGGATTTGCACTTTTTGAGCGCTTTAGCCCATACGCGACTTGTAACGTTCCTTTCCGCGTGCATACGCGACTTCCCCTAGGCCAATCCGCGTATACGAAGAGACATGCTCTTTTTCATCATTCTCTGAGTACATTCTGAAATCCTTTCTTCATTGCCTTCTGTAAATACTGTAGATACATCAGATTTCCTTCATCAAGGAGATATTCTATCAAACACAACTTCATCAAGTAAGTTGTCATCATCTTCATCAAGTGGGTTTCCTTTCAAGTACAACACTCAACATCATATCATCAACAATCATCATATCACTTCATATTTACATCATTTAACAAGTCCATCAAGTCAAGCATAACTTCATCAGGTGGAGTGCCATCAAGGACAATACATGTCAACAGTCGCACGTCTTCATCTTCATTCAGTGGATTGCCATCAAGGACAACACTCTGCATCATATTTCCAACACTATCAAGTGGAGTGAAGAAGCTATCAAGTCATTCAATCTGGTAAAGTTTGTTTTTTCTAATGCCCCAGTCTTGATTAGTCCTGACTATACTCAAGATTTTATTATTTTTTCATTTGCATCAGAGCATAATATGGTTGTTGTTTTAATGCAAAAGAGAGATTAGATTAAAAAGCCAATTGCCTTTTTCAGTAGGACTATTAGAGATGTTTCTTTGACGTATAATATTATTGAGAAACAAGCATTGGCTCTTATAAAGGCATTGAAGGATTTTAGGTTCTATATTCTGCATTCACATACTATAGCATTGTCCCTAACGCAGTAGTGAAGGATGTGTTGATGCAAAATGATCCAGAAGGTCGAAGAGGTAAATGGATAGCATCTATGTTGGAGTATGACTTGGAGATCAAGCCCACGAAGTTGATCAAATGCTAAGGCTTGGCGAAATTGATGGCCCAATCAAATCTGTGTGCCCTAGATATAAACCTCATAACAACAATGTCAGAGGATGAAGATGAAGGTTTGCTTGTTCCAATTTCAGATATTTTTACACAATCCCCTTAGTATTCAGATATTTTTTATGTCCTTCAGCATCTTTCACCACCTTCAGGCATGTCTAAGAGTAAAGGTAGATCTTTGAAACTTAAATCTGCAAAATATTGCATTTTAGACAGTGTTATGTATTGGAAAGATCCAGGAGGTGTTCTGCTCAATTGTTTGGTTGAAGAAGAAGCTTAGAAGGTAATGCATGATTTCCAAAAATGTGATTGTGGCGGTCATTTGTTTTGGAAGACTACAACTAACAAGCAGTGGGGACTCGATTTCATAGGAGAGATCCACCCCGCTGACTACAGCTAACAAGCAGTGGGGACTCGATTTCATAGGAGAGATCCACCTCGCTTCATCAGCGCAGCATTGATGGATCTTGACAGGAATGGATTACTTTACTAAATGGATCGAGGCCATCCCAGCAAGGTAGGAAACTGATACGGTATTTATTCAATTCCTTGTATTGAATATTTTATCTTGTTTTGGCTGCCCTTACAAAATTATAACAGACAACGCAACAACGTTCAGATCTAAGAAAATGGTGGAGTTCTGCGATAAGTATAATATCATGCTGGGCCATTCAACAACATATTATCCACAAGGAAACAGCCTGGCATAATCATTGAACAAATTGCTGATAAATATAATCAAGAAAATGATGGAGGCAAACAAAAGAAACTGGCATCGCAAGCTCATCAATGCATTGTGGGCAGACAGAGTTAACAGTAAGAAATCCATAGGTATGTCACCTTTTGAATTGGTTTATAATACTGATGTTGTTTTTCCTACATCTCTTACAGTCCCAGTCATGATATTATTGCAAGAAGTTGGTAGTGAAGATGATGACAATCAACGAAGGATAAATCAGATGATCCTCCTTCAGCAAACAAGAGAGAAAGTGTCACAGAACATTTTTCAGCTGCAGGAGAAGATTAAAAGGATCTATGATCGGAAGACCAAAGCAGAAAAGTTTCAGTTGGATGATGTGGTGTTAAAATGGGATGCAAGGAATGAGGATAAAGGGAAGCATGGTAAGTTTGACAACCTTGGGAAAGGACCATACATGATTTCAACATATAGGGGAAATAATGCTTTCTTTCTTTTAGAAATGGATGGCCAAGATTTCCCTGGAGGAGAAGTGAATGGTAGGCTTTTGAAACACTACCATTGTTGAACATAATGGCTCATAAACCATGTTACCATCATTGTATATACCATGTTATTTTTTATCAGAGTTCAAGTACACAATCATTGAAGTTTGGGGCCCGAGATGAAGGCTATAAAACTTAAATGATATGTGTATGGTTTGGTTTTGTTTTAGTTTTCAGTCTTAGTCTTGAGTCAGAGTCAGTCTGCATTGTGTCATTTTTTGGTGTTTTTTGACTGCATGCCCAATGGATAAGGCTACTTGGTCTACGGTGTTCTTAGCACCTCCAAGGAGCTACCATCCCCATTGGAGCCAATCTTAGTGTCAGTCTACTCATACTACCATCAGTGATCAAAATTTCTCTTTTTCATTTTCATATTAGGAGTCCCATACCAATAAATTTCACCATTCCGCTAGGTCATGGATTCATTGATGGTAGTGATCTTTAATTAGTTTCCCTCATGAGAAACTTGTTTATTTTCATCTCTATGGTCTTTAGTAATGAGTCACTCTTTTTCTCTTAAAATCATGTCAGTAGATCATAGGATGGGTCTCATTAGGTTCTAGGATCTCACCATGGTCAAACTAATGAGTCAAGTGTCAATAAATATCAGCAAGGTCATGAGGAAGTCAATAAAATCAAAGTTATAGCACCTGGGAAGATCAAAGAGATGTTTTATTCAGTTTGATGTAATTTTCAACTCAAAACTATGTTTTGAGGTGAAAAAATGATACTTTGCCTTTATTATCATTCATTACGTAATTTTATGTTAGCATATGTAATAAGTGACATTTCAGAAGCTGCCATCTCCACAAAGTCATCACCTTGCCTTCAGAGAATTTTTCCATGGCATTTTCAGCATCAAATCATGTTCTAAGTAGATCCAGCAGAAAGAGCCAGAAAAGAGCTTTCCAACGGTATACTACATTCTCAAAACTGACTTATGGATTGAAATTTATCCCTAAGTGAAGTAAAAAGTTCCCTATACCCTTAGACAATCCCTTTTCCCACCTTTCCCTAAATTTTATTTTATTAAAGTTTTATATTTTCTTTAATAAATCCCTTTTTCCCCCTCCGATTACATAATCCCATTATTAAAAATCATTTAAATACATATGCGATTTATTTATTAACCACTTCACCTCCTTGCCTTATAAACCTTATAACAAATTTTAAAGGTTTATTATTATAAAACTCCACCGTTCTAAGTCCCTTTCCATCACAATCGCAATATTCGAAAGATGCATCACGATGGTCGTCGACTGCCCAAATTTTTGATGCGATTGGTGTAATCCCCACCATTGATTTAATTAAAGATCCAACGACCCACATACCATCGGCGCCTTTGATTGTTCCACTCCTTATTATATATCTCCAATGGAAAACCCCTGATGGAACTCCGCCCGATTACATCCTAGCCGTCGATCCGATTGACGATAGGAAAACCCATACCCAATCGGTGATTTTCATCACTCTCCTCCGATTGACTCCTCCCGATGGCGAACTACCGATTAATCCTGCGCCGTCGACCCGACCCCGCCGATCGGACGACCCACAGTTCATCGCCTCCTCCCAATCACATAGGTGAATTTTTTTTATGTAATGTGCCCGCTCCGATCTCCCAATGCCGATTGACCCTTAGGCCCACCACATTACATTCCGCCCCATTTATAATAAAATGTCTGCCTCCCTTTGTAAAACTTAAAATTTTATTTTATTTCATTTATACAAAGGACCTCCCCCAATCGCATCGGAAAAATTTTCATTGTGTAACACGCCTACTCCCTCACCCGATTGCGATTGCGATTGTATTTCCTGGTTCCACCATGTAATATTCTCCACCCATTCATTATAAAAATTCCTTTGCCTTTCTTAAAATTAAAATTTTTCTTATTTTGTTCTATACAAAGGCTTTCCCTCTCCGCTTATCTCCCATCACATTAGAGGTATTTAAGTATATAATACGCCCACCCCAACTCCCGATTCCGATCCTGATTTGCTCTGGGTCCCACGTCAAAGGCCCTTTGCCATTTTAAATGAAAATTCCTTCCTCCCTTTGTAAAAAATAAAAAACTATTTCATTTGTTTTAACAAAGGGATTTTCCCCCTTGAATTTTCCAATTGCATCGGAGTTTTTCCGGCTTGTCTCACATATAATTTCCCCGATCTCCCGATCACCGATTGCGATATCGCAACATGCATTTTTCAAATGTTTATTATATTATATGCCTTATCCCCTCCCCTCTGATTCCGATTGCAATATGGACCCCACTTCCCTTCGCTCCCTCCATCCCAAATCGATTTTTCCCTTTACTTAAGGTATAATTTCATGTTATGTCAAAATATTTTATAAAAGTCGGTTTTCATCAAAAAAATAATGCAAAGTAAAGTCAGAGGGCAAAGAGTTAATAATAAAATAGAGATTTCTACAACAGCAGAGAAAATAGGATCGGATTGCCTATTTTCTGTTCAACAACATAACAGTGAATCTGCCAAAGTGGTCAAACGTATTGTTGTTCCTTATTTTTAGGGGCAGATTGTTGGTTTTCTCTTCCATATTTAGATTTCAGTTCTTCAGCTGTTAAAACAGCTCCCTTTTTTCTATGGATCTTTGTTCCCACATTTCAGTCTATTTAATGTAATTGTAAATCATTTGTAAAGCAGTATGTAACTCAGAAGTAGGGGAATAGTGTGGAAAAGAACGCTCTGCGCTCCATTGTACAGTTTGTCAGGGAATTAATAAAGATATGCAGCTCTGATTTGTGGGATCCATGTGGTATGAGTATTAGCACTTGTTCTCTCCTTTGTTTCATATGTAATTTTTTATGTTTCACCTTCCATTCATAAACATTTCCAGTTGAATGCTTTCAAGATAGAAAGGTAGAATCCATTTTATATGCTCTGCCTTGGGAAATCATTCATACTCTGTGTTTTTCTTCTGTTTGAAAAGGATCCATTTATTGTGCCCTTTTCGGCTCCTCACCACTCTTTCCATTCCATCCTTAATTAAACTTAATTGCTAAAATTTTCTGCCTACCTTGCCCCATGAAATACCCTGTATCCTGATTTAATTCCCTAGTTTCATACTGTCCCTTTTTGTCCCACACATCCCTGAAAATTCATTTCATTTATTATATTTCTTTCCTATCATTATACCTAGCCTAATATTAGATCATTATTGTACTTTATTGAATATCTTTTCATGGAGAGAGCCCTCTCCTGACCTTGTAGGGCTAGCTACAAGGCTGAGCGTCATTTAGTTGTTACCTTGTTTTTCCCTTTTCAGCCTGGGGTCTAGATCGGGTGCTAACAGAAGGGACTCCTCTACTATTACCTCATTTTGTGCTTAAGAGTTTTTCTGATGAGGGTGGACTTTATGAATACCATCATGATCAAATTTCTATTGATTTCTTTTTTTTCCTTTGTGATATTTCACGAAAAATCCCTGAAGAGATGGTCATGCTCATTCCACTTGTTACACCTTAAAAACACATTCTCATAAGCCAAAGGATGTTTCCAAACTTCACCATGGTAGGATATTTTGGTTGATTTTAGAAGTGGCCAGGAGATATTCATATAAACATGTAACCTCGCATATGTGTTGTAGTGTATTTTCTTGTTCACTTTAAATATGTTCACTGAATCTCCAAGCACATTTCCAATACCTTCTAAGATTTTTCCTCCCTAAATTCTTTTCCTATAGAAAATAGGGGAACCCAAATTAGGGTTTCCATGAATTTTCCATTTTCTCCAGTGAACCATTCTTGCAAGAATTCCATGAATAACCACATTATTGAAAAAGTATAGGCCATACTTGAATAACCTATTTATGCCTTCCAATTTTAAAAAATCATTGTAAAGAAACCCTTTGCTCACAACTAGAGATCAGTGTGCTCCTTTAGCTTCCATTTTTTTTGGATCCGTCCAATCAATGCTCTCTTTTGGAAAAAAATCAATGAGCTTTCATATTAAGTAATGATCATTCATATGCTTGATATAGCTCTCAATTTTGTCTGATTTTATTTCATATTTTATATCCTTGACTACCTTAGGGAGGCATCTCCCTTGCATATGGTTATACCTATTCACCCTTAGTAAAGTACCCTGATTGTTTCTATTTGCAAAAATTGGGCCTACAACTGGTTGATGGGGCACTTGCATCTCATAGATTCAACCAAAATCTCCATCTATTGTGACCACATTCTTCAAGGAGTGGTTTTCACCAACCCCCGAAGGAACTTTCCATGGATTCTTTAATGCCACGCCAATTGGGTTAAAAACCATACAATTGCAGTGGAAACAAGAAGAAAATTACTTATGTGCAATATTATATTTTGGCCCTGCAAAAAACCTAGCTATTTTCCTAAAAAGCCTAAGAAAGATAAAAACAAAGATGTGTTATGAAACCAACTCCAAAAATAGAAGAAAAGAGAAATCAACACCTTAGAAATAAGCTTGCTCGAGGGGGAAACCTCATTTACATTACATAAATGAACAATTATTGGATGATACAAATGACAAAACCTCCTTCTATATATAAGATTCCATGGGGTCACAATATAATCCTAGCCATCCTAATAAGAATAATATAACGACACAATAACAACAATATGGGGGTTACAGTGGTACAACAATAACAATAAAGGGGCTATAATAACCACAATAAGGGACTGCACTAGTAATATAGGGACCTAAGATTCCCCTCTCCTTCAAAAAAGTGTTGTCCTCAACACTTGAGTAGCTCTAGGTGCTTTTGTATAAAATTCTCATCCTCCCATGTAGAATCTTTAGTGGGTAAGTTCTTCCACTTGATGAGATACTATGAAATTGATCGATTTTGTAGTTGTCAAGTTCTTGTTTCCCTGACTACTTCAGGTTCCAATATGATTTTTCCTTCCCCATCAAGTTTTGGAAATATTGTTTGAACTAGCATTTTGTCACGTATAACCTTCTTTAAGCATGAGACATGGAAAACTAGATGCACTCACGAAGAAGTAGGAAACTCCAATTTGTATGCCATAGTACCAATATTTTGCAACACCTTGTAAGGACCATAGTAATTTGGTGATAATTTATTATCCTTCTTAGCTTGCTTGAGGGAAATTTGTTTGTATAGTTTTAGTCGTAAAAATACCCAATCTCCTACATCAAAACTTCTCTTGTTGCGACATTGATCTGCCTGTTGTTTCATTATATTTTGTGTCAATTTTAGGTTATCCTTTAAGAGTTACAGAACTTGTTTTTGATGCTCGATGTGATCTTCCACTTCTTGAACCTTAGAATTTTCTCTTAAATATGATGTGATGGACGATGGATGATATCCATAAAGTGCCATAAATGGGGTCATTTTTGCGGCATTATGGAAGGAAGTGTTATACCACCATTCAGCCATAGGTAACCACTTGACCCATTATGTTTTCTTATCATATACAAAACAACAAAGATATCCTTCTAAATATTTTTTCACTATCTCAGTTTGACCATCGGATTGAGGATGATAGGATGAGCTATGAGCTAGTTGAGTACCCAAACAAGAAAATAATTCCATCAAAAAATTTCCAGTAAAAATGGGATCTTTGTCGCTTACAATAATATTTGGGTTTCCATGTAGCATTTGAATTGCTTCTATAAATGTAGTAGCAAATGTACTTGATTTAAACGGATGAGATAATGGAAAAAAGTGTGCATACTTGGTAAGTCTATCAACTACCACCATGATGACACTCTTTCCTTTGGACTTAGGTAAACTTGTGATAAAATCCATTGAAATATCCTTCGAACATTGACTTGGAATGGATAAAGGTTGTAGAAGACCCAGAGTCTTAATTGTTTCAACTTTATTTTGCTGGAAAACCAAACATTCTGCCACAAAATTTTGAATATAAGATTTAAGGCTATCCCAAAAAAATTATTTCTTCACCCTGTGGTAAGTTTTTAAAAATATTGAGTGTCCTCGTAAAGGAGAAGTGTGCGATTCCAAAAGAATATTTTGTTTTAGTTGGGAATTCTTACAAAGATATAAGCGATCTTTGTACCATAATGAATCATTTTTCCAACTAAATGTATCAGATGTACTAGGATCTTGCTGCAACTTTTGAATGAGTGTCCACACTTCTTCATCCTTCTTCCATTTATCCCTTTCTTTGGTTATCCAATATGGTTGGATAATAGAAATGGCACAAAGCAATGCCCCCACCTCCTCATCCTTTCTTCATAGTGCATCTGCAACAACATTTAGCTTCCATTTTTTGTAGATGATTTCAAATTCATAACCCAACATCTTTGTGACCCATTTTTTCTGCTCTTCTGAAGATAGTCTTTGTTCCAAAAAGTGTTTAATACTATCATGATCATTGCTTACCTTGAAGTGTCTTCCCATTAGGTAAGGTCGCAAATTATTTAGTGCATGTAGCATTGCCAACATTTCCTTCTCATGAATAGCTTTCTATAAATACTTTCCTTTGATTGAACAACTTTCAAAAGCAATGGGTCTTCCTTCTTGCATTAAAACCACACCAATTTCATTTCCTGAGGAATCACATTCCACATTAAAGGTTTTTTTTAATTATGGTGTAGCTAAGACCGGTGCTAGGCACATTTCCTCTTTAAGATGTTCAAAGGCCTTAGTTGCTTCGGGAGTCCATGAAAATGCATATTTATTCAATAATGTTGTTAAAGGTGCTTCTATTCTCCCATAATTATTAACAAAATTGCGATAATACCCTGTTAACCCAATAAATCCTCGCAATTGCTTTATGGTTGTGGGGACTTTCCATTCCTTAATGGATTTAATTTTGTTAGGGTCTACCTTAACACCCTTGTGAGATACAATATGACCCAAATATTCCACCTCTTGTACTCCAAAAAAACATTTGGAGGTTTTTGCATATAATTTTTTCTCTTCCAATAGTTTGAGTAGCCTATGAAAATGTTGAACATGATCCTTCCTAGACCTGTTGTAGATTAGTGTATCATCAAAAAATACTAACACAAATTTTATAAGGAAGGGTTTGAAAATGGAATTCATCAACCCTTGAAATGTAGAAGGTGCATTGGTAAGACCAAAAGGCATGACCAGAAATTCATAATGGCCCTCATGAGTTTGAAATGTTATTTTCAGAATATCTTCAGTCTTCATTCTAATTTGATGATATCCTGAATGAAGATACAACTTAGTAAAATAAATTTCTCCATGTAATTCATCCAATAATTCATTAATCACAGGAATGGGAATTTTATCTTTAATAGTGATCTTATTGAGCTCCCTATAATAGAAACACATGGGCCATGATCCATCCTTCTTGTGCACCAATATTACTCGAGCAGAGAAAGAACTTTGGCTAGGTTGAATTATACCAGCCTCTAACATTTATGCAATCATACGTTCAATTTTTCTCTTTTGGACATATGGATATCTGTAAGGCTTGATGTTTGGAGGAAAAATTCCTGGAATCAAATGAATAACATGATCATGATCATGAATAGGTGGGAGCCCTTTGGGAGTTTCAAACACCTTGGAATGATTTTCCAATACTTTTTGGAGATATAAATAAATAGATTATTTTGATGTTGAAACTTCTAGTGAGCATAATTGGGCAATTACACCTCGTTGTTATTTCTTCAGAAGCTTTTTCATGACATTAGAGCTTATTATCTTTCCCATATTCCCTACGATACCCCGTAATTCGACTTCCTTTCCTTCCAAAAAAATTTTCAAGAAAAGTTCTTGAAAATTAAAAGCCACAATCTTGAAAGATTGTAACCACTGTACTCCTAGTACAACATCAACACCTCCCATTGGAATGGAAAGCATTGGGCTATTTAATACATATTACCCCATGGTTAGCTTGATATTATGGAATTTTCCAGAGAAATTTAGATTTCCCCCATTTGCAACCATCACTTGATATTATGGTGCTAGGTATAGGAAGAAATTCAATTCCTTGGATACCTTACAATGAATAAAATTATGGGTACTACTTGAATTAATCAACATTATTACCTTTTTCTTCTTTATATGTCCTTCTACATTGAGAGTTTTAGGAGTGGTAATTCCTGTCAATGCATTACACGATATGGTCAGACTGATTTATTCTTTCTCTAGGCCTGGTTCCTGGTGTATATCCTCTTATTTTGAAGTTTCTTGATCATTTTCTTGTTCCTCTTCACAATCTATGTAAAATAATTTCTTCTCAGCAAACTTATGACCTTTAGTGTGTTTGCTATCACAATTGTAGCAAAGCCATTTTTCTCCTTTTTCTTCCAATTATTGTGGTGTCAACCTTGTAGGTTGTGGAAGTCTAGGAGTAGCAACACTTCCATATTTAAAGACGTGAGTGGTAGGATTCCTTGTCGCCATAATTTACATTCAATTTTTCTTGTCAACTTGAATCCCTTCTCCAATGAATCAGGTTCCCAAACATGAACCTCATGTTGGATTTTATCCTTTAAAGTCCCCATGAAGACATCAATCCTGTGTTCCTCTGGAATATAATTTACCCTTATATTCAATTTTTGGAAGTCCTCAATGTGCTCCACCACTGAACCCTCTTGTTTGAGATTTATCAATTCGCTAAATAAGGTGTTGCTCTTTCTATCCTCATCATGTGCTATCATTTCTTCCGTAAAAATTGACCAAGTGACAAATTTTTTACGGGAGTAAAGCCATCAATACCATACAAATGTATCTTGTTCTAAATATAAAGTTGCAATGCGTACCTTTTGTGTATTTTGCACATTATTTAGATAAAAATTGCTCCATCTGTAGTATCCATGTTACGGATCCTTGCCATCAAACTTCCTCATATCGATATTTGGAATATGGTTGGTCTTAAATCCCACATTAGATTTTATGAAATCATGATTAACATTTATTTATTTTTCATCATGAGTTTCCTCTACTATCTTTTCACCATTAGGAATCATTTCTTGTATCAACTTTGTCAAGCCTTCCATGTCTACTTTTAGATCATTCTTCATCTATTCCATAATGCATTTAATTTTTTCCTCTATACCATCGATCTTAGCTTCCATTCCATCCATCTTATCTACCATGCTTTTCTTCAAAACTTCCATTTCATTTTTTGTTTCTCTTTCCGAGACGAAATTTGGTGCGCTTGTTCTTGTAATTTTGATATATCATGTTGCACTTCTTCATATTCATGAGTCATAGTAGAGTATTCTAAGGGCTTAATGGGTGTTGAATTATTTTTAGGGGGAATTTTAGAACCCAATGCTAAATCTATGCTTCAATATGACCTTGGAATTACTTCAAACTGATTTTTCAAACAATACTTATTGAATTTGAAAAAAAATAATACACACCCTTTTCTTGATTTTGAGGAGCTCGATATTGAAACTGAATTATATATGTGATTTTAGATCTTCAATATCTTAAATTAGATCCTATAGTATCCCTCTGAATCTTCTTTCCAATTCCACAGTTCTGATTGGATTTGGATTCTTGCAGGAAAAGTTATGTCCAATCTCCCACAATGCCCTAATTAAGTATTGGTTCAGTAGGGAGAACTTGTACAGCGTGCCGTGTGTCACTGTTTCCACCTTCGGCTCTAAAATTGATACACAAGAAACTAAAGTCCATGAATTTTTTGCCACTTTTTACATAATCCCAATCTAATTCTAAGAGAGAGAGTTATGACAATATTTCCACAGTCACCTCTTTGAGATGAAATTCGGGAGCATGAAAAAACAATAACTTCCACAGATCATATCTCCGAAAATATTGCAAACCAAGATTTGAAATTTTTACATGAAATTCCTCAGGATTTCGGCTTCACGTCATAAACATTTCATATTTTGAACCTTCATAGAAAAAATGTTATATCTAAAATGCCACGATGACCTGTTTGGAGAAATGAAACCCTAGAATCCAAATCTCCGATACCAAATGTTATGAAACCAGCTCCAAAAATAGAAGAAAAGAGAGATAAACGCCTTAGAAATAAGTCACTTCAAGGGGGAAACCTCCTTTAAATTACATAAATGAATAATTCTTGGATGGTACAAATGACAAAACCTCCTTCTATTTATAGGAGTCCATGGGGTCACAATATAATCCTATCCAACCTAACAATAATAATGTAAGGACACAATAATAACAATATGGGGGTTATAGGGGTACAACAATAACAATAAGGGGGCTATAATAACCACAATAAGGGACTATACTGGTAATATAGGGACCTAAAAAGATGGTTCCATGTAAAACTATTTAAAATATTATCAAAATGATTGGATTTTCTCATTATATATTATTTTATAATATTTATAATTTGTAACCTTTTTTTGTCGGCTACGTAATGTGAGTCTTGAGATGTTTTGCACACCAAACCCATGACTTGAGTAATAGCAACCCAAAGGAATCTAAGTCATCAAAATCACCCGGGGATTGCACCAATCCTGGACCACACCAGCCCTTAGCATGGATGGGATTCTTCCCACAATGTTTTGAACCGATGACCTTTTCACCACATAGTTTCTTAATAGAGCACCCTGTCATTGCCTGATCTACAACCCATCGGCTATAATTTTCAACTTTAATCTTAGTAGAATTTATATTATTTACTAATGCAACAATATAAATTAAATGATTTGTAAATGGAATAGGAAGAAAAATACTAGTTTCATGATACATCTCACATTGTAAAAATTTTAAAAATCGTAAAATTAACTAAATTATAACTTTATTTTAAACTATTATTATCGTTATTAATAATAATGATTTAAAACTTAATATATATATATATATATATATATATATATATATATATATATATATATATATATATATATATACATAGATATAGATATATATATATTTAAAAAAAACATGTAACAAGGTTCTTAACTATGGATATTCAACCCTGCTTTATCATGGATAATTATAATCTGTAAATAGGTTTTGTTACGATAATATGAGCCAATACCATGGCCTATCAATATCCCATCCCCAAAAATCAATAACACATTTCATATGATACTTGTTCATATCATATTTTTGTAATTAATCATTTTAATTAAAATGACAAAAAAGGCATAACTACTTTGGAAATAAATCTCAATTTTTATATTTTTGAATACTATTAAGAAAATTGTCATATATTCCATGGAAGTTAAATCCCTACTATCCACCTAATAACTATTGATGATTAAATTAAAATTCTAGAAATCATATTCCAAAATAGACATGTCTATCAACATTACTGTGCTGAGAGGTGCTCTACAACCCAATATGGAAGAGATGTGGTAATGTCTTGTCCTATAAACATTTTGACTTGGTCAAATGACATAAAAATGAAAATTAAATTTAAATAAAATTAAAAATTATATAAATAATTAAAATAAAATTGATCTAAAATCATTTTAATCCTAGTTTTAATAACTTGTGATATTCTTCCATGACTTGAACAAATTCCATGTCTCATTATTATGTAAAGAATACATTTCTTCCTTTGTGTATTTTGGCTAAATTTTTCCCTCTATGATGTTAATTTCCTTCCCGAGTAACCTAGTTTCCTCATTAGTGGAATATAACACAAAATCAAACTATATTTTAGGTGGGTATGCCTTTCAATTTTTTCCCTTAGTCAACCAGCACTTCTTAGAATTCAAGTTTGTCATTTCATCTCTTTTACTAACTCATTCAACTCATCTAGGTCACTTGTTTTTTACTTCAAGTCAAATGATATCTTTTGGTTTCCTTTTTCCTTTTCTAGAGTATGTTTAGCATTGTAAGTATACCTAGCTTCACTTAGAATATTACACATTGACTATAAAATATCTTCCTTGTCAATCAATCCTATAGGTTATATCCTTCCATTCCATCCTTATAGTCAATGAAAATTCAATTATCTAAATTTTTCCTCTTTTCCTTTGGAAAATAGACAAATGACTCACTGCCAAAAACTTTGAGATATGTGAGTGATAGATTTTTACTAAAACATACTTAATTTGTATCTTTTTGAACCAAAACACATGATGGAGATCTATTTACTAGGTTACAAACATTATTCATTGTATTTTCCCATAATTCTTGTGCCAGTCCCACATTGTTAAGCATGATCTTCTCTTTCTCCATCAATATTTGATTCATTGTTTTAACGAATCCATTATGTGAAGGAGTGTATAGAGTAATTGTTTAACATACAATCTCATGTTTTTTAAATAACTCCTCAATCCCTTTAGCACATAATTCACCTCCATTATAAATTTTCATTTCCTTCACCTTCCTATTTTCTTGGCTTTCCACAAGATATTTGAACTAATCAAATTACTTGAAAACCTTATATGCATTCCTTATGAGATACAAGCATGTCATCCTAGTGAAATAATCAATGAAGTAAAAAAAGTATACAAAGTCACCTAATGATTATACTGATACTAGGCCAAAAACATCACTATGAAATAGCTCCGTAATTCCCTTCTCCCTTGTAGTTCCATATGGGAATATAACATGATTCTACTTCCCATAATTACAGCATTAACAAAATTTTACTTCTAGAGAGTTATTAGGATATCCTTGAACCATACCCTTTCTATGTATAGCTAAGTGTAATTTATCTCTAATATGTCCCATTTTGTGAAGGAACAACTTGGTTTCTTCAACTAGCTAAGAGGCTGACCCATTGGGTACAAAAATGACTTCCCTATTGCATCCACTGAAGTCATTGTGCCTCGATAGCTTGTACATTGTCCAAATCCAATCACCTCTCATAAAAAACATCACACCATGAAGCATCTTATGTGAACCCTTTTCAAATATGATATGTACACATGCATCACAAATTATTGTAATAGATATTATATTTTTGAGTAAATCAATAATACGTAGTACCTATAGCAATGTTCTACTGCAACCATTCTTAATTACTAGCCGAACTTGACCTTAATTGACTATCATGGTTGTTGGATCAACAAATTTCGACTTATAATCTATTTTTTAATTCCCTATTTTAGCGCATTTATAGTATCTTCTTGTTTACTTAGCAAGAAATTTAGATATTAATTTTCACCTAGATCTCTCTTTGTCGAATTTATATTTATCTTTGTCATCTAATCAACCTATTACAAATAACACATCTTTAGTCAATCCTTCTATGTTCCTTCACCTCATCTCTTCTAAAAATACATATACCACCACATCATCAAGACTCAATATGTTCATGTTATTTCCAATAGCCATGGCTAGACTATCCCATGAGTCTAGAAAAGAACATAATAAAATAATACACTTTTCCTCTTCTGTAATAGAGATGTCAACACTTAATAACTAATTAGTCATAATTTTTAATATACGTAGGATTTATTTTTACCGAATCACCATTTCTCATGCTCATAATATAAAGGTTCCTTAGAAGTAACAACTTGTTTACTAGTGATTTAAACTAGTATCAGTTTCCTAACTTATCTGAGAATTTCTCAAAAATCTCCTCCATTGAGACACTTAGCAACAATAAATCTACTAGAAAAATTTGAATCATATTACCTTCCTTTCTTTTGAGTTTCTCTCAATCCTCTATTAACATGCAAGTAAGAGGTTTTCTAGTATGCACAGTATGCACAACAATCCACTACTCTCAATCTATGAGGAGCTCCTCCATTTTAAGCTTCTAAATATATAAATTATGGACATTAAATTTATAAATTTAAATTCTTGTACTGCTATCCATATTTATTTCGATGAAATTTTGTCTTAAGACACCTAAACAAATAGTATTATCTTAGATCTAATCAAGAATGATGTTGTTGAATATATCTAGGTTAATATACTTAACCTTTGATATTAGAGACATCCCTCTATAGACTCAATAAGCTCTAACACTAGATGTTGGTCTTAAGGGACCTAATTTATGCTTCATATACCAAAATTATAAATACAAAGCTTACTAGACATATAAACTAGACTAGGAGCTCAATCAACATAGATATTTAAATGCACATGATACAAGTTAAAGAAAAATAAATAAATAATTGAAAATTTACAAGGTACGTAGAGATTTTACCCTATCAACCTTTAACCGTGAAAACTAACAAATTTTTTATCTTCAACACTTTTATATTCTCCATCGAATATTACAACATGTTTATAATGAATGTCAACCTTTTTCCACATGTAATACCAATGCAGTCGTACATCACCCAATATATATTGATCATGAATATTCATAATATTATCATATATCTCATTATCCTTACATCATATTCAATTTACAGAAACATAATTCCTAGCTCAAAGCTAGCTAAACTGGTGTAGGTGGCTTAAGATAATTGGCTAATATCCTAGGAGTCTTAGGAATCCTAAAAATTTGTCGACTTGTTTTGAATTTAGTCAACTTACTTTAACCACTAGCAAAAAAAATAGTATATATAAACTATTTTTGTATTCCCCACATGTTACATGTCATTTTGTCACCATTAGGAAAATGACTTCCAATTTGGATCTTTCGTTATCCATCAAAATGTCCCAAAGAATTACCCTGCAAGGTTAAAAGCTTAACAATCCCAAAGAGAATGAGAATTCTAGATTACATGGTCCAAAAACATATTTTTAAGCGCATGTGTGGTTCCCTAGAAATATTTTGTGCATACACGTATTGGACCATTAAATCTAACGAAAATATGCGCTCTGTTTTCCACTATGAACTATGCAAATGACTCAACGAAAGTAAAATTAAAAAGTAAATTCTACAAGCCTTTTTGGGGGAATGTTTCCCAACTAAAAGCTTCAAGCTTATTCTTACTCAAGTCTAATCCATTTGTTCATGGAGCTAATTCCCTTTCTTTTTGGAACCCTAATCCATCCTTTTGAGGATCTCATCCCTTGAGAAGAGGATACCAAACCTCCTCCTCTTGGCCTATAAATCAAACACATACCAAAGGGCTAGAGAAGACTGTTGAATGTAAACTTATGTTGTTGGAATAGGGCTATAAGGCTCGTCATATAAGGAGAAGATTGGAGACCATTGGAAGGATCCATACATCATCAAGGCTAAGGTTGTATTACTCCTTCATTCTTGAGATTAATACAAAAGAGTGTTTCTTTCCCACTGTAGTGTTCAATGGAGATTATGTATTGTGTATTTCCTTCAATTTATCTATTGATAATGATAGTAGGTACTAGTTTCCTTGATAACTAGTATGGGTTTTATTGAGTCATTTATCTATCATATGCCTTTAATATTTTCTTGTTACTATTTTCCAGGTCCATATTCTAAGCATTGAGGAGTTACATCAAACCATAGAGAGGATCTTCATCGGGAATTTCGTTTGAAAGGTGCGTATTTCATCTTCTACCATTCTTGCTTATGGTTCAATAGGAATGAAATCAAGGAAAGATTTACTAGTTTGTCTGTTTGTTACTAGAGTCAGTCATTGAATATAGGGAGATTTCATTTGTTTGCATAAGAAATGTTTCCACCATAAAAAATTGATGACCCCACTGGGGAACATCTCTTTCTTCATCATCTCCTTGTTTTGACTTCTTGAAAATTTTCTCATAGCCTTATATGAGTGTTTCCAAGATATTAAAAGTTTGAATTTTGTTGATTGTTTCGTTTTATTTTTATTTTTTATAAAATTTTCTTAGACTGCATATTTGATCTTTATAAATAGAGCACAGATATGTGCACTTAGATGTTAGCAACAATGCATATGTGCATTTGGTCACATTGTTTTCCTACGCACATACCTGGATTTTTTGAAAAATTAAGTTTTACTTACACTAAGTCCAAGAAGTTTTGTTTTTTATGCTTGATTACACTTGTTTGCATATTCATAAATTCCCTCTCAGTTCGATTGAGTGTTGTGAAAGATTCTTCTTGAAAGATTATTGTTTTCATGAATTGGGTTAAAGGCTTCATATGATGTTTTGTAGTTCTAAAAAAAGAAGGATTGGTTGTTCTTGATTTTCTATCTTCATGTCTTTCTTATCTCAAACAAATCATATTTATTATTTATTTTTTTGATTTGTGAAAGATAATTTCGTTAATGAAAAGTAGTGTTTTCCGAGAATATGTATTTTTTATGAAAGTGCTTCTTTTTCTAAACTTGAAAACGAAAATCTATTCTTCTTTCAATACTGAAGTTTTTCAAAATTGTGCTTTAGACAGTACTAAATTCATAACATTCATTTGAAGGAATTAATTTTTAAGGTTTTGATTGGTTTCCTTATTCATTTTGGAAATTTTGAGTGATTGTATGTAAAATGAAAGTTTCATGATTTTTGAGTTATTGGGAAAACTAAAATATGAAAATTTAGTTTATGCATTTAGATCATTTTAAAGTGAAAATTTGAATTCATGAAGATAAATATGCTGAAATTATGAGCTTTTCATTCACTTTGAAAATTGAAAAGAATCTATCTTTACCATAGTTAGAAATTCATTGAAACAAAAGGCTCATTTATCAAATATTACCTGCATTTGGAGGTAAAAACTGATATCACTTAAAATACATCTCAAAATCGACTTATTAAAAAAGGATATGTAAAATTAATAAAAATTTTAATAAATCAAATATAGTGGTTCTAGGTTATAAGATGTGTTACAATGTCTATAAACATAACAATTGCCGTTATTTATGTGTGACACATTCTATGGGTAGTTGGTATTCCACATACGTAAGTATATGTGAACGTTCTGTGTGTGCCTCCGGGTATATCAGATGATATTCCATGTATGAAAAGCATATGGGGATGCTTCCTATCATACATGCTCACATCAGATAGTGCTAACATGGACTGCACCACCACGTACCTCGAGTATATTTTGGAGTCCCCATTCTAGGTGTTATACCATCCATAAGTAACTGAGTCAACCAATTTTTAATTTGTGATACAATGAACACAAAATTTTGGGAGATTGCCTGCCTGTACATAAGCCCTTGGTTTCGCAAGGCGCTGTATTTCGGTTCATAGTGGCTGTGTAATCCTTGACCTAGTTACTCCTCTTTTATTTTTTGTTATTAATTTGATTTGGGACACACTTTAATAAAATTTACTGTGGATGACTCACCGACACATTCGCGTATAATGAAGGGTTTTCCCCCTGAATATACACTTGGTCAATTGGAGAATACTAAAGCAGAAAGGTAAAAATCGACAAGATCTAAGACCTCAGATCAACCTGAGACATCTACAATTACAAAATATTGAATAGTCAAAACTGAAGTGATTCAACCTCACGAAGTAGAATCACGCTTGGTTCAATCTGGGCTAGAAGCTACCAATATTATTCAAGGAGAATTCGATATCGGAGAAGTTTCAAATACAAAATTAACTGAAGCAAATGTTGAAGAACCTCAATATGACATTTTTGAACCCGAATCACCTTAAGCTATTATAGCCCCTACTCCTACACCACCTTCACCTCGAAGGAGGATTATAATAGCATCTAGTCTACCTCCTTGTATTATAAGTATTGAAGATATTACTTGAGAAGAGGAGGAAGAATCACCACGTACTCCTATTACTATTGGTGAACCAACCATTTTTCCAAGGATTCCTTTTGATCCTTTACGATCAAATTCTTGGTATTTTAGCTCCTTGACGTTTTAAGGTCAAGGTATTCCACGTTATCAAACTCCTTTCTATTTTTCACTAGGATGAAACATGTAAAAAATTCCTCCCGGGAGTTAACCCACTAATGCCTCTATGTATATGACCTCTCTAGAGTCATTATTATATGGTGGTTCTTCAGTTCCTGCTCGGTACCATTCACTTTCTAGAACTTTTCCAGGAGCCTCTCCTTCCCCTCAAATTTCTACTTTGTCATTTGGATTATATACCTCTACTGTTCAAAGCCTGAATTCCATGCCTAAAGCACCTTTGGCATCAGAGAAATATGTTAACATGGTATCTAGTAATTTAGATAATTCTAAAGTAAACCCAACTACTTTTTAGTATCCACTTGGGGGGCGACCACCTTATCGTCCACCTGGAGAGAAAACCTGTTGTCGGGTCATATCTTATGGTTGGAGGAAAACCTTTTGCTGGAACTTATGCCAATTTTGGTTAGGTACCTCAGGTCGGCCCAAGTCAACATATTGTGCCTCAACCATTGATTTGTTCTCCTTGCCCAAGAATGAATACTATTTAAAACCCATATTTTTCTCAACAAATTATTCAAGTTGCTCCACAAGTGCCAATTTATCAACCTATTCAACCTACTAGACAATATATTCCAAAAATACTTATTTAAGGTATTCCATTACCTGTCCAACAACCTATCTAGTGGATTCTAAAAACTCCTGTTAAACAGTCTATCCAAGGACATCCACAAACACATGTTGAGAAACCTATTCAACAACTTGTTTAGAGTAATCATGAAACACTTGTTTAGTCTATTGTTCAAACATCCGTTCAAAAATTGGTTCCTAGTTCACCTCAAATAAATGAATTTCCAAGTTATGCCTCAAATACCAACTCAAAAACATACACATGATACCCCTAAATCATATGATTATCAAGTGTAGGTCTTAACCCTGAACAGAAATTATCTACACATGAATCTTATAATAGAAAATAAACAATAGCGAGAGCATAAAACATAAAATAGATAAACACAGAGATTTTCCCCTAGATCCCAAATTGGGACGACTAGCTTGATTTTTCATTATATTCATATTAGTGTTACAACACATATATATACTTGTCGAAGCATACATAAACCCCAATCCATAACCCTGGATTAGAACATAACCGTAGTTCCCTTGACTGGATCTACAAAATACCAGGGGCTGAAAACCATCGTACCCGAAAAACATGTGCAAACTCATGCACAAAACATGGGTGGGTCTGCCTGTGAGTGGGTCCGCACACCAAAACAATTTTCGCCGGGGCATTGCCCCAGACCCCAACAGTGGGGGCTGCCTCCCCCCTTGTGACCGCGCTGCTGCGCCTAGCGCAACATACAATGCGTGGGGCTAGTCGTGGAAAGAATATAACACATACCCAAAATTCTCCCACTTGTTGTTTTCTTTCCACAGGGGGCCACAGGAGAGCTTAGTCATTGGGCCAATTCTTCAACACCCACTGTTTCTCTACACCAAGAGAACTTCTGAGTGCTCACAGACTTCGTTAGTGCATCTGCAACATTCTTCAAAGTGTCCACCTTTACCAGCATCACCCTTTTAGCCTCAACCATATCTCTAACAAAGTGATATTGAACATACATGTGCTTTGTCTTTGAATGGTAAGTAGGGTTCTTAGCCAAGAAAATTGCACTTTTTCTATCACAGTCTATCCTTATAGCTTGTTGTACCAACCCCATACTTGAACACAATCTCTGCAACCAAATTTCTTCCTTGCTTGCATGAGTGGTTGCTATGTATTCTGCCTCTGTAGTTGAAAGATCCACTACAGACTGTCTTTTACTCATCCAACTGACTGTGCCTCAAAATAGGCTAAACACATACCCACTTGTAGATCTTCTTTGGTCCAGATCTCCAGCCCAGTCTACATCAACAAAATCACGAATGTCCAACATTCTTTCCAATCCTAGTCTTCCCTGGTAGCACAAGCCATAATCACTAGTGCCACGTAAATATCTGAAAACTCGCTTCACTTCTATCCAATGTACCTTCCCTGGGTTTAACATAAACCTGCTCAATACTCCCACTACATGTGCAATTTCTGGTCTAGTACAGACCATTGCATACATCAGGCTACCCACTGCACTTGCATATGGAACATGGGACATATCCTCCTCTTCTTCTTGTGTCTTGGGACACTGTTCGACAGATAGCTTTACACCTACAGGAATAGGAACATTCACCGGTTTACTATCTTGCATATTGAACCTTTGCAATATAGTCTCAACATACTTCCTATGGTTTAACCAGAGCTTCCTCTTTGCCTGATCTCTCTTAATTTCCATGCCCAAAATATAGTTTGCAACACCAAGATCCTTCATGTCGAATTTGGAGAATAGCTGGGTCTTCAAATCTTGGATAATTTATTTGTCATTTCCAATCAACAACATATCATCCACATACAAGACCAAATAAATAACATGGTCACCAATTAATTTAAAATAAACACAGTGATCCTCCTTGGTTCTGTTGAAGCCAAGTCCCCGTATATAGGTATCAAATTTCTGATACCACATCCTTGGTGACTGTTTTAACCCATACAGAGACTTCTTCAATCTGCATACCAGTTCTTTCTTACCCTTCACCTTAAAGCCTTCAGGTTTCTTCATGTAGATATCCTCTTCTAGATCCCCATGAAGAAATGTTGTCTTCACATCCATCTGTTCTATCTCAAAATCAAATGCAGCAGCAACAGACAAAAGTAATCTAATAGAAGTAACCTTGGCAACAGGAGAAAAAATATCACCAAAATCAATTCCCGACACCTGGGAATAACCTTTTGCTACCAACCGAGCTTTGCATTTCTCCACCTTGCCTTCTACATTCATCTTCTTCTTAAACACCCATTTGCTCACGATGGGCTTCCTTCCAGCTGGCAACTCGACCAGATCCCATGCCTCATTTTTGTGCAAGGATGCCATTTCATCAACCATGGCCTCCTTCCAGAGTTTTCCATGCTCTGAATCTATTGCCTCCCTGACGGTTATGGGATCATCATCAGTTATAGTTAAGGCAAAACCTGAACAGAAAGCAGATGGACTATACCTTTTTGGTTGCCTTCTTTCTCGAACTGATCTTCTCAAAGCTGGAGTTTGTGGCTCTTCCTCTTCTGAATCTTCTTCTGCTGTAGAGTCTGATTCATACTCCTTTAGCTCAAACTCTATCTTCTCAGGTTCCTTTGGTATGATTTCATGTTTAAAAACATCTTTCACCTCTCTAAACACCACATCTCGGCTGTACACAACCTTCCTTGTTTCCGGGTTCCAAAGCTTGTAACCTTTTAAACCATCCTTGTACCCAATAAAGATGCACCTTTCAGATTTATTATCCAACTTGGTCCTTTTCTCCTTTGGAACACGTACATATGCATCACATCCAAATACCCTTAGATGTGAAAGAGAGGGTTTCTTACCAGTCCATACCTCATGTGGAGTCTTATCCTCCAACACTAATGAAGGTGATCTGTTAACCAGATAGCATGCAGTCTCCACTGCCTTTACCCAGAATTCTTGTCCTAGCCCGGTACCACTGAGCATGCTTCTTTCCTTTTCCATCAGTGTTTTGTTCATTCTTTCTCCAACTCCATTTTGCTGAGGTGTGTATGTAGTAGTATTCTGTCATGCTAGACCACACTTCTTACAGAACTCTTCAAATTCCTTCTTGCAGAACTCCCCACCATTATCTATCCTTAGCGCCTTTATCTTCTTCTCTGTCTGGTTTTCCACCAGAGCCTTAAATTCTTTAAATCTGTCAAAATCTTTAGATTTCTTCCTCAAGAAATATATCCATGTATTCCTTGAGAATTCATCTATAAATGAAACATAGTACATAGACTTTCCCAATGATGGAACTGACACAAGTACAAACACATCACTGTGCACAAGTTCTAATAACTTGTTCGCCCTCTTAGCACCAGAAGTAAAACTCACCTGATTCTGCTTCCCATATACACAATGTTCACAGAAATTGAAATCCAGAGAGTAATTAGACATACCTTCTACCATACCATTTCTATGCAGTATCCGAAGGCCCTTCTCTCCAATATGTCCAAGCCTTTGATGCCATAACATGGTCTTTTCTCCAGAGATAGCTAGGCTTTTCACTCCACTTTCAGGAACCACATAACTGTTACACCCATCAATAACAGTGCTACCTTGCAGCTTGTACAGATTTCCAGTCCAAACTCCCCGCATTAATACCAGTGCTCCCCGAACCATCTTGCAAGCATCTTTCTCGAACACTGTTTTAACACCTGCATCATCCGTCTTGCTTACAAAAATCATATTTCTGGCAAATGTAGGAATATGCAGAACACCAGAAAGTGTTCTAATCCTTCCACCTTGCAGCTTCAGCTTGACCTTTCAACGTCCGATGATTCTGGCCTTCCTATCATCCCCTAGGAAGACATCACCATCATACTTCTCATACTCGCAGAACCACTCCCTATGGGGAGTGAAGTGAAAGGATGCACCTGAGTCAATCAACCATGACTCGTGATCTACATGTGTATTTGAAGAAGAGGCCAAATACACATCCCCACCTTCATCCAAGGTGGTTTTTGCCTCTGAAGAAGGAGCATCATCAGATCCCTTTCCTTTCTCAGGAGCTTTAGATCTGCAGTCCTTTTTGTAGTGCCCTTCCTTTCCGCATTTCCAACATACCTTTACAAACTTTCCAAGAGATTTACATCTCCCTCTAGATTTGGATCTCCCACACAAAACCTTATTCTTGTTTTTGTTTTGTGACCTTCCTCGTACAAATAAGGCATCACTATTTTGGCCCTCCATATTTCTCCATCTCATTTCCTCCGACAGCAAGGCTGAGACAATGTCATCAAAATTCAAGGTAGTTGTATTGCTACCTATTGCAATAACCAGATTATCCCACGAGTTTGGTAGAGAACACAACAAACTGATGCACTTATCTTCATCTGAGATTTTAATATCAACAGATGATAGCTGACTTACCACAATATTGAAGGCATTCAGATGCTCTGTCACCGAGTCTCCATCCTTCATCCTCAGGTTATACAGCTTTTTCCACAGGAACAACTAATTCACCAGAGACTTAAATTGGTACAAAGTCCCAAGTTTTTCCCACAAATTATTCGCCGTAGCTTCCCTAGATACATTCAACAATACTGAATCTGAGACAGACAACCATATTGTTCTCTTAGCCTTCTGATCCAGTTTCTTCCAGTCTTCATTTGACATTGTCGTTGGTTTAGTACCTGGATCTACCATGATCCACTGATCTTTATCCACCAGAAGATCCTCCATCTCGAGCTTCCACAACTCAAAACTCTGACCATTAAATTTCTCGATCTCTATCTTTCCGCCACTCGCCATCTTCTTTTATTGCAAAAATTGATCCCACAGATCTCCCACTGAATAGGGTCTACCTCAGGCCCGAGCAAAAAACCCTCAGAAGCAAAGGTGTCCCCTTGAAGCCGAAACAAATCCGATACCAAATGTAGGTCTTAACCCTGAACAAAAATTATCTACACACGAATCTTATAACAGAAAATAAACAATAGCGAGAGCATAAAACATAAAATAGATAAACACAGAGATTTTCCCCTGGATCCCAAATTGGGATGACCAGCTTGATTTTTCATTATATTCCTTTTAGTGTTACAACAGATATATATACATACCGAAGCATACATAAACGCCAATCCATTAACCCTGGATTAGAACATAACCGTAGTTCCCTTGACCGGATCTACAAAATACCAGGGGCCGAAAACCATCGTACCCCAAAACCATGTGCAAACTCATGCACAAAACATGGGTGGGTCCGCACACCAAAACAATTTTCACCGGGGCACTGCCCCGAACCCCAACAGTGGGGACTGCCTCCCCCCTTGTGACTCCCCTGCTGCGCTCGACGCAACGTACAGCGCGTGGGGCTAGTCGTGGAAATAATATAACACATACCCAACATCAAGCTGGTCCTACTTTAGAATCTACTACACAGATTCCCATCAGACAACCTAGTATAGGGATGATGCAAACACCATATCAAGGCCAACCTTTTCAAATTCTTTTTTTTCAAGGTTAACCTTTGCAAATTCAACCTTCACAAGGGAAATAATACTTCATTCAAATGGTTCAGAGTCCACCTTTTCAAATTCAACCATAACCTGGTCATACTTTTCAAATTCCATCTCAGCCACAACCTAGTATGTCTCACCCTGTCTACCATGGAGGAATAAAAATACCAACCGCACATGATATTCCAAGATATCTTGGGTATCCTCCTCCAAGGGTTGGACTTAACCCTTAAGGTTATCAATATCTAGAATAGGACTTTAACCAACAATTACCATTCATCACAACGTTAGATTTTCTAGATTTATCTCGATAGATGAATGATCCTATATATTATTATCTATTTTGGCGAGAAATTCCTACTATGTTTCCAAGTTATATACCAAAGTTTGAAGGTAAATCAGGAGAGGACCCAACAAATCACGTTATTACATATCATCTATGGTGTGCATCAAATTCATTTATTGATGATTCTATCATATTACGCATTTTCCAATGAACTTTAACTCGTTTAACAACAAAATGGTATATTGAGTTACCACCTGCCTCTTTCCATAATTTCAACTCCTTAGCAACATCATTTTTGACTCATTTTTAGCTACCTAATCGATATGGTACTAGTACTGAAACTTTGACGTCACTAAAACAATAATCCTCTACCTACATTTCATATCATATACATGAATGGAGTCATAGGAGTCCTTTAGTAAAATTTTATACTCCAAATAAAATATTGGTTGAATGGTTTACTAAATAGTTACTTCCTGATATTACCGAGGATGTTGCTAAAGGGGGTGTTGGACAGAAGAGTAGGAAATTGCTCATGCCTAGTACCTAGACCTTGTCTATACACAATCTGGTACTTTGTACAAAAATATACTAAATATACCTTGCCTAGCAATTCGGATAAACCAGATTCAACTCCTACAGGATCTCACACCACTGATGGTGTAATTGGTTTTGACAGCCATTGGTCTAAGAGTAAAAAGAATAATTCTAAAATAAATCAAACTTTGTCTATACAAGATTCACCTAGTGAAAACCTTTCTCTAGAATTTACTTCCGAAATTAATGTTGTAGAATCATACACTAGCATGAATCAATCATCCAAAGGTAAAAACAAAGGGAAAGGTAAAGCGAAGAAAAATTATTCTCAAAAGGAGAAACCAACCAAAAGTGAACCTTCCGACGAGAAAAATAAACCTCGTTATCCTTGTTTGATCTGTAATGAAGATCGTCATACAAATGAATTACCACATCGAGCAAAGGTTAGTAAATTTATAAAAGGTTCTCCTACTCCCGATGTTTTGAAATATCATTTCCCTTCTTAAGACGATAAAATGATTTCACATAATCCATACTCTTCTTCCATGTCGCCATATATCATGATGATGTCTTCAAAAATTATGGTAGCAACAATATCCAAATATTATGGATCTATGGGCCCTATAGCAAATAGGAACGATGTTAGTCCATCTAGTCAACCTTCTATTTCAATCCCTTCTCCGTCTAAACCATTAAATATTGAGAAACCAAAATCTGACATGGTTATTGGACCACCTCCCAAAGGTAATGTTCGAAAATCATCTTTTAACCCACATGCTAGAGCTACTTAGAACTACAACATTTTTGAAGACTTCACAATGTCTCTTTCAACAATTTAGCTCTTGAAGTGCTACCAACATGCCCAGCACAAAGAAGTTTACTATTGTCAGCCATTGGAAAAATTGATCCTTCGGATTCTAATCTTATAATATTTTATCATAAAATTCATATACCTAGACTCCTACATCAATTGACATTCAAAATACTAGTTTTTGTCAAATCCAAACAAGTTTTTCATAGCGTAATTGACGAAGGAGCTTTTACATGTATCGGTCTATTGCCTCTTGGAAAGATTTAGGTTCTCCAACTATCAATCAATCTCCTGCCATTCTGAAAGCCTTTGATGGAAATATTTTCATCCCTTTGAGTTTTAAATTATCTACCAGTAGAGTTAGAAGGTAAGAATGTTACAATCAAGGTAGAAGTCGTTGATGTTGTGTCTGTAGTGGTCTCATCTCTTTTCTACATCTACTATTTCCTCATCAAGAGAAGATAGTAAAAGTAGACCATTTATCTTATTATACTTGTGACCCTAATTCTACAGGTAGGGTACCTTTTGTGGGGAAAAATATTACTGTTTATGAGGATATTGGTATTGGTTTGCTTAAGGATTCATCACAGATGGGAAATTTTTCACTTGCTCCACCAAAATTGTATTCTAATTTTTCCCAAGTTAATATGATCTCATCAAGCACTATGAAATCTTTTGATCTGTGAATTGTACCTTTTGAACCTGAATTGACCTTGCCTAGAAACAATATTCCTTTAAGCCCATTTGAATGAGCTTATGAGGAAGTTCAAATGTTTTTCGATCCACCACCCTTTGAAATTGATCGAACGAATGAAATCACTAATGATTATTCTCAATTATCTTGGTTGAAACCAATATAATTCCCTAATCCCTTCGATAATATGTTTCCAACAGTTGAAAGTATCATGGAAATTATGAATTTTGCTGAAATACCATGGGACTATCATCATCATCATTCATCTTTTCTTCCCAACATTGAGAAAATTGAGAATGATTTTTCTACCATATTTTTCCTCGAGATTTTAGATAATCCTGAATTCCATATGTCAATTCTTCAATATGAATTTGAAAATAATTTAGGAAATATATCTACAAACACCCCAATTAACATCTCAATCAAATCATGAATTATTGAGAACATTCACACAGGTGCTTCATGCTCACTTGAAGAAATTCAAATGTACAAAGCCCTATTTCAAGAATTTTGTGATATTTATTCCCGGTCTTATGAGAAAATGCCATGAATTAACCCAAGTATTGTTATTCATCAAATTAATACTTACCCATATGCTAAACACATTAGAAAAATATTACGTCAGTGCATCCATGAAACGCTACTACTATCAAAGTCGAGGTTGAAAAACTGCTTAACTAGGTTTTATCTTTCATGTTCCTTTGACTTACTGGGTTTCCAATATTGTTCCCATTAAAAAAAGCAAGGGACCATCAGAGTATGCATATATTATAAGGATATTAAATAAATCATGTCCAAAATACAACTATACTACCCCCTATATCAACCAAATCTTTGACAATTCTGCCGATAATGAAATATTTTCTTTCATGGATGAATTTCCAGATACAACCAAATCAACATACTCCCTGTTGATCAAGATAAAACGAAGTTAATTTGTCCATGAGATTTTTTTATTATCGGAAACTCCAATTAGTATTAAAGAGCTTTGAAGCAACCTTTCAATGGGCCATGTATTATGCTTTTCATGGTATCAAGCATATTGTTCAACCCTATTTGGATGAATTACCAGTTCATTCACTAAAAAGGCAAGATCATCCAATTCATTTCTGAGCTATTTTTATCAGATGTAGAAATTACAATATACATTTTAATCCTAAAAAAGATGTTTTTTTTTACAATCCATTCGATTACTGGGATTTTCCATATCAAAAGAAGGCATTCGTGTCGATCCACTTAAGGTAGAGGCTATCCTAAATTTTCCTCCTTCCAACTTTTTCCAACTCCAAAGTTTGCAAGGGAAAGAGAAATTTTAACGTCGATTCATCCCCAACTATGTTGAGCTAGCTAAAGGTTTTAATCGATTCTTGAAAAAGGGCATCTCATTTACATGGGATAAAGTTGCTCAAAAATATTTTTAAGCACTCAAACATGCGTTGACTCATACACCATTATTGCATCAACCCGATTATCATCTAGATTAATTTTTTTATTTAGCTACATCCCATGTCACCATTGGCATGGCTTTCATTTAGGAATATGAGTTGAACGTTGAACATGTGTTATATTATTTGAGTAGAAATATTACGAAAACTGAGATAAAATACACACATGTGGAAAAGTGGGCCTTGGAAATCGTTCAAGTTGTTCAAATATTTCGTCACTATATTATCTTATGTAAAACAACAATGATTTCATATTACAACCCTATGGTTTACATTCTTATGAGACAATTTCTGGGGGGGGGGGGGATACTCTAAATGGCTAGTTATCCTGCAGGAATATGATTTAGAATTCATAAAATGAAAGTCCAAGAAATCATTTGTGCTTGTCGAATTGTTATGTGAATTTCCTTATACTGAGACATAAACCATGGTAGAGAATTCTATTCTAGATGAATAAATTTTTCTTATCAACTTCATACCCTTGGTATGGAGATATTATTTTGTATCTTCAAACTCAAACTTGTCGGCCATAAATATCTTGAACCAACCGTTGTCGTATTCGGTACCAATCTCAACAACACACTATTTTTGGTGATACAATTTATCATCGTGGCACTAATTATATTTTTAGACAATGTTTGAATTATGAAGAAGCCAAAAAAGCATTGAATGACTATCATTTTGGAGCTTGTTGTGGTCACATGTTAGGGTTTTCTACCACCAAAAAAATCTTGCGTATTGGGTATTTCTAGCCTTCGATGTTCAAAGATTGTATAAGTGCGTTCCAAAAATGCCACAATTTCCAAATATATCATTGCAAAATGAGCACACATCCATCTCCTCTTCACCTAATCATTTATATTGGTCCTTTCACAAAATGGGGCATCAATTTCATTACATGTAACCCTCAGTCGACCTAGGGGCATGGGTATATTATCCTAGTTGTGGATTATTTTACGAAATGGGTTGAGGTGATGCCTACATATAAGGATAGTGACAAAAGTGAAACTATTTTCATATTTAATCATGTTATTTCTAGTTTTGGTATTCCACAAGCCATCGTCACGGACCATGGTAGCCATTTTTCTAAATTTTATGATGACTGAACTTATTGAAAAGATAGGATTGCATAATGATAGTTCAACTCCATATTATCCACAAGAAAATGGAAAGGTAGAAGCCATAATTTTTCTTTCTAAATACCAATATTGAACATATTTTCAGAATTCATAAACGAAATTGGCATCTGATGCTTTTTCCAGTCTTGTGGGCATATCGCACCTCAATAAGAACTTCAACTGGTTTTACTCCCTTCTAGCTGGTTTACAGTCTAGAAGTGGTTTTTCCTATTGAATGTGAAATCACGTCATTAAAACGGGCAATCCAATTATTACCAGGAAATTCTGTAGAGGAAGAATTTTTTTTATACTTAGCAAGATTAGATGAGACTCGCCGTGATGTTGCATTAGCTAATGAGACTCATAAGAAACAAGTTATTCATATTTTGATCAAAATGTAAATCCTCTCTCATATTCAGAAGGTGACCTATTCTTGGTTTATGATCAAGAGCATGATAAATTAGATGCTGGTAAATTCAAGCCTATGTGGCATGGTACTTATATTATGAAACATGTATTGGAAAAAGGGGCTTATGAGCTAGTTTAATATGACTAAATTTATTTAGGAAACCCAAGATATAGACTTTACCTGAAGAAATATTATTCTTAGTTCACTCCGTGAAGGTTTTGTACATTTATGTATCATATTTTTTATGTGTGTGTGAAAATTTTTGCATTATTTTTACGATTTTCCTCTACTTCTCCTGCCTATCTTATGTTACACTTGATTTTCATATGTCAATGCTCCCACAAACGTACATTGGCTTTGACAATGGTGCTAGTCATAGTACTCAGAATTTGTCTTCCACAACTTGGGCTATTTATTAACCCACTGATGCGCTAGTTAATATTCATGGAATATTCCTTGGTTGAACAATGAATAATATTGCAAAAAATAGTGTAGTTATTAACCTATTTCTGACGCCATTTAAATTGGTATTTCTTGATTGATAATTAGGTTAGATTCTAAAACCATCATATTACATTCAAATAGTGTCTATTCAGTAATAAGTTACACCATTTCAGGAATATTTTTGTGGGTTCATCTCTTGGAGAGAGAATTTGATTACATCGAATATCAGCACATTCCAAGAAATTTAAACACATACCTAATGCATTGGAAAATTATGTGTTAAATCGACATTTGAAATATTTGCAAGAAAGAAAAATAATATCCATCAACATATTGTACAATACAAGCTAAGATAATAGTAGTAGTTTCCATTAATCAAAATGTTTGTAAAAATTTTGTCTTTACAAAATTTTGTCCAAGACATATGAGGCCGCATGGCCTTTATTATATAAACATGTAGGTATATAAAAAAACAAAATCTAGACCTATAACTTGGAGCTAATCATGAAGATCATGGTAACAAGTGATGACATGAGCTGCTCATCGTAGAAAGTGAGTTATTGGCCTAAGAAATCCCACGATATGCCTCTGGTAATAGAGAGAAAAATCATTAATACCAATATATGGAATATCCATATTCAAACCTCTACAGGTTCTACTCAACCTCAGATAGGGCCTATGCTACATCAAGGTTTGGTACCATAAGAGCTACTGGCTGTGCACCACATCTTTCAAATCAATGTAATGCTTCTAGATGATTATTTTAGATAATTAGTTTCGGATGTCAAAAAACAAAAATATTTGAAAACCAAAAAACAACCAAAATTGAATTTTTTACCAGTGTCACCCAACTGCATTCCTGTACGAAGAGGGATATCTAGATCAGTAGTGTAATCCATTATAGCATATTGGTAGTCGTCGATCATGATGACATGGTGTTCCAGCCACCCGAAAATTTCACGAGTGTATCTCACAATCTTAAAATTAGGCCATCACCATCTCTATGGAGTCCCATCAATGAAACCAACTGTAGAATATAAGGATCTTGAGGTCCTTCTAAATCTATAGATATTCATGGGGAAAGAAAAGGAATCCACTCTAGATAAAATGAGATCATGATGGTACCATACCAATTTTTTTTTATTTTGCCTATCTTTTATCCAGTTAGTTGTCCTTTAAGATTGAAAACAACCCCCTCACACAAGTTGAAAATGGTAGGATGTGAACACTCCACATAAATATGCATTTGGGCCTTAGTGAGAAAATGGAATGTTTCACTTCCACACAATCATGCAACAGTGAAAGAAATGGTCCTCAAAGGAAGCCTCTCGATAGTTTTGATATCAATACATCCATCTTTGAGTTGGGGCCCTCGAAAAAAATGATGTTCTAGGTAAGTTGCTGTTGTTTTTGCACCTTTTTTGTGCCCATATAATGATATATCCATCCTACAACATGAAATCCCAGTTAGGAAGTAGTTGTCATATGCATCTATGGTAAGTATTGGGTCTCCAATATGGAAACATTGTTCTTGAACATTCCAATTTATCAGTTTGAATAGACCACAATCTCTCAAGGCCTGTAATGTTGATGCTCCATTTAAATCCTCCACATATTTAACCTTATGTTCTCTCTCCATCCATTCCATTTTTGCAATTCAAAGCCCTGAAAATAACAATGGAGGATGATTGGAAAAGAATGTGATAAATATTGCAAGAAATTTTGGAAATTTGATTATTTTTTCCAAAACCCTAGGCACTGTGCATGGCCCTCTTTTATAAACAAAGAAAATTTACATATTTTCCCTTTGGTAAATTTACACAACTTTCATTTTTGAGTGTTAAAAAAAGAGTCGGGGTCTGTGGACCCGATAAGGAGAAACTGTGCACAATGAGGGAAAATTATAAGCTAAATAAACCCCCCTAAAAACACTAAATATATGGTGAAATACAAAATGTAGGCAATGAAAACAAAGATAATGGAATGATCTCTTACCTAGAGAAAACGGTTCGCGAAATGGTCCACTGGTTTGATTGAAATCTGCCTATGAAGTTTTTGGTAAAAATGCACCATGAATGGATCTCAAATGGTAAAAATACAAATGGTAATTTTTTTTTTTTTACTTTTTGGATTTTATAAGCATTTTAGGCTAATTAAAATATTATTTTTTTCCTTTAGCCTCTGAAAATTCAAATTTTTAAATTTTTTGCTATATTTTTGGGTCATTACGATGATTTTTTGAGGTTAAATGTGCAGGACACAAGTTTAATTACAAAAATGAATCATGTTGGCGATGATTAAACTTTTATTAATTTTTTGGGCTCATAAAAATTACAAAAAAGTGAAACCTGCAAGTTACCTTTAAGCTCTTTTGTAACTCTCGAAATGTGAAAATATTGTTAAGTATGCCTGTTTGTTTCGAAATCATTAAAAAAAATGAAAACAATGTCTATTTGATCTAAGTTTACCCCTTTTACAAATCATGTAGACTATTTACGAAAAAGGTATACATTGACTAATCATGTTCAATAGAGTTCTCTCCTGCATTATTTTACCCTTTTCCTAGCTTGAGAGACTAAATTTATGAATAAGGACTTTTCAAAGTTGACTTATGTTTTTCTCCTCACTCCCTAAAAATTAAAAACACTAAGCTTTACTTTCTCTGGGCTCGTTAAAATTTATGTTGAAATAACTAAATGAGTTTTCTTTTTGTGTCTTTTCAAACTCTTTAAACATTAAAATTACATCGAGTTATCAATTCACTGGAATTGTAAAACATAAACAGTTCAGGACTCGTCAATCATCACAAGACCGAACCACTCCTTCTTAGGGTTCATTGAAAATACTATTAGGGACTCATCCGAAGGATGATATTACATGAAAATCATATGTATCATCCTCCTCAAATCTTTCACAAAAGCAAAGAGGTGCTTTCTAGTAATGGTCGGGGAAAATTGGGAAAGAAACGTTCATTTTTGTATTACAAAAGGGAGTATGTCTCTCTTGAAAATGACACTCTGTCACCTTTGTGTCCTGTTTGGGAAATCCATTTGTCTCACAGCTAATCATACCTCATTGAAATTCTTATAGTTTAGTTTTTGGTATTATTTTTAAGTAAAATGCTACCAAGTCAAATTTTCATGTTGCTAATATGTTCAAGAGAATTTCAACCTCAACTAAGATTACCTTGAAATTTGTATCCTTCAATCACATCAACCATCCCTCAGTCAGTCTTGGATCACTCCAATTTTTTTCTTCAAAACTTGAGATGAGTTTAGTGTCATAGGCCTTCCTATGACCATTCGCTTCCTATCGACTTGAGCTCATTATCTCATAAGTCGATTTGGAAAAAAGATTTAGTACCTTGGAGCCTGCATGCCTTAATGGCAGGTTTCTCGAATTCAATAATAGGTTCTCATCATTGAATTTCAATCGAATGATTCTATGAGTGTTTGACTTCAAGACATCCTTTCTCACTTCATATATTTTACTTGAAGTACCTTGAGAACCATTGTCATTATTGGTGGTTTCTCTCACATTTATTAATGGTTGACACCATTGATCGGTAATCAAGTGGTTTCTACCATGTCCAACTTTGAGACATTCACTCACATGGTTATATTCGTACTATGGGTCGATAGAGATGGAGATCAAGAACCTGAATCAGGGTTAATCCATCTAGGATACATGGAGTTATGTATTCATGATTATAAATATAGATCCATATTTTATGTCTATGTCCATACTATGTCTATTTTTTACATGGATATTTTTGTATTTCCCCACTAATTCATTGAGATATTTATGCTTTGAGTATGGGAATTCCTACCTTAGTGATGATTATATATTGTATTGTAACACTTGATTGATTGTTTCAGGTCTCTAGCCATGGTCTCTAATCCAAACTCTAGCATGATAAAGTGCTTCTGACCTTAAACATATTTTATGATTTTCCACTTTAGGGGGGAATCTATTACATGTCATTTTTTCACCATTAGGAAAATTGATTCCAATATGGATCTTTTTTTATCCATCAAAGTGTTCCAAAGCATTCAATTGCAAGGTTAAAAGCTTAACAATCCCAAATATAATGATAATTCTAGATTGCATGCTCCAAAAACCTATTTTTGAGCACTTGTGTAGTTCCGTAGCAAGATTCTATGCATATGTAGCTTTGACCATGAAATCCAGCGCAAATCTGTGCTCTATTTTCCACTATGAACTACACACATGACTCAACGAAAGTAAAAATACAAAATGAATTCTAGACGCTTTGTTGGGCAAATATTTCCCAACGAAAATCTTTGTGTTTATGCTTAATCAAGTCCTATCTCTTTGTTCATGGAGCTAATTCCCTCTCTTTGTGGAACTGTAATCCCTCCTTTTGATGATCTCATCCCTTGAGAAGAGGATCTCAAACCTCATGCTCTTAGCCTATAAATCAAACATATACCAGAGGGCTAGAGAGGACTAATGAATGTAAACTTATGTTGTTGGAATAGGGCTAGAAGGCTTTTCATCTAAGGATAATATTGGACACCATTGGAAGGAGCTATACATAATCAAGGTTAATGTTATATTACTCCTTCATTCTTGAGATTAATAGAAAAGAGTGTTTCTTTCCCACTATATTATTCAATGGATTTGATGTATTGTGTATTTTATTCCATTTTTCCGTTGATAATGATATTAGGTACTAGTTTCATGGATCACTAGTATGAGTTTATTGAGTCATTTATATATCATATGTCTTTGATATTTTTTTGTTACTATGTTTGCAGGTGTAGATTCAAAGTATTGAGGAGTTTCATCAAACCATAGCAAGTATCTTCATCAGGAATTTCATTTGAAAGGTATGGATTTCATCATCTACCATTCTTTATTATGATTCAACAGGAATGAACTCAGGGAAAGATTTACTAGTTTATTTGTTTGTTACTAGAGTTAGGTACTGAATCTAGGGAGATTGATTTTTTCTGCATAAGAAATTTGTCCACCATAGCACCACAATAATATTTTTTACTACTCCAGTTAATTATCAACTTCCTTCATATATTTCACTACCTATCAATGTTGATTGACGTAACTTCCCTTGACTTGATTGTGATCCAAATAAATTTGATATTCTTTCTTCATTTTTCTAGTATCCTTAGCCCTATAAGTACACCTAACTTCCATGTATATCACATATTTACTATAAACTAATTACCTTTTCACCTGATCTCATAGTGTATATTCTTTCATTTCATCCTTATAGATGATGAAATTACAATTAACTTCCTTGTTATCTAGATTTGTCCTATTTTCCTTTGGAACTTGGAAAAATTAATCACTGCCAAAAACTTTGAGATATGTGAGTGATGCTTTTTTACTCTACCATACTTCATATGTATTTTTGTTAAACAATTCTCATGATGGGGACCTATTTATCAAGTAACATGTAGTGTTGACTATCTTCGCCCATAATTCTTGTGCCAATCCCACATTACTAAGGATGTTCCTTTGTTTTTCCATTGATGTTCTTGTAGTTTTTAACCTTATACATAAATTAAATACAAACAATTTATTAAAACAAAAACTAAACAATGGCGAGAACATAAAAAAAATATACACATATATTTTCCTCTCAATTTAAAAATCGGGACTACCAGATTGACTTTTCATTATATTCCTTTCAATGTTACAATACATATATATAAATGTTGAATCATTCATAAAACCCAATCTGAAACCTTAGATTAGAATATAGCCATACTTCCCTTGACCAGATATGCAAAATATCATGGGAAGAAAAACATTACGCCCAAAATCATGTCCAAATCCCATGCACAAAACCATGGGTAGGTTCACCCAACATCTTTAAGTCTGCCCAAGTATTATCGGGTGCACAGAAAAAAAAAATTCCTAGGGCACTGCCCCAGACCCCATGCAGGGTGGTTACTTCCCCCCTACAAACTCTTTGATAGGGGGGATATTTCCCCCTCTGTGACTCCCCCGTGACCCCCCTTTCAAACTCCCCGACAAGGGGGCTTACGCCCCCCCTATGACCCCCCCACTACTCCCAACACAACTTACCGCACATGCAACTAGTCATGGAGAGAATATAACACAAAACCAATAGTTATATGAATTCTTTCAATGGATCCACTCTACCAAGGAGTGTATGGAGAAGTTGTATAGAATAATTTCCCATGCTGTTGAAAGAAATTCTGAAACTATCTGTCTAATTTTACACAAGATATTTGAATTCCTAAAAATTCTTGAAAAACGTCAGACTTCTTCCTTAATAAATACAATTGTGTCATCCTATAGGAATCATAAATGAAGGAAACATAGTATATGAATTCACCTAGTGACTGTATTGGTATAGGGCCAAAAACATCACTATGAATTGGCTCTATAATGCATGTTTCCCTTCTAGTGCCAAATTGGAATCTAACACGATTTTTCTTCCCATAAATACAATGTTCACAAATATTGACTTTGAGGCAGTTATTATAAAAAAATTTGACCACACCTTTGATTTTTATAACTCAATGTTATTTCTCTCCAATATGTACCATTTTTTGATGCCATAACATGGTTGTTGGAAACTTTTCTATACGAAAAGGGAGGGTGAATCAATATAGTGCATTGATGGATACCAATTTTTTGTTTACTTTATTTTCAATATTTATCTGAACTATTAAACTTAGAAACATAACATTATATTAACAAAAAATTTAATATGTCAATAAAATTCAACTAAAGCATAAGAATCAACACATAAAAGAAACACATGGGAACACCATATAGAAGTGAAAACCCATAAAGGGAAAAACCATTAAATTTTTTTTTTTGTTGTGATGCAAAGGAAAGCTCCTACTTCCTCTATTACATGATATCTTGAAGGATCCAACCTCTTTTTTATTTTTCAATATATAACTTGTTGGAAAGCTCCTACTCCCTCTTTTACATTAATTTTCTATAGGATTCTACTTACAGGAGGTTCCTACCTCAATTTATTTTTGCAAGCTACTACTTGCTAGGAAGCTCCTACTCCAGACTCTTCAACAGTCTTCAACCTGCTATTTTTCAAGCTACTACCTGAAAGGAGACAACAATCACCTGATACATAAAATACTCTATGTTTTGGTTTACCTAGTCTTTGTCTCTGTTCTAAACAATGTTTATGTCCTCTTTACTGCTGCTTATCTCTGACTCCTCCTTAATTCTACGTCACAATTGCTCATATTCCTCTTTATCTTTATACTAGATAACTAACGAACTATGTCTAACCACAACTCAATCAAATCTCTAATATCCCTTTCTTTCCAAAAGCACATATTTTTATAAACACAAATTGTTTACTATTAGAATTCCATGCAATAATATGAAGTGAAGAGCTTTCCTCTTTGTATTCCAAGGTTGACTCTTTGTGGTCCACCTATTCATTTCCAAATTATTTCAAATTTCGAATATTAAAACACATAAATCATAAGCCAACATAAATTTTGAATTTAAAATTATTCTAACAACATAAATCATAAGAAATTTCAATGATTACAAAAGCGAGAGCCCTATTGCATCACAAAATTTTAAGCACTTCTACAAATCACACTTCATCTTAAATCTAAACAACCACAAGTATTGAACAATTTTAACAAGTGTCGAACTATAATAAACCTAATGTAATCAGCATTAAATAAATTTTAATCGAGCTTATAGATACAAAGCACAAATCAACCTTACACATCAAAATGCACAAATAAACCTTCATAAAACATATGCAAGAATTTATGTCACAACATCTACCATATCTATGACAACAACACATACTCAACCACATAGGAGTAACTTACTTTCAACAATTTTTTCCATCAAGAACAACTTCTCCAACAATGGTCTCTTCAACTAGACAAGAGGTTGACCCACTAGTTGCTGGCATGACTTCCCTATTGCATCCACTCAAGTCATTGTGCCCTAACAAATTGTACAATTTCCAAATCTAAATGACTCCCATCAAAAACTCACACCACAAAACATATTTTATTAATTCTTATAGAATATGGTATATGCACATGCATCACCTATTCTACTAAGATGTATTACATTCTCATGTAAAACCATAATACTTAGTACCCCTAATAATGTTCTACTCAAACTATCCTTCAATGCCAATCGAACATCACCTCAATCAACTATATTGGCTATTGAATTTCCCCCTAGATAGAAATCCTCCACATCACATTCTTCATATTCATAGAACCACTCCCTATGGGGTGCCACTAACATGATTCTTCTAAGTTAAACAACCATGAATCATGATCCAAATGTATATTTATCAAACCTAAATAAATATCCCCTCCTTCATCTGAAGAAGTTCCCACTTCAATCTACTGCTCATTAGATTTCTTTCTTTGCTCAATAAACCTTGACTTATAATCTCTTTTGTGAAGACTCAACACAAGATCTTATCGATTGTATTCAACATACTGAGATTTACGAGTCGTATAAACTACAATGAGTTCACATAATACCATTATATCTTGTTGAATATTATCGAGAAAGATTTCATTGTTGTCTATGGAATAGTCTTCGTCGTTGCATGAAAATGGTCGTGATTATTATTCTAACAATTAAAGTACAAACACTTACAATAGAGTTTAGGATTGGGATTTGGGCCATAGTTACACTTATAATAAAGAGTTTGGGTTTGGAATTTGGGCCATAGTTACACTTCCAATAGATATAATGGGTTTGGGATTTGGGCCATAGTTACCAAGTTGAAGTTCGAATTCAGATTTGAATTCGATTTAACAAAAACTTAGATAAAAAATTTCAACTTTGACAAAAAAACGACAATAAGTATTTCAAACGTTGGATATATATATATATATACTTCCAACAAACATAATGGGTTTGGGATTTAGGCCATAGTTACCAAGTTGAAGTTCGAATTCATATTTGAATTCGATTTAACAAAAAATTAGATAAAAAATTTCAATTTTGACAAAAATTGACAATAAATATTTTAAACATTGGATATATATTTTAATATATATATATATATATATATATATATATATATATATATATATATATATAGCTTATTTTATTTCCAATTCATCTTAGATACAATAATTTTTTTTCTTTTCATTTTTATTCTTGTTTCATTCTAAATATAATAATTTTAAAACTAAAAGGGTGAAAGAATTAATATGGGTTACAATTTTGGGCCAAATTTGGTGATGAGGTTTCAAGTTTTTCCTCTATTATAGAATTGAAACCCTAAAATTTCATATAAGCGTTTTGAGTTTTGATTCGAAGTAAAAATACAAACTATGGAGAATTATGTTGTTATCCTAATGATATTTTTTTTCAATAATATTTAGTGTCATATAGTATGTCAATTTTCTATTAAATGAAATTCTTTTGCTTGCAAAGTTTCACACATATTAAGTGGTATGGGCATGTTCACGTAGCATAACTTAGTCTAAAATGTGTACACACACACACACACACACACATAGATAAATTTTTCATATAAAAAAATTATTTTCTTATGCAAAAATATATTTTTTAATTTTTTTTTAAGTTGGCAAAGTAATATTTCAATTTCATTTTAAATACACGTGTTCATGTAAGTTTTTTTTCAACTAATTAAATAAATTAAAAAACAAAAACTACCTTTTTGAAGAGGACTCGTAAATGAATATAGTGGTTATTTTTGAATTTTTTTCGTTGTGTATATTTTATGATATTGATATTTTATTCAACCGCTTTAAAATAGTTCAAAACAAATTCATGCATTATGTTTAAAATAAATTAGATGAAAAATATCAAATGAAACAAAATTTTCAAACTCAAATGCTATTGGATAGAGGATTCCTTCATGAATCCAACGTGATCAACTCTGCCACCTAAGGATAAATTTAGCCGTATGTCTGCTCAGGTAAAAAATGTTGTTGTAGGAAATTTTGTAAAAGGGGTGTTGAAATTGTGTATTTTAGGACATAAGAGGCTCAATATAGCGCTTAAAGTGCTAGATCGGGCATTTCTTGAAACCTTAATCGAGCCATATGCATAGTTAACAGGGGCACGATCAAGTGTCTATAATTTTTTTTGAATGATCTAAAATAAATCTTTTACATCATTTTAAAATTCAAAATATTATTATAATTTTGTTTATCATGTCATGTAGAAACCTTATTAAATTCAATATTAATATTAATAAAATATTATTATTATTATTAAATGAAATTAAATGATGAAATGATATTAATGTTAAAAAAATAATATTAATATATTTTAATGTTAATATTAAATTTATTAATTTTGGATTAATATAATATTATTAACTTTAATATAACATTAATTTCTTATATTATAATATATACTAGCACAACCATATTAATAAATGTAGTTTATGTATGCTATAGGAATCAACAAAAGAGTCATTAAAACAAAAAGATGCATACAAGCTGACTCAATATGTTAATTTTATTTAACCCATTTTTTTGTAAATCTAACGTAATAAAATATAACATATTTTAAAAATCCTAGAGTAATCATAAACTAAAGCTACCTTTAAATAAATAAAACCTTTAAACAATTTCAATTGGAATACATGAAGCACTCTATGTATATTTGATGGAGGTAGTTGGAACATTAACATTTTGGAAAATATAATTTTCCCTCCACGTGAATGTACAACACAAATTTGAAATCTTTCATTTTAGATATTTATTATATAAAATAATTAAATTGTTGTACAACATCAATTTTTATTTTTTATTTTTTTAAACATAACATTTTAATTCTCCAAGTATTTTAAAAATTTTAAAATATAGAAGAGAGAGAGTGGGAGAGAAGGGTAAGAGAGGGGGGGGGGGCACAGATATGGAGAGAGGGAGAGGAGGAGAGAGTCTTCAAAAAAGAGAGGGAGCTCAAGAGATGGATTCAGAGGAAAAGATAGGGAAGGAACAAATTCAAGACATATAGAGAGAGAAAGGTGGAGAGAGAGAGGGAGTGATTATAAGGGAGATATGGAGAGAGAGTGTGTATGTTTGGGGTTGATATAGAAAGATAAAGAATGAGACATGGAGAGAATGGGGAGAGACAATGAGAGAGGGAGGGAGATAATCAACATAGTTTTAGGATGAAGCTTGAGAGAGAGAGAGAGAGAGAGAGAGAGAGAGATGAAGGGGAGAGACAGTGGGAGGTGGGAGAGAAAGGAAGAGAGAGAGAGGACTTGAAAGGGAGGGAGAAAGAGATGGATTTTGAGGGGGCGAGAGAGGTAGGTAAGAAGAAATACATATAGAGAGAGAAATGTGGAGAGAGAGAGAGAGAGAGAGAGAGAGAGAGAGAGAGAGAGAGAGAGAGTGACAGGGGAGATGGAGAGATAGAGATAAGGTGACAAGGGAGATGGAAAGATAGAGAGGGAGTGACAAGGGAGATGGAGAGAGAGGGAGAGAGGAGAGTAGGTGGGAAGATTGATAGAAGGAGAGACAGAGGGAGAGAAAGAAAAGAGAGAGAGAGAGAGGGAGGGATATATATATAGATATGGAGAAGAAATGTGTATGTTTTCGGGGTGATATAGAGGGATGAATGAGAGACAAAGGGAGATATATATATAAATGGAAAGGGGAGAGAGGGAAGAAGATAGAGATAAAGTGAGGGAGGGAGAGATAGATATATATGAAGGGAGAGAGCATGTGTGTATTGGGTGGGAGGGGGGGGGGGGTTGGTGAAATATAGAGATAAAGAAAGAGAGATGGAGGGAGACATTGATATAAATTGAGGGGGGAGAGAAATGGAGGAAAATAGCTTGCACTAGATGCATTGATTTCAGTGTAAATATGCTTATTTCTAATCCTATTTTATTTATTTCAAATTATATGCATTGATTTATGTGTATATGTTGATTTCTAATTCTATTTCATTTCTTGCATTAGACGTATTCATTTCATTAAAGATGTTAATTTCTATTCTTGTTTGATTGAGCTTGCATTGCATGCATTTATTTTTAGTATAGATGTTGATTTCTCATCCTATTTGATTTCTTGCATTAAATGCATTAATTTCAATGAAGATGTTGATTTTTGATTTAATGTAACTAGATATATATGGTGTACATTAAGTTCAAGGTAATTAGTTTAACATTGTGCATTGATTTAAGTGTAAGAGAAAAAGTATTATTGACGACGTGCATTATGAATAAGATTTTGTAGATAACCTTAAACAAAATAAAATAGAACACAACTTGTATTGGTCACTTTTACATCTCCACATATTTTTAAATTGGATATATAACTTATTTAAAACATATTTGAGTTTTTAAAAATTGAATGATACTTATTTCCACCATAAGGAATTGATTGAAATACTTGGATTTAAATACTTGTAAATTTAGGAAAATTGATAACAGTATATCAAATTATAGAAATGTTGTCATATATTTTTTTTTACCTATATATTAAATTTCAATATCATTGACTTATATCATGTTATGACTAAACTCTTGTAGATAATGTAAAAAAATTAATGTTGAATAAAGCCTTTTTGTTGTTTACATGACATCTTTTATTAATATTGAATAAAACTTATTTCAATCCTATTTTTGTTTTTGAATTGAACCTTAAGATAAGAAATTGACTGAAATAATTTAAAAATTTGTCCATGTAATAGTATATGGGCGGGTCACAAATTTTTTCATATATATGGATGAATTTATAATTCAAATAATTAACTTGTAAAATTTAATTTTAATAACATACATTTTGATTTCACTAAAATACACTTTCTACAAGCCAATATGAATGATGATCAGAATTATTCCCATGTTCAACATTAAATTGATACATGATATATTTTAATTCATTTTAAGTATCAACGTGACTTGCATCATAACTTAATATTATACTTATTGCCTTAGTCTATGAAACTCAAAATCAAAATTGAACATATATTTTACAAATAAAAGTTATAGTATATAAAAAAATTATTAAATTAGTGAAATACTTTTAATGGATCCATAAAATTAAAAAATTAATGAGCATCCATAAACAGTGTTAGTACAAATCCATAAAATGAAATAGTGAATACATGTATCAATAAGATATCCATATGAAAATATATACAAATTACAAATATCACATGAAAATCCATGAAATAAAATAATAAACATCCATAAACTAAAATAATTTCCATGATGTACATCCATAAGATGTCACTGTATGAAAATATACAAAGTCTGTATCACACATGTTAATGTGCCCTATGGAATGAGCCTGCAAATATACAAAATTTGACACTCTAAGTACCACTAGAACTCCTATGTGAGTCCCACCACATTAAGTAGGTGTCCATAAGCTAGTAATGCAATATAACACATTCAAATGCAAACTAATTAGATCATAATTTGGACAAAATAAACAATAAATAAATAAATTATTTTGAACGACATTTTTAATTACATATGTACATGAATCTACTAACTTCAGTTGAGTCCAAATTCAAGTCAAATAGGATGGGGGTTTGGTCATGAATCTGGGTTTGGTGCTCCCCTTCCAGTTCCTGAATGATTGGGCTCTTCATTTATTGACCCACATCCTTAGTGCCTCTAAACCCAACCTCCCACTCATGTCTCAACATAACAACAACATCAATATCACTTTGCATATGGGCCTGTGTACACAATGCCAAGGACAAATCATAATTAGTCTACAAATGAATTGGCATATGCATGTAACTAAAAAACATAAAATGTTGAAATATTAGGAATAAAAAAGTTTACCTCAATGGTTGGTCCATGTGGTTGTAAACAATGACTCTCTTCCACATTAGTGAACATATAAGGTGGAGGATAATCAATGGAAACATAAGCTATTCGAGGATAGTCCGGCTGATCAACTTCCCCCTTGGATTACCTCATAAGTTCATCCATGTAACTGGGATGTGTCTACATGTTATCATGCACTTATTCATATAATTGCAATCTAATATGAACTAGAAATTCTAATATAAAAAAATATGCATAATTTCAAAATAAGAGTCAAAATTTTCAATAGATATAAATATATATGAAAATTTTGACTAATTTTGACCAATTTGTGGGTCACAAAGAAAATCCCACGATATGCCTCTGGTAACAGAGAGTAAAATCATTGATACCAATAAAGGTGGTGGTTTCCTAATCTCTCTGTATAATACTAGACATGCATTGGACAATGATGCCTACATGTTGTCAGTAATAGTCTCGTTGGTCTCACCACCAAGCTACCACAACTCCTCTAGCTATGTCGGTAATACCAAGCTCCGAGATGGTAGTGAAAAGAATCTTGGAGGTGGTGGTATATGCCCAGGGTCCCTACAAGCCCCCTCATGCTCATATGTGTGTCCCAAACCGAGTCCATAATAATGAGATCTGCTGTCGGTGTAATCCAACCTCATATGTAACATTGACTCTACATATAAATGCTTGGAAAAATAAATGGTGATCTGGTCATCACAGGGGAACTGGTCACAAGCTCTAATGAATACACCACACATAAAAGGGGTTGAATTAACATTCATAAAATATTTCAGTGGAATCATACCTCTATGTATAACAAGGAAATCCAGAGGGATGTCAAACAAATCCCCACAAACATCAATATCCTTGGTGGCCTCTTTCACCACCTCCCAAGAATCTGGGCCTCTAACCTCATGCATCCTAATTCTTTGTATGGACTATAATATGTGGCTATGTGTGCCCTAACTCTAGTATGCATTGATCAACCTATTAATTTTATCCAATATCAAAGACAATGCAAGATGATTTAGGGAATTGGTAGGGACCTTCTCTATCTCTGTTGTGATCCATGTATGATCGGTCGTAACATCCTCTAATGTGATATGAGTTGTATCATCTCCCCATGGAGGTATCAATGTTGCACTCTGACACTCATCTTCGGCCCACTGATGGCCTGCAAAATATAAACATAATTTAACATATAAATAATTAAAAAACTAGAAGAATAATATCATATACATCAAATTCAAACACATCAGTTGAAGAAAATTTAAAAATTAAAGACAATTTCAAGACATAAACACTAGAAGTTTAAAGAGGACTTTAAAATGTAGGAGGTGTACCTAAAATGGGCGAAGAGGCTCCAATGGATGTAGCATGGTCATCAACAGAGACAGAAACAATGCCTATGATGCTTTGACTGGTGTTGGAGGCACGATTTATGAGGGGAACATGAACTGTCGATGGACTACGTGATCTATAACAAACCTAACCACATATAATATAACCTATCGCACTTTGATGGCCTATAGTGGGGTAATGTATATGGGTTGTCTCAAAAAATTACATATAATACATAAAATACACATAAACTAATTCAAGAAAAATCATCTAGCTTGAAGTCCTAAACTTTAGAGTCCATTTTTTGATCATTTATCAACCAAAGTATTGAGTTAAATGTAAACACAATCGAAGGAAGGATCAAATATACCTTCATATTTTTTCTCCTTTCTAAGTAATGGATTTTATTCATAGCACATAAATATGTACATATATAAGTGCAAAATTGAAATAAACATATTTACAAAACTAATAAAATTTCATTCCAACTGAATACTACAATATACTTTAAGTTCTTAATGTTTGAATTGATTGTAACATCCCTAGTGAAAATTCCATGTAATAAAAGTTAAAAAAATAATAACCACGGTTGATGGGACACTTATTCCAAGATTAATGTTGGGAAAAGCATCTTAGGGGGTGTTGATTTGGTTTATTATGGCTAAGTAAATTGGAAAAGGCAAAGGCAAAGGCTTTGGAAAGGAAAATGGATTTTTTGGTACAATTATTTATTAAAATAATGGAAATTAGGAGAAAAGGGAGATTAAAGGTCACAGGTTGCATGTGAGGAGGAAATTGAAGGAAAATAATGGAAAATGAAGAAAATAGAGGCCTCTTCCATAAAAATGCTTATGAGGATCAATTGGTACCTTTTATTAGTGCATTTTTTGGAGCTCTGTAATTATTCTCTTTCTCTCACACTCTTACACACTTAGAATTTTCTTGGAGCACTTTGGAATGGGAGCAAGAATTTGAAAATCAACAAAAGAAAAGCAAGATCAAGAAACTACAACGAGATTCTGTAGGTACCAATTTTTATATGTGACTATCTTTCTATATATACCATGCATGGTATTGCATGTGGTTTCTTGTTGTCTTGGCATGGGTTTTTCCAGGTGTGACAGTGGTTTCAACCTAGCCTTGCCATTTCCGTATAGCTTGATGAGATGGGTTTCTCATACTTTGGTTGATCTGGATTTTCGAAAGGATTTGAAGGTGAGGGGTGGATCTCCAAAATGACAAAAACATGGCCTAGTGGTCCCTGAAATGGACTGTGGATCACGGTAAAGCCACTAGCCTAGTAACCCTTTATCTAGACTTTGGATTGCAGTAAAGCCATATTGTGTGCCTTGGTGGGCCTAGGAATCCTTGCCGGTGAATTTAAGGATATATGGTAAATCCAAGATGTGTATTTCTCTCTGTTGGTCCTATTGGTCCCGCGATGGGATGTATGCTAAAGCCTGGAGAAATGGTCTCATTGGAGGGCCTAGTGATCCTTAGATCAAACTATGGGTTATGGTAAAGCCTGAGAGACTAGAAGGCACTCAAACTCCTCATGGTGTAGGTAGAGAACTTTGGTAGAATCCATGATTTTTTGGTTGGTAAAGAGTCCCACATTAATGCTTGTAATATGGTATGGGGGTGACTAGCTAAAGAGATATTTGGCTCAACCAATATATGATCGAGTGGAATGTGGAACTCCCATCTCTGATTGGTTTTTAAATTCAGTAATGAAGAGCTCATTCCTCTAGTATCCAGTATGCAAATGTATTGATTTATGTATGGATTTATTTTTGGTTATATCCATTGTATTTATGTTGTTATTATGTTGTTTATGTTAGCACTCAATAATTTCTTAAGGCTTTGAAAGAAATTGCGAAGGAAACCACACAACCACTTTTAAGTCAAGGAGCTAGCCCTACTAAACTAAAAAAGGGATTTCTCTATTAGATTTATATTTATTTTCTTTTATAATTTTAGGCTAGATGTTTAAAGTTCAGGGTTTGGTTTGTTTTTATATTTTTTATTTTAGATGGAAAAAAAATACCATTGGGAAATGGAGTCAATTGGCTTCAGATGGATCTATTTCAGCATTTACAGACAGATTAAATGGCAAGGAAGGAATATTTGTTATATCTTATATGCTTGATGAGATCGAACAGAAGGGATGATTAAGTTTCCATTAAACATAGAGTAATTAATAATTCTAATGCTTAACTTCGACTGAAAACATTGAAATTATTCAAAGAAAAAAAATATTGTGTTTAAACAAATTTAGATCCATTATTTTCTTTGAACAACATAGCACAAAAACACATATGGGATTACACATAAAGGAAAAATCATTAACAAGAGAGAGAACCACTTCACCAAAAAAATATGACACAAGAATCCTGTAAAATCCTATGTATTATTGAAATATGTCTACTGGAAATTTGTGGAAAAACTTTACATCAATGGTCCTTTTATTTTCCACAAAGATCAACATCTACTACTTCGAATTTAGAATTATTTATACAAAAACTTATCAAAAATATCTTGAGTGAAACTCTCAAGATTTTTTACAAAATATCAAAACTGTTTACAAAAATAGGGCAAGAAAATAGGCAACATGAGACTGATGTGGATGTTGGCTCTATTTATCTAGGCTTACTATTGATTACTGGTCCTCAACATTTGCTGCATTGTTTGCCTTGTTGTTGAAGATGAAAAAAATTATTTTACTCTAGTAATTCAGACAGCTTCTCCCATTTTTCCTCATTTTGGATATAAAATTTAATTAATTTTCCATAGGTCTCATCCACATATGTGTACTTCTTGAGGGTGGGATTGATGATGAACAAGTGTCTGATTTCATGATTGATAAACAAATGAAATTATATGCCTTCCATGAATTCATTCCCTGTGATATTTCCTTTTATACCTGAAAATATTGTTTTATCTTTGGAAATAGTACATAATTTTTCCTGGTACTCATTCAAGGTTATCAGCTTCATTCCCATACCAATCAGTCCTCATAAGCCCTTTCCTAACTAGCACCAACAACTTCTTATGAAATCTAAGGATGCTAGATTCTAGATTTTGACATTTATTTTCTAGTTGTAGCATTAGGTTCCTTTTGGTATGCATCCTCTTCACTTCCAAATTATTTTATGTCATGTATTGAATCCCAAGTTTCTCTAATTCTTCTCTACTTTTGAAATTCAATATTTTGATGATGTTTGATGCTTCCCCATGTTTCTATCCTAAATTTACTTTGATTTCCTTGACTGCTTATTTGGACCTTTGTATTATTTCTTGTTGTTAAAAAATAATATGAATTGAAGGCCATATCTCAGTGATGGCTTCATTTACTTTTGATGGATCCCGCTACACGAAAACTGAGAAATACATGAAAAACGTGATTACAATAATGTTTTTCATTTATTTCTCATTTTTCGTATAACAGGATCCATCAAAAGTATGTAACATGGGTACTCCTAGGATGAGGAATAAAATTCTGCATCCAATGATCGCTCATTTAAATTTTAGTAAACCCATAGGGAGATAAGTTGAAAATACGAGTTGAAAAAGTATTTTTTTTCTCTCTAAAATTTGATGATGTAATCCAATCTTCTTTTACTATTTTCACTATTATTTTATATTTTCCTTAGGAGGCCCATTTTAGACCTCAAAATTTCCCTAATGTAATGTATGGATGTGCCTGGATAATTGACATAGAGGCAAAAATATAAATTGGTAAAAATTGAGTAAATTACATCACTAATGATTCACCCCCTCTTTCCCAGTAGTGAATATATTTCCAAAAATGGATATGTATTCAGTACCCTTTACCGGCGAGGGTGAAAAACCACAAAAACCTCCCAACTATAACTTTTATAGGGCCTTGAGGTACCCTTCACACCCTTAAATAGTCATCCTTGCATTCCAACACATTAGTCATGTTTTCTAGATGCAATTTCCCTTCCAAGTTTAGGCATCCCCTTCTCTGACTAACAGTACCTCAGGTGATCCATCTTTCCAAGGCCTTCATGTGAAAGAAGAGTGCAGTCCTAGTCAGTCTACTCCTTCATAAGTTCGTGGTCCTGATAGTTGCATAATCATCAACATAAAAACCAATATTAATTTCCAACCATTTATTGAATTGATACTACAACAAACTATTGTTAAACATCTTGTAATTAACAAACACATGCTTATCCAACATGCACATATTTGTATATAACACACATAATTTTATACATCATATTCAATTTTAGAGATATAACAACAATGAGAAATATTAAAGAAATTGTCTTGTTGAATTTATTTCGTAGCTGGAAATCCATATGATATTTTTTGTTCAAATTTACCAGCCACATGTTCTCTTCATAGTTGTTATCATTACATATTTACCTGCACTTACTACCACAACCTACTGGAAGCTAATTATCCATGTCTTTCCTACACAACCCCCTCTGTCATTGTTACAAGTCGTTCTGGCCTTGTAATTTTCTAGGATGTTTTCTTCAATATTTTATGCACAAATCCCAATTTTGGGTTCACCAACATTTTCTTCTATTCATTAGATTTGTATTTACCATTTTATTTCCATTTTTTTATTTCTGGGATAGAATATATGCCCTTCAAAAATTTTGATAAGACCACTTTCTTTCTCGCAGTTGTATATTCTTTGGAAGCTTGGTCCCAAAATTCTAATTCCAATTTAAATTTTTGGTTTATACCAGAATGTTTTCCTCATCAATAACCCTCTATTAACTACTTATTTGCATAATTTTTACCTTTGGGCTATAATTTATTCTCTATAGATTGCTACATAATTTTTACAAGTAACTTTCTCTTATATTTTTCCCAAATTCCTGGCCTAATACTAAAATTTTGGGTGTGTAATTGATACTTATTCGAAAAATTGTTTCCTTTAACTTGTCATATGTCAAAATATGATTTACAGGATGAAAAATGTTTCCATTTAAAGTTCCACCACTTTTTTTCATTCTTTATATACTTGAAACTCAAAATTATTCTTGTCCCCAATAGGCCTATGATTGCCCTTCTTCCAGACGATAGTTAACTTTCTGGGGAATGTAAATTCATTTACCATCTTGGTAAATCTTATTTTTTCTACTCATAATTCCTTCATATCCCATTGGAGGTGATTAGAAAGGAGAATTAGTGTAGCTTAAATCAAAGTTTCACAAAGGGGTTGAATCCCTAGATCACGTTATAAGCATGTAGAGATTAGCCTCCTTTCATTAAAACATGTCTCAGTTATCAAGAACATTGTGAGGAACCTAAGAAAAAAGATACCCAAGTTCATCAAGTGAATATCATCCTAAGAAGTTTGATCAAACAATCATTGCATTTGGCAGCAACTCTTTTGAAGATCCAAAGCAAATGTTGAACCAAGCCAAGCATATTCATTTCAATTAATCACAATATAGCTCTAGGAAAAATTTGAATATAAGAAGGTAGAATGATGTTGATGTCTTATAACAAGGAATATGTGCAAAGGTTCCACAAGCATAAATGAAGTAGGTGTTGAAAATAAAAAAATGATTTTAAAAAGAGAATCCATACAGGTGAAATAGATTTATAGAAGAGAGGAATAACCTGTTTCTGAGTTTTTTTAATAACCCAACATTTAAGACTTCCTAAGTGAGTCCATCATCAAGGGTAGATGCCAAATATTATTTGAAATGTTGGGAGGAATAGGGCAAAAGAATAGAGGAATAAATAGTGAATGGAGAGGAGCTATAAAGGTCGGAGAGAGGAATAACGTATTTCTAAGTTTTTTTAATAACCCAACATTTTGGACTTCCTAAGTGAGTCCATCATCAGGGGTAGACACCAAATATTCTTTGAAATTTTTGGAGGAATAGGGCAAAATAATAGAGGAATAAATAGTGAATGGAGAGGATCTATAAAGGTCGGAGAGAGGAACAACCTGTTTCTGAGTTTTTTTAATAACCCAACGTTTCAGACTTCCTAAGTGAGTCCATCATTAGGGGTAGATGCCAAATATTCTTTGAAGTGTTGGGAGGAATAGGGAAAAAGAATAGAGGAATAAATAGTGAATGGAGAGGAGCTATAAAGGTCGGAGAGAGGAATAACCTATTTCTGAGCTTTTTTAATAACCCAATGTTTCATATTTCCTAAGTGAGTCCATCATCAGGGGTAGACACCAAATATTCTTTGAAATGTTGGGAGGAATAGGGAAAAAGAATAGAGGAATAAAAAGTGAATGGAGAGGAGCTATAAAGGTCGGAGAGAGGAATAACCTGTTTCTAAGTTTTTTTAATAACCCAATGTTTCAGACTTCCTAAGTGAGTCCATCATCAGGGGTAGACACCAAATATTCTTTGAAATGTTGGGAGGAATAGGGAAAAATAATAGAGGAATAAATAGTGAAGGGAGAGGAGTTATAAATGTCAGAGAGAGGAATAACCCGTTTCTGAGTTTTTTTAATAACCCAACGTTTCAAACTTCCTAAGTGAGTCCATCATCAGGGGTAGACGCCAAATATTCTTTGAAATGTTGGGAGGAATAGGGAAAAAGAATAGAGGAATAAATAGTGAATGGAGAGGAGCTATAAAGGTCGGAGAGAGGAATAACCTGTTTCTGAGTTTTTTTAATAACCCAACGTTTCAGACTTCCTAAGTGAGTCCATCATCAGGGGTAGACACCAAATATTCTTTGAAATGTTGGGAGGAATAAGGAAAAAGAATAGAGGAATAAATAGTGAATGGAGAGGAGCTATAAAGGTCGGAGAGAGGAATAACCTGTTTCTGATTTTTTTTAATAACCCAACGTTTCGAACTTCCTAAGTGAGTCCATCATCAAAGGTAGATGCCAAATATTCTTTGAAATGTTGGGAGGAATAGGGCAAAAGAATAGAGAAATAAATAGTGAATGGAGAGGAGCTATAAAGGTCGGAGAGAAGAATAACATGTTTATGAGTTTTTTTAATAACCCAATGTTTCGAACTTCCCAAGTGAGTCCATCATCAGGGGTAGACACCAAATATTCTTTGAAATGTTGGGAGGAATAGGGAAAAAGAATAGAGGAATAAATAGTGAATGGAGAGGAGATATAAAGGTTGGAGAGAGGAATAAATTATTTCTGAGTTTTTTTAATAACCCAACATTTCAGACTTCCTTAGTGAGTCCATCATAAGGGGTATATGCCAAATATTCTTTGAAATGTTGGGAGGAATAGGGAAAAATAATAGAGGAATAAATAGTGAATGGAGAGGAGCTATAAAGGTCGGAGAGAGGAATAACCTGTTTATGAGATTTTTTAATAACCCAACGTTTTGGACTTCCTAAGTGAGTCCATCATCAGGGGTAGACGCCAAATATTCTTTGAAATGTTGGGAGGAATAGGGCAAAATAATAGAGGAATAAATAGTGAATGGAGAGGAGCTATAAAGGTCGGAGAGAGGAATAACCTGTTTCTGAGTTTTTTTAATAACCCAACGTTTCAAACTTCCTAAGTGAGTCCATCATCAGGGGTAGATGCCAAATATTGTTTGAAATGTTGGGAGGAATAGGGAAAAATAATAGAGGAATAAATAGTGAATGGAGAGGAGCTATAAAGGTCGGAGAGAGGAATAACCTGTTTCTGAGTTTTTTTAATAACCCAACGTTTGGGACTTCCTAAGTGAGTTCATCATCAGGGGTAGACGCCAAATATTATTTGAAATGTTGGGAGGAATAGGGCAAAAGAATAGAGGAATAAATAGTGAATGGAGAAAAGCTATAAAGGTCAGAAAGAGGAATAACCTGTTTCTGAGTTTTTTTAATAACACAACATTTCAGACTTCCTAAGTGAGTCCATCATGAGGGGTAGATGCCAAATATTCTTTGAAATGTTTGGAGGAATAGGGAAAAAGAATAGAGGAATAAATAGTGACTGGAGAGAAGCTATAAAGGTCGGAGAGAGGAATAACCTGTTTCTGAGTTTTTTTAATAACCCAACGTTTCAGACTTCCTAAGTGAGTCCATCATTAGGGGTAGATGCCAAATACTCTTTGAAATGTTGGGAGGAATACGGAAAAAAAATAGTGGAATAAATAGTGAATGGAGAGGAGCTATAAAGGTCAGAGAGAGGAATAACTTGTTTCTGAGTTTTTTTAATAACCCGACGTTTTGGACTTCCTAAGTGAGTCCATCATCAGGGGTAGACGCCAAATATTATTTGAAATGTTCAGAGGAATAGGTCAAAAGAATAGAGGAATAAATAGTGAATGGAGAGGAGCTAATGGGGGGGGTAAGACCCACAGTCCCGGTTCTTCAAAATTTTATTGCCCACTCAATTTCACAATTTGGGCGAAGTCAACACGTTCTAAATCCTAAGCTGGAAAATTAAACAAATAAATTTGAATTCCTTAACATCTCAAATCTGATATTTGAGATGTTAAATCAATTCCTCTTGTAACTCCCCTTTTATCCTAATCACTTTCCAATCTGGGTAATTCAAATTGATTTGTGCGGAAACTTCTCTTAACCAAGGTTATAAAAACCGCAGCCCAATCTTCATGTGTGGAATGGTTTCTCCTCAATCTCCTTTTGAGATTAGAAATCATAGACCTTTAATCAATCCACCCTCAGTGCAAGACCTACGATCCCAGGCTCTATGGATCGAAGGTCAAAGGGTTTGTCTCTACGATTAAAACCCTAAACTCAACCTGTGATCATATAAATTTTTGGTATTTCACAAACTTTGCATAGTTTAAAGACCACCCCATACATCGTATTCATAACATGACAATTACATTTGTTCACATGAACTCCTACCTTTCATGAAATTGGATAAAGGGCATAAATTTGAATCAACATTAACTCCAAACCCACGACGCATGTAAAATGCCTTCCTTGACTTTGATTTTTTGATACCAATGTAATTAAATATTAATCAACAACATTCTATGAAACCTTCACACAGCACATGAACATTGCTACCATATATAATCCCGACTCGACTTCAGTCTAACGCCAATAACGCCAACAATAGAATGTTGGACCACATCATATGTATCGTTTTCATCCAACGATCACCATATCTTCGTGCCCAACCAACCGATCCGATGAAAATCAATGGATATCGTGCAGACTAGATGCATGGGCTTTAGTTCACGATGAGAGTGGTTTCTCCAAACTTCTTAAGGCCACGTGTCAACCTATAGCATAGATCGCGTTCGAATTGGGAATACAACTTATCATTTTATATTAACGTGAAATCCATGGTTTCGCCTCCTGAACCCGCCATTACTGTTCATTCCTCCGTGGTTCCGCTCCCCTTACTCCAGGTTTTGTCTAACTCCTCAATACACTATTTCACCGTAACTCTGCCTCCTTGTATTTCTTCTGTGCCTCTGTTATACAACCTCCATCTTTACTCTGGCTAGTTCTTTCGGCACACAGTTCACTCCCAAATCAAAGCACCATTTCTGACTTCTTAGCTTATGTCATTTCTGTTAGGCTTTCGTCTAGAGCTCAATATCGACTAACAAAATCTATATTCCTCCTTCACTCTACGCGATACAATTTATATTGGTAAAAAATGAATTCCAAAGGAAAAATCTTCTACATGTGGGGTTAAGCCAAAACCGCATAAGCCAAATATAATTCAGAGAACGAATTCCTTCTTCACACCGAGAATAACACTCCAGACCCCTTCATAGCATAATGGTTCAGAGGCTAAAGGGAATCGAGCCCTCCTTCAATGGAGAATATAAGAGTTTGATCCTCTACAAAGTTCATCCTATGCATACATATAAACCCAGACATACACTTACTTCTTTGTGGGAATCGATCCCTTCAGTGATCGATTCCTCCAATCAGCAATTCGATTCGAATTATACACCGCATCATCACCGAGTCCTATTCAAAATTCTATCACATATTTATGGAAGCCAAACATATTCACACAAGGTTTAACATGCACTGGTTCTCACCACAATATATACAATCAGACTTTTGGCCAACTTACAAAGCCCTACTCATACCAACTCACGGAGATTCCAGATGTTCTTCACAGAGAATTAAATCAACAGATGTACAGTGATACTAAACTAAGTTTCTCATTTATGCAGTGAAATAACTTAAAAAATTCCTATCTCAGCCAGGTTTTCAACTCCACGACCTTCTTCCTTACAAGATCATGCAACCTATGTAGGTCTCTATGTAGGTCTATGCAGGTCTCCCCACTTTGCCACAGGGATTTTATTTTTATACAAATTAGGAACCAATCAATTCAGCTTCCCTGATGACTCTTGGAATCCTAAAATTAGCCTAACTTTTGAAACTAAATATCTCTTCAGGTGCCCATTAATCATTCGAGCAGTTACAATTTTCTCCAGACTTAATTAAAATTACTCAAATGAAAATATTTACATAGGGAGTTTAAAACAAGAGAACCCCTATGTTTATTTATATACAAAATATCGTCTTGGGCCTAATGCCCCTGCATCAAACTCCCTAGGTTAAAATAGTTCATGATCTCTTGTTCATGGTTTTCATCTTTTTCTGCCTGGATCCCACACTTTGTTCTGCAACTGGCCATCCATTGCAGTGTTCTTCTTTTGCATTCCTCCTGGCTTCCATATCTTGGTCTGCATCTTTGCACTTGCTATGCCCTCACAGTCTGTGACTGTCTTCTTCTTGCTGCTGTTGTTTCTTAGCTTTCTTGCTGTTGTCCCTTTTGGAGGTATCTTCTGCATCAGCTTTCTTATCAATTCTATTTCTCGGTCTAATATTTCCTCTAACTGTTGGACTCTCACTTCTGTTTGCTGCATTCTTATTTCCTTATTCCTTACTACTGCCCTATTCGCCACCCAATCATCCATACCCTCTCTGCAACAGTAAAATTCTTGCTCCTATGCTGGCAACACTTCAGATTGTTGCTTCAACATTCTCTCGAGCAACACTCCAAGCTGTTGTTTTGGAATTTCACACTCTTTTCTAGATGTTTTTTGCAAACATTTTAGCCATCTCCTTTGGTCAAACACATCATCAATATGCCGCAACTCAGTTTCAACATCTTCTTCTTTTGTCTTGGCAATCTTCAGAAATTGCCTCCCTTCTTCTTGAATTACTTCAAGCTCTTCCAACTTTTCATTTTCATCTTTTGTCAGGGAAAAAATATGATTCTCCACTGTTGTGGTAGCCCCAAAATTCTACCTTACAGCCTTCTCTCCAATCTTCTCTTGGCTATTCGAACAAGCCAATTCCTCTCTGCTACAAACATCAACAATTTTCTGCACATGAGACATGATTGTCTCATCTTCTTTCAGCTATTCATCTTCATTCTGCAACAGCTCTTCTTCTTCTAAGACAACTCCAAGTGATGGATTATCTTATGTCATTCCTGTAAACATAGCCAATTCATCAGTTCCAAAACCCCAAGACCCAATGGTCCCAACTGATGATTCAATCATCAATTCTTTTCTATCTTCATCCCATTGTGTCTTCACATTCTGCAATCCCCAATTCTGAAATTGAGGTTTTCTCTCTTGTATTGAATCCTGTTGATTCAGTATACTCTCTAGCAGCTCAATTTCTCCATTCCATGGTTTAAAATCTTCCACAGAATTCTCCTTCTCTTTCAATTGACTGCCCCATGCTTTCAACTTATCTCCATCATCAATAGGATCTGCATTCATCAAACAATAGTTAGAATCAAACTCACAAGGCCTCAGTGCCTTTCTCTGCTCTGCCAGCATCTCAGTATGTTGCCTTACAATTATTTTCTTTTCCATCAGCACATTAGTATGATGATTCCAACTCTTCAAACAATTCTTGAGACTGTTAGCTAGTCTCCCTTCTTCATCATCCTCTTCAAGGATGTCTCTTTGCTCTAGTTCATAAAAATGAACTTTCTCATCCATCTCTGCCCTTACAATCTGAACACTTTCTATTTGTGGTTCTATTCTCTGCTCATGCCACAATCCTGGCATCTCATCTGAGGAAACATTTTCACAATCTTCACTATCTTCTACTGTCGCTATCTCCTCAGCCTTCATCAGAATATAATTCTGATTTCCTATCTTTGCAAAAACTTTAGCTATCTATCCATCACTCTTCATTTGGCCATTCAATAAAAACAGTATGTCATTATCATCATTAATGACAAATTCATCACCATGAAACACAACTATCATGTCCTCATTGAAGTAATCTATTTTATAAAACAAGGAATTAATGAATTCCTTCTGTTGCAATATTTCAATCTGCTCCTCATCTAAAAGATACTCATCATACTTTACTTGGCAACAGTCAGCTACTTTTAACACAGCTTCATCACATGGGCTGTCTTCATCAATACCTACATTCACACGCAACTTGTTAGTTGTAAAAACACAAGACCTCATGGTCTCAATTGATGATTTTATCACCAAATATTCTTGTTGTCCCAAGTCTTCTATACACCTCAGAGATTCTTCAAGAGTTTCTTCTTCAATTTCTTCAAGCTGTCCAACTTCCAACTCCTGGCCATCATCATAAGCTAAATCTCCTCTGCTTCCAACATGTGGGAAATCGGAATCCTTCTCCAACTATGCATGGACATCTTCAAAACATGTAGCTGCTCCATTTTCTTCCTCAGTGACAACATCTGCAGTTTTTTCTCTCTCACCTATTGTTCCTACAAAGATAAAAAATATGTCAGATGTAAGGCTCTTTGACCCTCTGGTCTCATTTGAAGCTTCAGTCTCCAAGTTATTCTCTAAATACTCAATTATTCTGAGCATTTCTCCCTTCTTCTGAGCATTCATCAATTGCTTCTTCTTCCTTTGTGGCCTCTGCCACTTTACCTTATTCTTCATGAGCCAACCAACTCTCTGGTTTTCCTCTATCATCTTCTCCAGTTCATAAAGCTTCTTACTAATCTCAGCTATCTCTTTCCAACATTCTTCACCAGTGAGTCTCTTCCTCATGCCAACTACTTTGGCATCTTCCGTCACTCTTCTACTGTGGCTTCTCTCAGAACCTCTGCACTCTCTGCTGTGGCTGTTAGTATCCATCCTCTCTTCCAAGGGTTCTTTACTCACAAGCTGCAGTAAGCCCCTGCAACAACAAGCCCTCTTATTGCAACTTACCTCACCAATCCCTTCCTCCGGACCCGACTTTTAGCAAGTATTGGTCCCCTCTCTGCTGGAACCTTATGGGCACTCTTCTTCTGCTCTCTAGGCTTCACTTTGAAACTTCTCTCAAGAACACCTATGTTCTTCTGTCATCCAACCTTTGTTGGGAATCTTCCAGGTTCTGCCACACTTTTCTTCACTCAGAATCCCTTGTTGGATTCTTCTATCACTACTCTCAAGCTTCTGCTGAGATTTCTTCCTTAATTGCTTACACTCTGCACTCTGTAAACAATACCTTGAAACTAGAGTTCAAATAAGGCTCCTCATCTCACCTATCAAAATCTCTAAATGATATTTCTTCTTTTCTCACCTGCACTGCATCTCTATCTACTGCAAACTTCAAGACACTCTGTTTTCAACTCCAAATTCTTCACATCTGGAGACCTTCGTTGCATGTCAAATCAAATCTGCAAATTTTCTGTTAAACAAATTTAAACATCAACTTTTGTCACTGTTCATTTCAAAATAAAATTTTCAAAGAGCTAATTAAACTCTAGCTCTGATACCACTTGATGGGGGGGTAAGACCCACAGTCTCAGTTCTTCAAAATTTTATTTCCCAGTCAATTTCACAATTTGGGAAAAGTCAACACGTTCTAAATCCTGAGCTGGAAAATTAAACAAATAAATCTGAATTCCTTAACATCTCAAATCTGAGATTTGAGATGTTAAATCAATTCCTCTTGTAACTCCCCTTTTATCCTGCTCACTTTCCAATCTAGGTAATTCAAATTGATTTGTGCGGAAACTTCTCTTAACCAAGGTTATAGAAACCGCAACCCAATCTTCATGTGTGGAATGGTTTCTCCTCAATCTCCTGTTGAGATTAGAAATCATAGACCTTTAATCAATCCACCCTCAGCGCGAGACCTACGATCCCAGGCTCTATGGATCGAAGGTCAAAGGGTTTGTCTCTACGATTAAAACCCTACACTCAACCTATGATCATATAAATGTTTGGTATTTCACAAAATTTGCATAGTTTAAAGACCGCCCCATACATCGTATTCATAACATGACAATTAAATTTGTTCACATGAACTTTTACCTTTCATTAAATTGGATAAAGGGTATAAATTTGAATCAACATTAACTCCAAACCCACAACACATGTAAAAATGCCTTCCTTGACTTTGATTTTTTGATACCAATGTAATTAAATATTAATGAATGACATTCTATGAAACCTTCACACAACACATGAACATTGCTACCATATATAACCCCGACTCAACTTCAGTCTAACGCCAATAACGCCAACAATAGAATGTTGGACCACATCATACGTACCGTTTTCATCCAATGATCACCATCTCTTCGCACCCAACCAACCGATCTGACGGCAATCAATGGATATCGTGTAGACTAGATGCATGGGCTTTAGTTCGCGATGAGAGTGGTTTCTCCAAACTGCTTAAGGCCACGTGTCAACCTATAGCATAGATCGCGTTCGAATTGGGAATACAGCTTACCATTTTAGATTAACGCGAAATCCATGGTTTCGCCTCCTGAACCCGCCATTACTGTTCATTCCTTCGTGGTTCCGCTCCCCTTACTCCAGGTTCTGTCTAACTCCTCAATACACCATTTCGCCTTAACTCTGCCCCCTTGTATTTCTTCTACACCTCTATTATACAACCTTCGTCTTTACTCTAGCAAGTTCTTTCGGCACACAATTTGCTCCCAAATCAAAGCGCCATTTATGACTTCTCAGTTGATGTCATTTCCGTCAGGATTTCGTCTGGAGCTCAATATCGACTAACAATATCGATATTCCTCATTCACTCTACGCGATACAATTTATATTGGTAACAAATTAATTCCAAAGGAAAAATTTTCTACATGCGGGGTTAAGTCGAAACCGCATAAGCCAATATAGTTCAAGGAACGAATTCCTTCTTCACACCGAGATTAACACTCCAGACCCCTTCGTAGCATAATGGTTCAGAGGCTAAAGGGAATCGATCCCTCCTTCGACAGAGACTACAGGAGTTCCATCCTCTACAGACTTCATCCTATACATACATATAAACCCAGACAGACACTTACTGCTTTGTGGGAATCGATCCCTTCAGTGATCAATTCCTCCAATCAGCAATTCGATTCGAATTATACACTGCATCATCACCGAGTCCTATTTAGAATTCTATCACATATTTATGGAAGCAAAACATATTCACACAGGGTTTAACATGCACTGGTTCTCACCACAATATATATATAATTAGACTTTTGGCCAACTTATAGAGCCCTACTCATACCAACTCACAAAGATTCCAGAAGTTCTTCACAGAGAATTAAATTAACAGATATACAGTGATACTAAACTAAATTTCTCATTTATGCAGTGAATTAACTTACAAACTTCCTATCTCAGCCAGGTCTTCAACTCCACGGCCTTCTTCCTTACAACATCATGCAGCCTATGCAGGTCTCTATGTAGGTCTATGCAGGTCTCCCCACTCTGCCACAGGGATTTTATTTTTATACAAATTAGGAATCAATCAATTCAGTTTCCCTGATGACTCTTGGAATCCTAAAATTAGCCTAACTTCTGAAACTGACTATCTCTTCAGGTGCCCATTAATCATTTGGGCAGTTACAATTTTCTCCAGATTTAATTAAAATTACTCAAATGAAAATAATTACATAGGAAGTTTAAAACAAGAGACCCCCCTATGTTTATTTATATAGAAAATATCGTCTTGGGCCTAACGCCCCTGCATCAAGAGCTATAAAGGTCGGAGAGAGGAATAACTTGTTTCTGAGTTTTTTTAATAACTCCATGTTTCAGACTTCCTAAGTGAGTCCATCATCAAGGGTAGACGCCAAATATTCTTTAAAATGTTGGGAGGTATAGGGCAAAAGAATAGAGGAATAAATAGTGAATGGAGAGGAGCTATAAAGGTCAGAGAGAGGAATAACATGTTTCTGAGTTTTTTTAATAACCCAACGTTTCAGACTTCCTAAGTGAGTCCACCATCAGGGGTAGACGCCAAATATTCTTTGAAATGTTGGGAGGAATAGGGCAAAAGAATAGAAGAATAAATAGTGAATGGAGAGGAGCTATAGAGGTCGGAGAGAGGAATAACCTATTTCATTTTATTTTAATTTAATAAATTTTATTTTTATTTTATTAAATTAAATGAAATGAAATTTGTTTAATTTTAATTTAATAAATATAAATATAAATAAATAAATCAAATTAAATTAAACAAATTAAACTAGTAGTTTAATTAATTATATAAATTAATTTTAAATAAAGACAAAATTTTAATAATTAAATACATAATTCAATTAAATTATTTTAACTAAATTAAAATTAAATTAAATTAAATTTATCTTTCATCAAAACTAACCTTTATAGCTCCTCTCCATTCACTATTTATTGTTCTATTCTTTTTCCCTATTCCTCCCAACATTTCAAAGAATATTTGGCGTCTACCCTTGATGATGGACTCACTTAGGAAGTCTGAAACATTGGGTTATTAAAAAAACTTAGAAAAAGGTTATTCCTCTCTTCTATAAATAAAAAAATGAATGTGGCTTCTCCAAGGAATCTTCTCAAAGGACATTCAAGCATCATTGATGAAAGTATTAGTTATAAACTAATACATATGACTCATCTAAGCAATAGATTTAGTAGTTGAATATCTCCCTCTACATCTATGTACCAAAATATGTTTCGTGGTTATTTGTTTTTATGTACAAAATTTTGGCACAAAGTACATGATTGCATTACCTATGATGTGGTCAGGTATAGAATATATGATCATGTGCCTAGATGGAGGTAGGTGGAACAAATTAGAAAAATTTCTCAACAATTTTTGCATGTGTTGAAGCCTATTGTTGAATTTTGCATATTTCATAATGAATTTCATATAACACAGGGCTACATACTCAATTCAAGATGGTAAAACAAAAAGGGGCTTCCTATCAATACAAATATTCATTCAACAAGAGGGATAAAAGGTGAAGAAGGACCTAGATTAGATATGATTTCTTAGATCCAATTCCTTGATGAAGGCTTCTTCAAGATTATCATTTGTTTAATCAAAAATTGGAAGAAGAAATTGTATGCATATTGAGCACTTTGTGGATAGCATATGGCAGTAATAGGGAAATATTTGTCCAAGTGTGTTTTGATGAAAATTAAGGTTGATATTTTTTATCTAGGTAATCTCTTCTATGGATAGAAGTAATCCATCTAGCCTAATGATTGTGTCTAGTAACAAATGAAACAAAATAAGGAAAACTTTCATAGCTTAAATCATAATTACATGAGAGAGGAATATGACATACTTCACTCCTATTGGGTTACTTGTCGATGCTAATCCTGATCTCCGTACTTACAAGCTAGTTCCTTTCTATTCCTTTATGTACAAATACCTGCAAGAGAGATTCAACATTGACAAAAAATTAAGCATAGTATATTTCATTCTAATGTAAACCATATGATAGATCAAGGAGCATCATACTAAGAAAGTGATCATTGACAAGCTTATGGAAATGAAAACATGCTTTGTATTATTGATAAATTAAACAAGGAAGAATAAAACTGATGCCTTGATATTAGAGGCCTCCTTTAGGATGGGTTCTGAAGTCCAAGTAAAAGACTTCAAGCACTCCTTCTCCTTATAATTTTGGTAGCATTTAGGTGTATTCAAGCACCAAAAAGGCAACCAGCAATGACCAACAATTTGGGGAAATCATGGCATTCATTTATAGGGAGGCTGTAGAGGTTAAGGATCTGCGAAAGAAGGAGGAAGGTCCATATATTAATGGAAAATTCCTTAAAGGTAGGATCAAGGACTCGAAATGGGAGAACTTGACTCAATATTCAGACAACTGATAGCAAACTTCTGTTCTCAAGACTTCTAGAGGAAGAAGCTTATGCTCTATTTTTGGAGAACCCGCCTAAAGAGGACCTATGCAACTTTTCACTTTAATTCCCACACTACCAATGTTGTTTACATTACCGACAGGGTGACAAGTGCAAGGATATATAGGAGAGAAATGTGTTGGGCTTGCATATTAGGGTTTTGGCAAGATTTATCCAGAATTGATGTAATGCATTAACTCTCCATTTCTTTAGGGATGTTTTAAGCATGTCATTCATGGTGAACATGTTTTCACATATTTTATCGCTTTGCGACATTTCTGGCATGAGTGACACAAAGGATGACTCTTCGGTTATGGAATAGGGAATGTGACAAAATATTGTGTAACAGATGCCCCAAAAAGCATGAAAGCAGAACGATAAGTGATAGTTGAGATGCTTTATCATTCAAGGCAAGGACATTAGAAAACCACTACTAGGAGACCTGCAAATCAAACATGATACAATATATGACATATCTGAATAAATATTCCTAATAGTGCATTCGTGAATAGGCATCAAATAGCACATCAATCCATGACATGGGCACAATCATCTGACTAAAAAGGATCATATGTATGGATCTACAGCATGGTCACAACCATCCATATAGAATAGACCATGTGTACAATCTTGAATACTCCATGCAACCTGTATTTTAACAGATGTGATCCACGATCTTTGTATCTGTCTCAATCTGTCCAACATATGGATCTAACCATGTGAATAGATGCATTGATGTTAAAAATGGTAGAAACCACTTGATTACTGGTCAATGATGTAAACTGTTAGTAGGCACGAGAGAAACCACCAATAATGGTGATGACCCTCAAGGTATGACAACGAAATCTACAAGTGTGAATAAGGGAGTTGAAGTCAAACACTTGCAGAATCATTCGATCGAAGGCCAATGATGTGAACCTGTCATTGAATGTGAATAGCCTGCCATGAGAGCCCCAAGGTAATGAAAGGAAGTCTCTAGGTAAACTTCCTTGATAATGAGTTGGTGTTGATAGGAAGGGATCCGTCAAAGGAGGGCCATAATATTTCCCACATCATTGACACGAAACATAGGATTTATAAAGGTAGATAGGATTAATTCAATATTTTTCCATAGAGGGTCAGATAATTATAATGGGTTTGACTTTTGCAGATAGGACTTCTCTTGAAAATATTGGCAACATGACTCTGGATGTTAGAAACATTTGACTCAAATACGATCAATGGTCATGGTGACAATAGGATATGATCGAATCAGAGGAAAATGGATTTCCCAAACCAAAGAAGGCACGTGACAAAGAAAGGATAACCCAAACCCAACACAAGATGCAAATAAGTATCATGTTCAAGAGCGACATGCTGCCTTTGGTACAAAAATGCAAGACATGTTTACTTTCATTTTCCCTCACTATTTCTAGTGAATAAATATTTATTTTTGATACCAAGCTTGAATATAACATCATATTCTTAGTGTATAAGTTCACCCTTCGGATGAATCCATCCTATTAATTTTAACGAGCCCTAAGAAGGAGTAACTCTGTCTTGTCATGGCGACAAGTCCTATGTCATTTAAGTTTCATGAGTCAAACATAGGGGTAAATCAACATATTTTTCAAGCTTAGGGAGTTTTAAAAAAAACGTGTAAAAGAAAAATCCAAAAGGTACCTTTTCATAAATATTCCCTCGAATCTAAAACAGTAGAAAATGATATTCGAGAGAACCGCTTAGTCATGTTTGAATAAGGTATTCCTTTTCTGTAGCTAGTCAATATTAGCTCAAAAAATGGTTAAAATTATACTGGGAAAACGTCAATTCATTTACTGTTACGTGCTATAAAGGAAAAGTGCTCGAAAATATTTTCATTTGTTGAGGGTTAGAAAATATTTGAAAGATGAATCTACCTAGAGGAACGAGTGGTATAAGGGGTAGCGACTAGTTCTGCTGATGGTGGAACTAATCAAAACACATAAAGGTCCAGAGGTTGGCTAATGATACCACTCATCATCATGGTTCCCCAGGAAAAGGTAAATCAACAAAGTGAGAGTGTATCATCGGCCAAGTAGATGGTGACGATGGAATGAGAAAACCAAGGTTCATCTAGTAGAAGAGGCGGATAAAAGGGAAATAACGAGAGGTGTGTAGGAATGGTTTCATTTTTTACAGAAGCTTGAAACATGAGAAACTATTCTTGAGAACCCTTGAAAATGATTTCATTTTTACACAAGCTTGAAACATGACGAAAAATTATGCTTGAGAGTGGTTTCATTTATACACAAGTTGGAAACAAAGATAAACTATGCTTGAGAATAAGTTTGCATGCCCCCAACATAATGGATCAATCCACGTCACCATTTTGTTATCTAGGAAATCCCTTCTATGGATAGAAGTGATCTGTCTTTCCCAATGAGTGGGTCTAGTAACAAATGAGACAAAATCAAGAAAAATTTTCTAGCCTAAATCAGAATGACATGAGAGAGGAAGATGGCCTACCTCGCTCCTATGCAGTTACTTTTAAATGCTAATCTTGATATCCTTACTTCCAAGCCCTCTCCTTGCTATTCTTGTATGTACGAATACCTGCAATAGAGATCAAACAACAAACAAAAAAAAGAAATCATAATATATTGCATTCTAATGTAAATCATATGACAGATGAAGGATCATCATACTAAGCGAGTAATCATTAACAAGCTTATGGAAAGTAAAACATTCTTTGTATTATTGATAAATTAAAGAGGGAAGCATACAACTGGTGCTGTGATATTGGAGGCCTCCTTCAGGATGGGTTCCCAAGTCCAAGCCAAACACTTCAAGCACTCATTCTTTGTATAATTGTGGCAGCATTTGGGTGCATTCAAGCACTGGAAAGGAAACCAACACTAACCAAACATTTTGGAAAGCATGAATTCATTTATATGTAGGCTGGAGAGGTTATAAATCCACAAAATAAGAAGGAAGGTCCAGATATTAAGCGAAAAGTCCTTAAAGGTAGGATAGAGGACTCAAAATGGGAGAACTAGACTCAATATTCAGCTAACTGATACTAAACTTCCGTTCTTGAGACTTCTAGAGGAAGAAGCTTCTGCTCTATTTTTAGAGGACCAATGCGAATTTTCACTTTAATTCCTACACTGCCAACATTGTTTACAAGTTACAGAGAGGGTGGAAAGCTCAAGGATATACAAGAGAGAAACACGTTGAGCTTGTAGATTATATTTTTTTACAATTTTTCTCCACATTTGTTGTAATGCATTGACTCTCCATTTCTTCAGGGATGTTTTGAACATGTAATTCATGGTGAACTTGTTTTTGCAACTTTTTTCACTTTTTGAAATTTGTGGCATGAGTGAAAAAAAGGACAACACTTCGTGTATGGAATAGGGAATGCAAAAAAATATTGTGTAACAATAGGAGGAATTTTCTATCAAATGTAGGGGGAGACTTCATCACATCCACAGGTCCACATGAAATGTGGAGACCATTTGCAAGAACTTATGTTGAAGTAAACTTCAAAACCACAAGATAATTAGAGAAGTAGATATGACAAGTACTCATCAAGGAAGGAAGCATGATTTCAAATAAAATTTAGGTAGTTGATGTGTAGTAACAAATAATACGTTTGGTCTCAAGGGGATATTTGACAATGCAGGAATTGTTAGGAGAAACATTGGTTTCATGAAATGTTTACCATATTCACAAGAAAGTGCATTATCTTATTGGGAGAGTCTATCCGAATGGAAACATGATTATATGGTATCAGGAACATAAAATTATTCTATTAGGTACACATGATCATATAGGAACAATATCAATTTTGAAAGCATGGTCATTTCATACATGAATAGATTATGGTTAAGGGAAGAGGAGACACTATAGGATTAATCTCACCCATGAATATGGAAGTATTGACAAAAATATGTGACCCTTTTACATGGATTTCAAAGGGAGAGAGATTTCATACATTGATACAAACACTACCTTTGAGTAGAAGAAACAATAGAATTGAAGAATAAATGCAGTTATTGATAGATAGAAGGGACACATCCTCACAATCAGGTAGGGGAGTTCTCAGCTCCATGTCAAGTGGGGTTTTCGTTTGATTGAAATCAATGTTCATTAATGTTTGGTGGTATTTCCATCAATGACAAAGGGGGGTATTCTTGTACATAATATTCTCATTGATGACAAAAAGATTTCAATAATGTTAAAATTTGTTTGAGACAATTGCAATATCAATCATAGTTCCTAAGTAAGTAACAATACCCTCTATGAGGTAGTATGAAAACTAGGTATATTATAGAATCTCATTAAATGAAGTTAAAGGAGCTTTAATTTATTCGATTTTTTGATGTAGTTATGGTTCCCTAATGATCCAATAAACAACACAATTTCTTTGCCCTCATCAAGACCTTTTGAGAAATATATCCTTCTCTAAAATACTCCTCATGGATGAGAAGTTATGGCCATTTGAAAATTACATTAGTTGGAGGCCCAAAATCTAGGGAAAAAACCCAAAATATTAGTGTGTTAAGAGCGTGCACCTTCCAGGTGCATTAATGGTCCATCGATTAGGCCAACCATAGATGACCAAATAACTTTCATGAAATTTAACACTATTAAAAAGTGTGCATCTACCACATATAAGGGAACATGTGCACCTGGTGGGCATATCCATCGATTTGGCTGGCATATGAGGTGGGCATATCCATCCATCTCCTGGATCTCAATAGGGCATATCATACAGAAGCTACTGCTATTAGCATTATAAGATCTAGTATAGTTAAACTTTGTGCCCAACTGCTGTGAGAACTTCACACTTGATCAGACATTCACAACTGAGCAAGCAATATTAAAATGCAGTAGAAAGAACATACAACATCGATGAAGATAGTTTTATTTGTTGAAGAGATACCAAATGTGAGTGGGCAAGGAATGTACCAGCCCTTGCAAAGCACTCAATGTACATATGAAAATTTGGGAACAATATGCCCCCCTTACTCATGCATCTCTTGCAAAGAATAAAGGGTTGACCTGCACTTCTATGCCCATCTCCAAAAATATCCCAACCAAATTTTCACCTGCGGCCTCTTAACAAAAGCAAATAGCTTGTAGGAGCTACTAAAGATGAGCATTTCTATAACATCATCCTCATCGCTTGGCATGCTAGCTATGGCACTAGTAAACAGACAGAGCTAGCATTTGAAGTACTTAGCCTAGTATTACAGCCACAACTAGAGACAAGAGGAATAATATAAATGATGAAGGAAGATCCTGGAAGAATGATGGTGCGCTGCCATATGGTGGCGTGGTATTGTATGTAGATGAACTTGGTCCCAGGCCTCCAGTAATGCCCCCCACTGTGGGAGTAGTAATACCACCAGTAGGATTAGTAATACCCCCGGTTGGAGAGATGACATTGTACACTGGAGTGGTAGTAGTTGGAGTGGTTGGAGTGGTGCTAAATGAAGGAGGAGGTGGAGCAGTACCAATACCAACCATGGCAGGAGGAGGTGGTGTAGTACTAATTGTCGCAGGAGGAGGAGTACTGATAGTGCTGCAAATCATTCACACCCAAGGTATCAGTAATGATCAAAACTTTAAACTGAGGGTTGTGCAACCCAATACATGAGAAAAAGAAAAATAAGAAATAAAGGGTTGTAAACAAGCTTTTCAAGTTTACTGTTTATCCAATACATACCTCGTACCTGAAGCGTATGTGCAGCTCCCATAGCCTATAATCACATAGACCCAACATATAACTTCTTATCTGATAGAAAGTGTACAAGTAATAACCAGAACAACTATCCAATGAAATTAAACAAAACATACACATACTTTTTTCCTAAGGCTTGGAAAACTCAAGTTTAGAATTTTACACAACAAGATCTTCAATTTGTTGTTGCAAAAGATGGATGGCAAATTGAAACAACTGGCCAGTGCCAGAAAAATGCTTGGCACCAAGAAGTTAAAATGACCAAAAAGTTACATTAGAGGATAAAATGCCATTAGATATATACGGGTCCAATCATTACCATGCTAAGACTACAATTTAGTAAGAGACTAGACAATATGCATCCTTCCTTTATCACCTTTAGAACTCACAGAACCAACTACAGAGGAATTGAACCAGCTTTGCTAATCATATTAGGAAAGGCTAAAAATTTCCTTCAAAGGAAGCCAATATCAAACTTCAAATAAATTAGCATTTTCACTGCAGATTGAGAAGAAGATAGACTTTTCACTTTGGGCTTATAAGTTGTAAACAATATTTCTGCTGCAATACTAAGTCAATCTTCTAATACCTAATATATGAGGGCTAATCACAGCGTCAAACCTGTTAACCCTTTTGCTTTTATCCACAACAAAGGCACGAGAGTTTAACAGGAGGGATATCAAGTTCAAACACATGGTAAACTTTGATCGAGGTGAGAAACCAGATAAAAGTCTTCGACCTCTGGTATGCCGCCCATGAATGGAATGGCAGTGAAAGAGTTACTGTCTCTGAAAAGGTCCCTGTAGCCTTTTAGGTCAGGTTATAGCATCAAACCCATAAACCCTTTTTGTTTTTATCCACAACAAGGCACTAGAGTTTAACAGGTGGGAACTCGTGTTCAAACTCCTCGTCAAGTTGGATTGATGTCTGAAACTAGTTGCAAGACCAAGACCCCTGGTATTAAGCCCAATGCAATGCCAGTTAAAGAGTTACTCTCCCCTCTGTGTTATTAATCGGCGTTGGAGTTTGGACTCTGAGAGCATCGAGCGAGCTTGTACATGCGGCGTGCACTTCAGGTCGAGCGCGTCCGCTATGGCAAGAGTTATCTCCCACAACAGTGAACACCAATACCATATTTTTCGAACTGTATATCTCTGTTGTATACCAACTATGGGAAGGCCCTGACAACGAACGGACCAGAGAGGGTCGGCCTTGCTTAGCCAGCAAGAAGATCTGTGTCCAGCGGCCAGCCACCTCTCCTAACCATTGAAAAAATTGGGGCGAATCACTGTAACTCTTCATTTGGACCCTGATAAAGCCAGTTATACGAAACAACTGGAACTTAAACAGCAGTAGGTCAATCTCTTCTGTTTTCCATTACGTGCACCAGACAGAGATATAGAAGATACTTTCTCCATGCGTTTCCAAGGCCCTCTCCTTATGTATCACATTACTGGTTATCCCGCTACACAGTACGCCTTGTATGCATAGGCTAGCTCTGAGCATCGGTTTGAAGGCAATTGGTGGGTACGCCTTGCCTGTCATACTGAGGTAAGCATTCCTGTTATAGCTTGCCTGGTATGCTAGCTCTGAGCATGGGCTTGATGGCTTTGAGCGCTAAAATACTCTATGTCGAATCTAAGAAGGCTAGGGAAGGTTGACCTAATACATATACTCGTGGTCCAAATTCTTACCTTCATGAGCGAGATCCAGACCCATAGCCAGCGAAGAAAGCACCAGCAACATCAGTAGCATTTGAACCAAAAGCATATCCAGGCGAATGCCATGGAAATTTGCTCCACAATAAAAAAATCGGGGCGAATTTCATTTTTCCATGTTATGCTCTCTTTTTTATTTGTGGGCTATTATTTAATAACTAATTATTTTTAAAATATTTCTTGGGCTAATTTTATTAAACTATAGAAAATGGGTTTTATATAAAAAATTCGCCCTATTAAAATTGAAAATCCCTTAAAATTCGCCCCTAAAATTATCCCTGGTGCACCAACTATTCATAGATCAATAATCAATTCAAGGTTGGCATGTGGTGCAATGTGACATGCCATAATATTTAACATAGATAACATAGTCAGCATGACACATTAATAGATCATGTCAACATGATAACGTGGCACCACCCAATATTTCCACCTGCAAATCACATTTGGAATATTATGATTGGTAAAACATATAAAAATAGGTGACACCTGGAACCAATCATGTATTGACACATGGCATGATGAATTCATCATGTAAATGAACAATCACCCTAGAAACCAGGTCATATGGTATGGTCAACTGAAGCAAAGGGATTAAAATATCATCGTCTGTCCCATGGAAATTGATTCACTTGGTCATATGGTTGTTAGAATATGAATAGGGAGGGCTAGTTATATGCCCTGTTTGATTTTTAATACGAAACAACATTGGTGTCCTTCACATATTGGTGTCACCCCTATTATGCTTTGGACCAGCAAGAAATTATTTATACATCTTTTTCATAGGCTATAAATGCATCGTGTGAGTGTGCTATAAATAAAATTATTTTTTTCATTGTTTGGTTCGGAAGTACCAATGATTTCAAGGTGAACGCAAAGTATCCCTTAGTTATGGTAACCGTAATCTAAGGCTCTATTCATCAACATTCTTTTGAGGTTATGTTTCAACCTATAGTTTCATCACCATAATGCATACATTTTATTGAGACAAGTTATGTGGTTAGAGTACCTTCTATTGATTTAACACTCACAGTTGGCTCACGTATAGTCATGTTGGATCAAGCTTTATATTTATGCATATCCCACATTTCAACCGGGGACTGACTTGTTGACGTGAGCTAGTCAAAAAAGTGTTTATATGACGAGGTATGTCTCTTGATATGTGACTTGTACATGTTTCATGGTGTGTCTCTTGATATGTAAAGATGTGATTTCATAATGTGTAGTGAATCAACTAAGTTAACATGCATGTACCATTCTTGCAAAAACTCGAGATGAATCCATAGAAGGGTAGTCATTTTATATTGGATGGTTAAATATTGTTTTAAATGTTAACATATGGGATGAGTTATTAAAATAATTTCAAGGTCGAATCCCCATGCCAATTACGTTGATTGAAGTCAATTCACATTAAAATAAGGTTGAAAAAGTGTTGTAATAAGTCCCATTACATAACTTAGTTGGTGGTAGAGTCATTGTGTGTGCGTCGGGACCCTACTTTGACTCCTAATCGGATAATAGGTCTAAAATGATATATATATATATATATATATATATATATATTTATTGTACATTTTGTAAAATTCTAAAGAGACTAAAAAGGAGGACCTTCATGTAGAATTGATCACTAGATTTGGTTATTTTGTATGAGTACACATCGAAAGGGGAAAATTGTAGAACTCTTAATTTTGTTTATGATTTGAAATATTTTTGGGGGTTTCTAGACTCATTTTAGGCCCAAATGTAAAGAAAAATAATAACAGTGGTCAAGGTTCAAAGGTGGACACTCCAAAAGCCATTATAAGCCTTATTGACTTATTTTTTATAATGAAAGTATCTTATGTATGTTTTGAGGACTTATGAGCACATTGTAGTGCTTTTTTTTTATGAAAAAAACAAGTTCCAACATGAGTCAAATGTGAGTAGATTGATGAATAAGGTATGTTAGGGCATGGACACCAATATGACAACAACATGTTATTCATTTTGAATATTTATTTTTTTGAAGAGTAGTTGGATCCATTTTGAAATATTCTGAAAATAGGTACACAAGAGATTGAAGAAGAAGGTGAGTTAGTCCACTGAGGTTAGATCCTAGATCAGTTTGAATCCCACTTATCATCGATATTTGTACCTGAATCGGGTCATATAATAATGTAGGTAGAATCCCATTCATCATTGAGGTTGGTGCCGCAATCGGGTTGTAGCATATAGTGAGTTGTTGCTTGTATATTTTCAAGGTTAGTGCCTCAATCGGGTTGTAGCCTATGATAAGTATCAACTTTCATATATTTTGGGTAGTTTTCTCCAGCAAGTTGGTGCCTACAAATTTATGTAATGAATTGAAGCATACAAAAGATTTGTTATTTTTTCCAATATGGGTTTCCACGTAAAATATTATGTCTTTTTTATGTTATGGCTTCTTGTTGTGTTATTGATGTGATGGTAGTTTTATGGTACACGATTATATATGTTGATATGTTTCTTATGATTATGACTCATTTTAGTATGAATTTTTTATTATGAAAATTTATTAAATGGTAAATTTCTCTCACATAGATTACCCCCCCACCCCAACCTCAGTGTGATCTTTGCTCCAACAATTGGAAACATATTGACATAAACATTGAGGAGACTGTACATGCTTACAAATGATTCCTTGGATGTGATAAATTCCTTCCAACCCCTTGGTCTTCGATACTTATCATCTATAATTTGTATTCAATATCACGATATCATGAAAAGAGGCATGCCCAAGAATTTCACCAACATTTCGTTACTCTCTTGTTCTATCATTCTCCACTAGGAATGACCTCTGTACTTAGTTTTCTTGATTAGCTGGTAGGATATATTAACACATCCAGGGACAGGAGAAGTTAGCCTTAAGTGCCAATTATTAGGCCATATGAAAATTCATTTTTTCTAATTCAAATTGATCCCCTTGCAAATAATAATTTTTATAGGGTAGGACCTCCATTTCTCTATCAAAGAGAATATGGAGAGATTGTGACATGTTCATATCTCCTTGAAAATAGTAATGAGGTGATGCATCACTCTATTTAAATCTATTTGGAGTGATGGATCTTCAATTGTAATGTTCGAAGGGTCAAGAGAAATGTACTTCAACCTACTAACTAGTGTACGTTAGGGTAGGTTTCTCCTACAAATCTATTATGTCAAATAGGGTTATAATATTCATGAAAGGATTTCAAGGGACTTTCAAATTGTTCATTGTTTTTGAATGAGTTTTAATTAGAAGATAGGCTACATTGGTTTCCTAATTTTAACCACAATTTTGTTTAGACTGTAATAACAACTGCTTAATTTATCATTCCACTTTCCCATTATGTAGAGAAAGTCCATTTCAGTATTTCTCAAATATCCCATAGGTAGGTCACTATGGTACTCTTATTACAATGCTATTATGGTTAAGAGAAGAAATATAACCCTTAATGGGGATCAAAACTACAGCCACCTCTATATGATTCAAATTACAAATGGGAATCAAATTCTAATATTATAAGATCCTTGGTCATATTTGAAATGCATACAAATTTTTTTTAGATATAGATGCAACCATTATAGCGATATTATGACTCAACCAAATTACTATGTTTGATTACACATAACAACTCCCATGTTCTTACTTTTAATTTATATTCTATCTTGTAATATAAATCCATAAATTAATTGCAAAATTGTATAGAGATGTTTCATATGTAGAACATGGTAATCTTTTCAAATAATCCAAGTTATCCACCCAAAACAAATGGAGGAAAATAAACTAGTTGGAAGGGTGCTAAAAAGAAAGGTTTGGCTCCAAATATATGTATAAGTAAAAGTAGATATGAACTAGAATTCAATATGTCTAATCAATTATTTTAATTCATGAAAATTCATCAACTTAATTCTTGTTTCAATTAGCCATTATATATAGTTTCACATCCTCATATATCAATGATCTGAATTTGATTGTTAGTTTTGTTGTGCTAATATCATCTTCAGATTTATATTAAAATTGTTGATCTTTTCTTCTTGTACAAGGCTTTATTGAAGTTCTTTTGATTGATTAATAAGTAAATTTGTGGAGATTAAATTGAATACTTGAACATAAAATCATGGAAAATAAATGTTGAACAATAGCATATAAACACACATCAAACCATTACAATTAATCAATAACACTTTGTTTTGATGAAGGAGTTCACCCCTCCTGGGCTACATCTCCTTGGTCAAACTTCCATGGCATGGACCTTTGTATTAGCTCAATTTTACAAACAATGTTGTTTACAATCTCCTATTGCCTCAAAAACCTACCCCGATGTATCCAAAACATCAAAATATACCAAGAATGACTCCTCCTGAGCCAAAATTGGTCGAAAATTGACTCAGTAATCAGTAAAAAAAAAATTCCCTACAATTTCTCCTCCAAATCTAAAGAAGCCTCTAGACAACTCCGTTATTTTCATGGATTCTGCTGAATCTGAAGCTATTGCTAAATCTATCGCAAGTTTAAACAGAGGATTAACTAGCAGTTAAGATGGCTTAATCCAAGATAAGCACGTCTTAACTATGTTTTTATCTGATTGATATAAACATGTTTAATTAAGCTTAATCCCACAAATTCTTGCAATAAACATGGTTTAAAATTACTATAAACTCTCGCCATTTAAATTTTCTCTGCCATGGTCTTCATTGCACAATCACATGGGAGGGGACTGGCCCTCTATGAACCTCCATCGTTGGAAACTTCAAACTTCAAGTAATAGTGGTGGCCCTTATGGGTTAATACCCAATAGATAGAAGAGGTGGTAAGACGTGATAATGGCGCAGGGTAGGTCGTGGGTTCGACCTCAACCCCAACACCATAATTTTGTTCCAACGCATAACACCAAACCCTTAGTCAAATAAACTTTGGGTTATAACAAATCTCTGCCCGCATAGATATATCCACCAGTTCCATAGCCATAACATAAAATTTGGTTATATAACATATTCCTCCTGTATAATATGACTCCACCCACTATAGTTTAGACCTTAGGTCATAACATATATTCAACCCAAAATAAATATCAGTTCGAAACTTTGGATAGAATAAATACATGTGGCCTGAAATATAAACATATGTCCAGAATCTTGGTTAATGAAATAATCTGGAATTTCAACGTAACTAAATTTTGGATGGGTCCACCATAGGGGGCACGTGGAGGCCCCTGGCTACACCACGTGTCCAGCTTTGGTTGGACTATTCCAACTAAAAAAAAATTCTCCTTCAACCTTAGGATAGTTTTAAAAAAAATTCACTTCCAAAGTTCATTGGTGAATTTGGTTGTGACACTTGTCACAGTGTCTTTGGGATAAAACTGGAGAATATTCCCTAAATATACATGGTGTGCTGACTAGGCTACCATGTCATCAACTTGTCACTGTTCTGTAATTTTTTTACCTGTTTGAGAAAATGGATAGCATCTCATAGCTTCTTCATCCAAAGTCGGATTTGATGAAATGAATTGCGCCGAAATCATCAATCAAAGGAGGCTCAAACAATCTCAAATTCTCAACATTAACAATAGAATATATTTGCGTATAAGGAGGCAAATCTAGATTAAATGCATTTTTACCAATATTTTCCAAAATTTTAAAAGGACCATAATGGATTGGCTTAATCTTTTTACCTTCCCCTTGAAGTCTTTATTTGCTGATATATAACCAAACTTAATCTCCAACCTAGAATTTATGATCAACAAGGTGTTTATCATGCCTTTCCTTGTAGCTGCTTTGACTCTTTTGCAAGTTGTTCTTGCACTGTGTGATGTACCAACTAAATTTTCTCAATGAAATTCCTTGCCTTATCTATGTCACTATGAACATATATAGCGACATATATCTCAGAGATGAAGTCCAAAGGCCATCTTGGCAAGTGCCCGATACATGCCTCAAATGGCGATGTGTATGTGGAAGAATGTTTTGCCCTGTTGTATGCATGCTAAATTTAATGCAATTGTTCATCCCACACATTGGGATGTTTCCTGCAATAAACTCTAAGAAAATGAATGACTGTCTTGTTAACCACCTCGGTCCGACCATCTATTTTCGGATCAAAGATTTTTCTCTTCTTCAACTTAGTGTCCATCATGTCCCAAAATTTTAACCAGAAATTCCCAACAAACCGAGAATCTCAATCACTTACAATAGAAGTAGGAAGACCAAAATTGTTGGGTGTGGAGCCTGATTATCTTGTTTATTTTGTATCACAGCGTTAGACCCCTGTACCTTAATGGGGCAGCAACGCCGCTCGTAATTAAACGCTGATTGGGGGGTCCACGGGGGGGCGGTCATTTAGCTTCAGGGGTTCCATAGCCATAGCATAAAATTTGGTCATATAACATACTCTGCCTGTATAAATGACTCTGCCCACCATAGTTTAGACCTTAGGTCATAACATATATTAAACCCAAAATAAATATCAGTTTGGAACTTTGGATAGAAGAAATGCATGTGGCCTGAAATATAAACATATTCCAAAACCTTGGTTAATGAAATAATTCAGAATTTCAACATAACCAAAGGTTGGATGGGTCCACCATAGGGGGCACATTGTGGCCCCTGGATACACCACGTGTCCAGATCTGGTTGGACTATTCCAACTAAAAAAAATTCTCCTTCAACCTTACGATAGTTGTAAAAAAAAAAATCACTTCCAAAGTTCACTTGAGAATCTGGTTGTGACACTTGTCACAGTGTCATTGGGCTAAAACTAGAGAATATTCCATGAATATACCTAGAGTGCTGATTGGGCTTCCATGTCATCAACATGTCACTCTTCTGCAATTTTTTTACCTGTTTGAGAAAATGAACAGTAGGCCATAACTTCTTCATCTAGAGTTGGATTTTAATGAAACAAATTGTGCCAGATTCTTGGCGATGAGATCTATGCGGTCTTTCTAGTTTGGAGCATTTTTTAGCACTTTAATTTTTTAGCTTAATACTGAGCCTCTGATCAATCAACATCCACATGCTTCTAAAAATTTGGTATTTCCATATGATCATGAAAACCTTATTATGAATTTGAATCTAGGACCTTATTAAAATATATATATTTTTGTCTTCTTCAAAACATCTCAAATATCATTTAAATCCATATTATGAGCTACTATTTATGAGGATTTCATCACAAGCTATTAAGATTCTTATCAAAATTAGGGTTTTTAAAGACTCCAAACTTGAATCTAAATATCTTAGTAAACATTATTAAAAATAAGATAAAATTTTCACCCAATGCTCTCCTTTTATTCCTCTTCAAATCACTTTTGGATCACATAATGTATTAGTTTTTAATTAAAAGTATAAATGATAGAATATCAACCAATATTTGTAAGCTTTATTTGTGATTTCTTTACAGGCCAAAGTTTTATAGACTACAATTCCTTTAAAATTGCACAATTCATGAAAACATTATCCTTGTGGAAGAATGAGATGTTTTCTTTCTATTGAATCTAGGCTAACTAACCAGAATATAAGAAACTCCTAAAATACCAATTTTGGATTAGTCTTGCTCTATTTGAATTTGGAATACTCTATTTCACAATAATTTAAAACAAAACAACGATACCCAAAAATAATAGAATTCCTAAAATATTTAGGGTATAGCTAAAATATTTAAAAAATACGTAGAATATTATAAATCATAGTCATTGATTCCAAGTGATTTTTCACTCACTGCTCTCTCTAACCAGATAAATTGGAATACCTAAATAGAAGTTATAATGGCATTTTCCTTGAAATAGTTTCCTTTAAACATTAAAACAATATATTTAGTCCAAACATTTTAAGAAATATAAGAAGCATATTTTCACAAGCAAGAATTTTTTTCATCCGTGAAGGAAAAATCATAAGTCACGAACACTTCATTGGGATAACCTATTGCAATAGGTGATATCTTGTCAAAATCACCAGCACTCAATTGTGCCTTTGAGGGAATTGAACCTTGGTTGGTGGTTGCACATGTCACTACCTTCGCCACTGAATAAAACTAAATAGAGTTCAAGTTAAACATATTTTTCCATTTTATTTTTTATTTCCCATTAAGAATTTTCCATTCCTGCAACTTTCTCTCTTGTTGAAAACATTCCTCCTTTAAAGCATTGTTTTTTTTATAGATACATTAAATTTTCTATTCCGCATAGCTGGAAAATAAAAATATGTTTCCATGTAGTGTTCTTAATTTTTTTTATATTGTGTCAATTTAGATACAAAGTAGTCAATGATATCATGGCTATTATCAATTACGTTGGTAGTTAAATTTTTTAAAACATAAATTGTTCAGTCTTATTGAATGGAGATACAATTTATTTACATCAACTTTCGGGTAGTGAAATGAGTGCCTGTGTGTAACCAATAGAGAAAAAGGGAGATGGGGAGAGAGAAATCCGATTTCTTAAGCATAGTATTTTATTTTTATTTTTGTGTGGTGTTGTACTTTTGCAAATCTTTATATGTCAAGTCTTAACCTACATCCCAGAACTTTTATACATGCATGATCTTGTTAGGTGGAATTTTCCCTCTTGGTAAGGTTCCTATTGCTCCAAATATTATGTAGGTACTTATACCACTGAGTGCTTATTGTATCCAAAAGGTACAACTCTAGGTTTAATTATTTATCTGATGGGTAGTGTTGAGTCACAATTTCCCATCCTATGGTTCATGTGCGGAAGACTAATAGTTCAATATACATGATTGAAAATGAAAGAAAATAATCCTTTTCTACCATTTTATTATCGTTAAAAACCACAGCTTCTTTAAAACAACCTGGAAAGAAAGTGAGGAATATTTCAATGAATAATGTCCCTCTTGGAATAGTAAAAATACATCAGGTTCCTATTGTTCGAGAGGTTGTGGATGTGTTTATACAAATAAATGCTTATTGTATCCAAAAGATGAAATTATAGGGTTCATTTTTTATCTAATGGGGTGTGTTGAGTCGTACTTTTCCTTCCCATGGTTCATTTGGAGATAGTTAAAAATTTAAAAATTTAATATACAAGTATTGTAAATGAAGGAAAATAATAATTTTCTATAATTCTTAAAAACCATAAACTCTTGAACTCTTTAAAATAACTTGGGAAAACTATTAAAGAATATTTCAATCAATAATGTGGAATTGTTTACTTGCTATTCAAAAATATTGTATTTTTCAATTTCAACAAACCCACTTCTTTTTGATACATATGTTAGACTACTAAATTGAAGAAAAATGTGGCATGGTTAATATATTGCAAAGGAGGAAACAAGGCTAGACACAAGGGACAACATATCATATATAAAAAAATAAATTTTATAGGTATAAATCCAATTTTGAGTTCAAGGAATAATATTCTTTTACCTTTTTATTTTCTGTGAGAATATATGTTTCATGTTTTTAATGAGAAGTAACAACTACAAAGTGGGAAGAATTCTTTTGGAAATCTCCCAAGGAAAATCATCAAAAAATAAAAAAATAGTGATCTTCACATGCTTTAAAAGTAAATTAATTATCAAAATATGGTAGAGTATATATGGCTGGAAATACAATTAAAAATATCATAGTGCATAAATATGAATGACTATTCTTTGTTTTTTTATAATATAGTGTGTATTAGTTGTGTAAATGCTCTATCAGAATTTCTTTTCCTACCAAGTTTGTCTGTCATCCATCTAAAGTGGAAAAAATACGTGGTTTTTTCGGAGATTTGCCCTATTCTTAATACTGAATACAATATTCTTATAAAAAGGTACTAATTTTATATTTACTTGTAAGGTTTCATTTTTCAACAATCTTGTTGAAACTATCATATTAAAATAAAATTGTCTTTTGAAAGTTTCAATAGGGAATCTAATTCTTAATTTATAATTTATAATTTATAATTTAATTTATAGTTTATAATTTTTGAAATCATGGAACTCACAATAATTTAGATTCTACATTTGACAAAGGATTGACTTGAGAAATTTTAACTCTCTTAATATAAGAAAAGATCAGAAAAAGTTATATTACAAGTCATGAGAGATAAGAATATGTATGATCTACATCTTCATATTGAGATTGATTCTGTAAATAATTTCTCCATGCTTTACATACCATGAGCTCTTAAGATTGTCCAAATTGATAGAGAAATAATTCTAAAGTGTTAATCTCATGAATTATGATATTTTTTGGTAGGTTGCTAATTCGAAAGCAAATTTTCTTCAGTGACCATATTTTCATTTCAACTATTTTTTCATAATTGTGTAATTACAGAATTGATATTTTGATTGGTATGACAACAATACATTATTGGATAAAAATGGTTGTTTTCGCTGGCTAAAAGATTTAGATATATTAGAGTAGTGTAGGATTTTTCTTCATATAGTTGGTGATGAATTATGTATAATCAAATTTGATCAATTATTTATAATTAAAAAAATGCATGCAACATGTTAAATAATATTTCCTTTTCCATTTTTATATATTTTAAATCAAAACCTACTTTTTACCCTAGAGTTTACTTGTATGAAAACAATGAGTATTTATACTCATCATCTTCCCCATATAAGGTAAATTTTTTGGAACATCTACATAGATTTGCAGGATTATAAGTGTTCTAAAACTAAATTTTTGTTTACTGTAATTTTCCTATATGAAAATTAGCTATACTTTTAGTGCCTAATGTCATCGGAATTTCTTCCACCAAACAACTAAACTTTAATGTTATCCTTCCACAAGCCACTATACTCAAATTTTTAGACCCAATTTAGAAGGATATGCTCAGCTCTCTTAATTTCTTGGATATATGGCTTCCAACGAATACAATGTAAATTCTAAGATATTATTAGGTGAAGGTGTACCATCATCATATGAGGTAACTATTTCAAACCTTTCCCTTCTAATTTTTTGTATGATACCTTAACAATAGTTATGAGTACAAAAAAAACTAATAATCATGGAATTTTGTTCAATCTACATAGTGGGAACAAGATTCCTTCATATTCACTAATGCAAGTCCCCCAAATCTAGGAACCCAAGTCCTTGAAATTTCACTGAAAATAGTAGCATTCCATCCATAGCCAATACCCATGTTTCATTAGCCTACTAGTGCACATACCATTTTACAATACCCAACTATATCCAAACTATGAATAAGTGTGGATACCTCATTAATATCCTTATGTTGGGACATTACTGCACCTTTTTTACTTATTTGGGAATATTTATATGATTTTGCTAACATAGAAGAATTCCATCATATTTCCATACAAGGCGTAGAAATAAAAAGGGTATTGAAAATTCCATGGAAAAAGAATACCTATGGTACTGGGTAAAAATGGGAATTTTTAAAATGGTAAATATGTATTGGGATGGATTGTGAAAGTAATGATTTTTTGCGCGATTTTTCAGTATCTACTAAAATTAGGGGTATTATTCAATATCCCCTGAATGAGTATGTTATGCAACAAGTTCACTAAGTTATGTTTTAATAACATATTAAAGTGGATAAACATCAAAGAATTCCAAATCAAACATATTTAAATTCAATAATTACTAAGCAGATGAAAACAAAGGTATTTCTAGTTAGAGGCATGGAGGAAGACAAAGGAAACTTAAGTTTAAATATGAAGATAAAAGTATATTTAGACAGGTTCTTCATCACTAGTACTAGTTATTTTAGATGAATCGATTAAAGAAGATATTAAAAATTATAGTGTGGCTAGATGCCTAAAATAAGTATGAGAAAATCAAGAAGCTTGTACACAACTATTCATAAACCATTGAATAAGACTTTGTATATATCTATAAACTTTACTCTTGGAGTTTTTATTTATTTATTTTGATTTCATTTTCAAATGTTTAACCTTATGGTTAACTAGTCATACAAAGCTAATCCACATCCTAAATATATAAAGTTCGTACAATAGGACTAAATAATTTTTTGAAAATGTTTTGCAAAACTAGAATGTTCATAAGACAATCAAATTAGTTCCCAAAATCATGAAATAATTAAATTTCCAAAAAAACATGCTCAAATACCACACTAATTCTAGAGCTCTACATGACATATAGGTTGTGTGTCTAAAACCAATACACAAGTCACTACAAATGTGCATACAAGTTAGGATCTTCATGAGAATTCCAATTGAAGAACAATTTTTATATATAAAATGCAACATAGTTCCTGCCTCTACTGCTAATTACTTGATTAAGGTTATCCCTCTTTGTACAGGGTTCTCATTTTATTTTTATTCAAGAATGTCTAAATTTCAGCAATCTAATGTTATTTCCTCATTGGCACCTTAATTTCACACAATGAAAGTAATATTCACATAAATTTCTTCCACACCATCTCACATAATGAAATCCATATTTGCATAGCTTCGCCCACATTTCAAAACTCCACAAAAAGTTTAGAGGGTGCTCAATGAAAATTTTATCTGCATCTCTGCATTCCGAGTGTCTACATTTCCACAATATACCATTTTGTCTTTATTCAATAATGCCTGTATTTCAATTTCTACTGCTACTTCATTGTTTACGGCTATGCCTACTTGTACATGGCCCACATTTTTTTGTTCTTAAAGAATTCCCACATTTCCATAATGTGTTATTATTTCCATGTCATCACCTCAATCCCCCACAATGGAATCCATCTTCACATAAATTTCCTCTGCACTGAATTTGTATCTTACAAAATTAAAGCCATCTTCACATACCTGTGTACATAGTTTTATTTGCATATTTTCCTTTTGAATGCTCATATTTTTGTAATCTAACATTTTGTTGTTATTTGAGAATTCCCACATTTCCCTAATATATTGTTATTTTCATGACTCCGCTTTTGTACTCTGCATAATGAAAGCCACTTTCGCATAGATTTCCTCCACAACTCTTCTGAAGTGCGCTCAATTAAAGCTTTATCTACATCTCTACATTCTATATGTATGCATTTCTTCAATATAACGTTTTTTATTTATTCAAAAATGTTCGCATTTCCACAATATATCGTTATTTCTATGTCTGTATTTTTGTACTCTACACAATGAAATCCACCTTCCCATAACTTTCCTCCATACCTCTGTATCTTGTGTAATGAAATCCATATTCCCATATTATATCACGGATATTTATAATGATAACAGGTGATGTGCAAACCATTGAAATTATTTATTAGTATATCATGTGAGAAATGACAAGTGTGCGGGGAAACCATATGTTGAAAATTTGTGTCAAAACATATTTTTTTATGAATATGTGGGAATGTGTAGTGATGGATGTTGACTATGGTGCAGATGAATCTGCACTCAACATTGAAGAATTAATTAAGTCTTAGCAGTACTATCAATATATTTTCATATAATTGTTGCACAATAATGCCATCGCTCAAGTGCCTAATAGCACATTCTCTGATGAAAATAGGTAATGATTATTTGCTACAAACATATCAATAAAATTGTATCCATCATTATTATCAAATATCCATTTCAGCATTTATTCGGTGAATCGATATGTAATCAATACATAGATTGAGTGCTTAATGGCATTTACTATTTCTGAAAAATTAAAGGCTATTCACAAGTCTCTACAACCAGTAACCATCATAGCAAATTGAAATGATGTGTGCATCTCCTTGCACACATATTTTAACATATTTCTTCTAAAAAATGGGATCTTCTTCTACATCTTCATACATTGCACATGTGTAATGATTATTTGTTGTAAACATATCAAGAAGATAATTTTAATCGATATTATAAAATGGTTTTTTATCATGTATTCGGTGAATCGACACATAATCAGAAAATTTGTAAAAAAATCAAGAAGATGCACAAGACTCTATAGCCAATATCCATTATAGAAAATTGAAGTGATAATATTCGCACACTTCTTGAGCACATTGCCTCATTTTCTGGAATTTTTTTTGTGATTACCAAATATAAAATAATAATCGACACGTAATCAGGACATTATTCAAGTGCTTAATATCATACTAAAATAATAATTAAGGCTTAATCCTATGATGAACCAAAGGTCCCTTCCCAGCTACCGTAAGTATTTATTCCATAAATCATTGTACAATTAGGATATAGTTTCAATACTTAATAGAATTCACTTTAACACATTTTTTAATGATTACTTCTTGTCAAAAAATCGAGAATATGGTATACATCAATATTATAAAATACTCTTTTTGGAAATTATCCATTCTAGTAGAGTGGAAAGATATGTGGAAGAATGATGTATGTGGTAGAACCTTTGTTCTATCATTTTTTAGAGCTTCACATATGTTACCCCTCAGTAGATATAAACTTTCTGCTTTGTGGATTACCAGATATTAAAAACTTAATTAAGGCTTAAATTTATGATTAACAAATATCTTTTCATATCTTAATGGAAATTAATATTAGAATCATAAGAATTTGTAGAAGAGTAATGGTAAAATGATTATATATTTATAGCTTATGTGAATTCAAGCCTAATGAGTTCTCTAGTGGTTCTTTTTTCTTGATTCTTGTTTGCTCGTGCTATAGAGTTGTTTTGTTTTAACATTGTTTATAGTAAGAAGAAATTGTAATAGGTTCCTCTTGTCTAAATGATTTCTAGGTCAGAATGAACAAGGGAACACAGATGAATGAAATATGGACCCTTGTTTAGAATATAGAAGTGAAATAGAGGACAAAGTTTAAGTATTCTTGTTTCATAATTGTAGAAAGCAACAATGCACAATACACATCACTCAGTAAACCCATAATATTTATAATATCAAGGGGAAAAGTTTAGTATAAAGAAAGGAGTGAACCAACATATCTAATTGGAATCTCTAAGAAACTCATAGCTTATAGATTCTCTCTTTATGACAAGATCACTTATAGTATTCTTTCTCTCGAATACTCAGTTATCATCTTGTTGAGAATGAGGATGATGAAGAAGTTGAGAGACCTATGTAATCAAATAAAAATGAGGCAATTGCTTCTAAATGTAGGTTTTTCAATGCTCAAATATAATATCAATTAAATCGTTTAAGCAAGTGGAATTGTTATTAAATATATATCCTCCTCATGTCAGTGCTACCAAATCTCCCATGTCCACTCTATCTAAAAGGACCAAAAGCGCATAAGCAATACCAAATTCCTCAAAATAGAATGATGAGGATTTTTCCCAAGTCTAAACAAGAAGTGCCAAGAAGAAACTTAAATTGTCAAGTGATTCCAACAGTGGGGAAATTGAAAACCCTAGGGTAAAGGGATGGCCAACTAAAAAGGAGGTGAGGAAAATGGAAACAAAACAGAACAATAAGATAGGAAATCAATCCCAATTAACTAAAATCTTGAAAAATGTTGGCAAAAAAGAGTTAAATAGCACTAGAAATCGAAGAGGTAAGTCTTCTGCTACCAATTCTAAATGAAATTTATTTCTTGGAATATAATAGGACTAGTAAACCCTGTTAAATCCCAGGTGATTAAAGTTTTGCTAAGATCATAAAATAATAACATTATCTTTCTCCAAGAGAATAATAAGCTAGATGAAGAAGAAGTTATAAAGAAGTATAAAATGTTTTGGAGGAACTGTGTTGGTATTTCCCAAAGCTCTTTTGTTTCTTTTGGCAGTCTTAGCATCCACTAGGATTCCTCTAGTGTCAGGTTAATTGACAATTTTAAATGTAAGTAAAGGATTGCAGTAAGGCTTGAAGACTGTCATTCTCAATAATTATACTCTATGATCATTGTCTATGCGCCTATCGACTATAGATATAAAGGATATTTTTGGAACAAATTTCTCAGTCTAAGAGAAGGACCTTGGCAAAATGATTGTATTATGTGAGGGGATTTTAACACTACTTTGCTTTCCTCTCAAAATTTTGGGGTATCCATAATTAGCGACCCATTTAGAGAAGTAATGGATGAATTTATCTCTGATTGGAACCTTTTTGATATTATTCCTTAAAAAGGAAAGTACACCTGGTGCAACAGGAGATTGGGTTTCGCCCATATTGTAGCGAGGTTGGCCAAATTCCTTCTTCCTAGTAATTGGCTCATTAAAGGATTGGATTTCTCTTCCTCCATTTTGGAAAGAGGGGTTTTGTACCACCACCCTGTTGTTTTAGATATTTACCACCTAGAGGACCTGTGTCACATATCATTCCATTTTAATCCAATTTGGTTCTAGAAGGAAGATTTTCTAGACATTATAAAGAAAAATGGTCGACTCTAGTTTGGGGCTCCGCAACCTATGTTTGGGAAACAAAGCTAAAAGATATGAAAATATCTCTGTCTACCTACACTCGTCTTTCCTATAAGCCTTCTAATTTTGAGAAAGCATAAATTCCCATGTTGTTGGAGTCTCATAATGCTCTGATGGAGTCTAATCATATCACATAATACCAACTAGAATAATAGAAGCACCTAAGTTCTCAGCTCCTCTCTCTTAGTCATTAGGAGGAGGAGTGTTAGCATTTGAAATCCAAGAGCCTTTGGCTTAAATTTTGGGATTTAAATACCATATTATTTCATAAGTAAGCTAGAGCCTACGAAGTTTAGAACTAGGTCAAAGAAATTACTCTTGAATGTGAGAAGAAAATGTTCACCTTTGTTGAAATCAAAATAGAATAATTCTCCTTTTTTACAAATCTATATTTTGAAGGTAAGGTATATGATCCCGAAGAAGTGAAATATTTAATTTCTTTCTTTCTTTCCCTTGTTTCTAACTCTAAAAATATTAGAATCATAAAAACTATTAATGGAGAATAAGTCTTAAAGCCACCTAGTCCCTTGACCCTAATAAAGCTCCCAGTCCATATGGTTTTCTCATTTTTTCTATTATTCTTGTTGGAATATAATCATAAGGGATTTCATTTGAATGATAATCTCCTCCAAATATAAATAGAAGCTAGGTGGGAATACCAATTCATCTTTCTTATCTCTCATTCCCAAATAATATAATCCTACCTCCTTTTCCCATTTCAATCCCATCTCAATATGCAACACCTCTTGTAAAATTATGACCAAATTCATCACTAACATGATGAAATCCATCATCCCTTATATTATCTTAGAAAATCAGTAGGGTTTCCTAAAAGAGCAAATAAATTATGAATAACATCATTCTCGTGCTAGAATAATTTCACTCAAGAAAGAATTATGGTGCATCAGGCATGGTTATTAAGCTAGATATGGCTAATGATTTTGATTGTGCTCACCACTCATTCTTGTTTGACATTATGGAGAAGTTTATTTTTGGAAAGGAATTCATAAGCAGGGTAAAATTCTGCATTATAAATCCCTATATTGTCCCTCTCGTCAATGATCGCCCCTTTCAGTTCTTCTCTTCCTCTAAAGGGTTGCAACAGGGATGCCCCTTATCTCCCCTTATATATATCCTAGTGGTAGAAAACCTTAGTAGAAATTTAGAAATTTTTATATCTAAAGGAAACACTAAAGGTCTTAGTATTGCTTAGAACATCAAAGAAATCAACCATTCCTTGTTTACCCATGACACTCTTTTATTGGGTGGTGCCTCAAAGCACATAGAGATAAGATTCAAAAGGATGTTAGACTGTTACTTGGATTTATTGGGGGGTCCCATAAAAAACAAAAGTGGAAATTATATGGTTGAAACTTTCCTCAGCTCACCTTATAGGATATTGCATAAGTATTGGATTTTTCTTTGGTGGAAGAATAACATTTTTTCAAATATATTGGGGTCCAAATTTCCCTGGAGTGATCCAATCTGGAATGTTGGTAAGACACTTGAATAAGTTCAAAAATAAAATCATTGCTTGGGGAACCAAATGGCTCTCTCCAACTGGAATATTTATTTTAGTAAAATCGATTCTTTCTTCTCTCCCCCTATATCTATGTTTAGGCCCGCTTGATCCAAATTAAGTTATCATGCAAATGAGTCTCCTTATCAAAATATTCATCTAGTAGGGGGGATAGTAAAAATAAGTTTCATCTTATTTAATGGAACATTTTCTGATTGTTCAAAGCTAGTGGTCGTCTGGCTATTAGAGACCTATTGTATATCAATTTGGCCCCTAGAGCTAAAATTATCTAGATGCTTGTCTCAAATTCCTCTCAATGGTGGAAAATTACATTTATTTGAAAATAGTTCAAGATAAACTTGTTATTAAGGGTAGAAGTTGTTTCGTGGGAGGGTCGTGGATTAAAAATATGGCCTATGTGTAAGGAATTCACGCCGCTTATTGTCAATAACCTCAGTTAGAGTGTTGTAAATGGAGAATGAATAAATATATGGACCAATAACATTTCCCCTCATAGCCCTCTTGGAATTTGCAATCTCTTAGTGAATTAGCCCCTTCAATGTAAGACAAAGGTCTTCGAAAGTTGAATATTATTTCAAAGTGTGACACTTGGAGTTGTTGGCCGAGTTAGTTTGGGCTCGGCCTTTCACCTCGCCTCGAAAACCAATGGTAGATTTTAATTCAATATTTAAAAGGAATGGAACCTAAATCAATGGACATAAAAGATCGTCGCATTTGGAATGTGAGCCAACAAAAGTATTATAAAATTATGCTGGGATATTCTCTACTTGCTAACAATATTCCTCACCCCCATTTTGACAATGTATGGGAAATAATATGGGGCACCGATGATATACTAAAGGTCAATTTTTTATGTTGGTCCTTAGCCCATGGGAAGATCCTGACATCAGAGAATCTGAAAACAAGGAATATTGTAGGTTTTTCAAGATGTGTATTGTACTACAATGAAGAAGAATATATTCCTCATTTTTTTTTATTACTCTGCTTTTCTATGGAGACTCGAAAATTTTTCTTTAGCCCAATCCTAAACATAATTTCCATTCCTAGTTACTAGGAGGAGATGTTGGTTTTCTAGAGGATGAGATATCCATGGTTCAGGAAATCCTCCTTGGTAAAAATTAGATGTTGCGTCTCCTTACCAAAGTTTCTATGTTGTTCCATATGGATAGATTGAAACAAAATCATCTTTAAGAATGAATCCCCCATTCCTTTGCAAGTTGTGACCAAATCTAATTCATTTCTTTTTGAGGCAATCTTTATGTGCGATTTCAATCCAAACAAGGTCAATAATTTAATTCTAAGGGAACATGAATAAATCAAAGAAGGATTGTGTAACGTACACCCCCCCTCACATCTACCCAATTAACAGGCAAACCAGGGTAAACATGTGATGAGGGAATTTAATAGAATACCCAACCTCCTTGGTGACTTTAAGGAAGTAGAATTGACGTGAAACAACATAACACAGACCCCCTGTACCTACTATAGGATCCCTAGAGGCTATCCCAGTCATCCACCTGACTTGTACTTGGGTCCCACTAAATTTTAATGGAGAGAACCCTGGATACTCCCTTGATATGGGCAAGGGTGCATCTGGGAGGCTCTCGATGCTCTGACATCATAACCATGTGTTCCTCCATAGAATTTTCCCCTTAGACCTATGCCAGCATCTGCACTATTTATGGCACTTTTTAAGCCCAAAATCCCGGGCACTTCCCAGAGCTTCCTATAGCTTCCAGGATCCATCAAAAATATGATGAAAATGTTAATGAACCAAAAACTGACTCCAGGACTAGGCCCGACCATCCCCAACTGGGACTGAAATTCTATCAAACACTTGGCATTAATGAAATATATAGGTCTAGGATACAAGATCTAGCATGGATGACTGAAAACTCTTATGAGACAAGACTAGAAGGATCACCACCCTCTTCCTTGAACTATTATGACGTAAATTAGGTATTGCATCCATTAGTTTAACATTTAAAAGTAAATTCGTTAAATAACCATTACTTGAACCAGCCATATAACCATGCTTGTAAACAACATAAAAATATGTAAATAGCATTGAGATAACAACCATTAAAGCCAGACATAATACATATAAAAGCAAGAGAATTTAGATTTTATCAAACATAATAAAAATTCTACCAGTTTGGGACTTCCACGTACCACCCGACCATAAACATGGTTGATCCAAATCTCTCTTCAGCCAGTCACCCGTGTGCCATATTCCAAGAATGAATGTGGGATCGCATGGATAAACCAATCCAAAAACAACCAAAGGAGTCTAAATATTAAACCACCTCTACCCTCACTATACCATGATCACACCAAAATCGGTGTCGATATCACAAAACCTAACTGAGCTTAGAATGCCTCTGGGATCCATCACCATCCTTGAGTAATTTTTCATCTCCTTGTCTCTCAAGATTTACCGCAATCCACACTGGATCACTAGGACCTAAACTAAGACACCACCCTTAGGCTTTACCATGTATCCCAACAAAATGGGTCAAGGGATTCCTAGGCCTTCGGGAATTTCCTTGATACCACCTCCACCCTGGATTCTAAAATCCATCTGTCAAATCAAAATCTCAAAACCAAGATCAATCCCATCACACCATGGCTATTTGGAAAAAATCAAGGCAAGGATAAACACCATTGTAAAAACCTGGCAAAACCATGCCACCAACAACAAGAGAACCAAATACCAACATGCATAATTCATGCATGTACAAAGAAGCTAGGAAAGCACACATTCAATATGTTACTTGCAAGTATTCTTGTTGAAGATGCTAGATCATGCTCTTCCTTACTTGATATTTTCTTTCCTTTCCTTTCCTTGTCCATCCTTTGCTTTCTTTCCTCTTTTTTGGCTCAATGCTGAAATGCTCCAAGAAAAATCTAATTATCTAAGTGTCTGTGAGAGAGACAGAATAATGAGATAGCTCCAAAACTGAACTAACAAAAGGTACCATCTGGTCTTCGTAATCCTATTTATCAATTAGGCCTCTATTTTCTTAATTTTCCATTATTTTCCTTCAATTTCCTCCTCACATGAAACCTATGACCTTTTACCTTTATTTTCTCCTATTTTATTTTATTTTCATAAAGAAATGTGCCAAAATTAATTTCTTACCTCGGAGGTGGAAATTTGAAGTTGGGTTACACTTTTCTCCCTTTTTTGAGAAAAAAATATTATTTTTAGAAGTTATTCAACTTTCTGCAAGCCAAAGCAATTTTTCTGTTTAGAATTTCATTTTACGATAAAAAGAAAATTTGATAGAGATTTTATTAGATTTTTATTACTTATTTTTTGGAATTTTTTTATTCACATTTGATATGTCAACTTAACAATTCTTTGAGTGTGTGTTCTTTAACAATCAAGGGATTCATAAAAATTCATGTTGAGACACATTGGTGTATTCTTTAAAAACTTTGTGTTTTTGAGAAAACAAATGTTTTACAACAATCTAGCCAATGTACTTTGGTATCATTATATTTTTGAAACCAACTGCTGCATATCATAACTACTAGAATTTTTTGAACTAAACCAATATGAAAAAACTGCATATTTTGAATATGTTTCGCTCTACAAAAATTTTCTCAACGTAATAGCTATAAACTAAAAATATAAAAACTACCCATTATAGATGACGGACCAATGTAATGCACCATAAATTTTTCAATTTCTTTTACAATGTATTTTGGGAGATACATAATTTTGATTTCATTGAATCATAATGACCTTTAGAAATATTTTGCACTCATTTTATTACAAAATTAATTAAAATTAGTAAATATCTATGGAATTCCATAAAAGTTATATCTCCTGAAAGTAGATTGAATTTTGCAAATTCTAGTCTTGGTTCTGAAAGTTATTCATAAAATTTGATGGAGTTTAACCATTCCAAAGTTGAAGAAATGTGTTCAGATCATAGCTGTAGCGTAGTTTCATATGCTTTAGTTTCGTCAGACTTTTGTAACAGTTCGGTCGAACTTTTTTTTTCCACTTTGTCCTATTATTTTCAATGACAAAAAAGTTTGGCCGAACTTTTGCTCACAAATTCCGTCGGCTGGAAAAAATTCTATAAATCCCCTCCAAAAAAACAAATTTCACAACTCTATAAATAACCGAAAATGGAAACATTATTTTCACACATTTCTTCTTGGGTATGTTACAGAACCCTCCCCCTTCGGGGACACAGTACTCAGTGTTAAACCACACCTACACCTCAGCAAAGCCATTGAGAAGAAAACATATTGTGCATGGAGCTTTATAACTTAGCTCATTGTAGTATTTACAATGAATGACTTCCTCAAAGAAAAACACCATGATAACATGACCTTATAACAACCATACTGCTTATTGGAGCTTTATAACTTAGCTAGTGGTGATATTTACATCCATATACATATTTACATATACGAAAACATCACAAAACATATGCTAAACATTTACCAAACATCATACCAAAATTTCTTTACCTCAACCAGAAAATAATGAAGGATACATATCCCACATTTGATCTTCCATCTCCCATGTAGCTTCATAGGGCCCAATGTGCTTCCACTGCACTTTAGTTTGCTCCATGGCTCTGTTCCTGAGCATGAGTTTCTTCCGCTACAATATGCATTGAGGTTCCGACTGCAATTCTCCTTCTTGCTACATTTCCAATACATACTAATCAATAACATGATCAACATCCTTTGTATACCTTTTAAGTAATGAAACATGGAAAAAATCATGGAATTTCATTGTTGGAGGCAGTGCAAGTCGATAGGCCACTGGTCCAATCCTCTCAAGGATCTCAAAATGCCCGTAGTACCGTGGTGCCAACTAGCACATGATTTGATCCTGAAGGATCTCTTCTTGTGTTTGATGCACAAATAAACATGCTCCCCAACCTGAAAATACTTAAATGCCCTTTGTTTATCTACATAACTCTTTTTCTTGTCATATTTTTCCTTTATATTATTCTTTATAATCTACATTTCCTATTCCATGTGTTCCAACATTTTCAGTTCAATCAACACCCTATTAACTTGGTCAGTTCAACTGATGGGAGTATTACAACTCTGCCCATACAGTGCCCTAGAGGGACTCATCCCCAATGACTCCTGATACCCATTGTTGTATGCGAACTCAACCAATGGAATATACTCATCCCACTTCCATTGTTGATGCATCACATACATCCTCAACATGTCCTCCAATATCCTGCTGACCCTCTCTATCTATCCATATGTCTGTGGATGATAATATGTACTAAAGGAAAAATTTGTGCCCAAACCTACAAAAAAATCCTTCCAGAACATGGAAGTGAACTATGCATCCCTGTCTAACACAATATTCGTTGGAACACCCTACAATATGACCACATCTTTGATGAACACCTGGGTAACGTCACTGGTTAAATATGTAGTCTTCATTGGAATGAAGTGTGTTACCTTTTTCAACATATCCATAACAACCATGAAAGAATCATGTTGTCTCACTTTCCTCAGTAAAATTTTGATAAATTCCATGGAAATGACCTCCCATTTCCATTCTGGAATTGCAATAGGTTGTAGTAGTCCACCTGGATGCTTACATTCTGCCTTTATGTTATGACAATCCAACCATCTGGCTATAAACTCTATGACATCCTTCCTTAGATTTGGCAAATAATAGGACATATTCATTGTAGTCAACGTCTTCTGATAGTCTAGGTGACATAAATATGTTTTCACATGAAACACCCTCAGGATCGCCTTCTTGATATCACTACTATCTGACTCATATATCATGTTTCTAAACATGAACAATCCATCTACCATGAGATGATAATCCACATCCTGTACACCTGTACGTATACAAGTACGTGTACCAATACCTGTACCTGTACCATTACCTTTACTTGTACTCTGCTACAATCTATGCCCAAGCCCCATATATCTGACATCCTCCTGACCTGTCTAGAAGATCCTATCCTATAAATATGTCCCATAGGAACTCATAACTGTAATGTGATTTACTTATAGTCACCTGTTAAGATCATCTGTGACCATGTTATCTTTACCTTTGATGCTTTTGATTTCAACATCAAAATCATTGATCATGGGAAACCATCTAGCTTTCCTAGAATTCATATTCAATTGGTCAAACAAGTATCTCAATCCACTGTGATCACTCATCAGTACAAACCTCCCGCCAATAATATAGTGTCTCCACATATTCAATGCATTTATGATTGTTGTTATCTCGAGATCATGCGTCATATATCTTTGCTCATGTTCATTTAGTTTCTGTGACTCATAACATACCACCTATCTTCTTGTGTAAGGACTCCACCAAGCCCTCTCCTGCAAGCATCTATACATACAACAAACTCTTTGTCAGGCTCTGCGATCTTTAAAATTGGAGCATGTGTCAACAACTTCTTCAGTTGTTCAAAGTTGACCTCACACTCCTTTATCTATTCAAACTTCTTACCTTTCCTTTGCAATGATGTAAAACGATAAGCAATCTATGAGAAGTTCCTAATGAACCTCCTATAATAACATGCCAATCCTATGAAGGATCTCACCTCACCTACGTTTCTAGGAGCTTCCCATCCCATGATAACTCTTACCTTTTCTAGATCCATTTCTATTCCCTCCCTAGAGACAACATGTCCCAAGTAATGGTTTAGAGGAAATTTTAGACTAAAAGTGCCCATGAAATTTTCATGTAATTTCCATGTGATATATGTAAACCAATCAAAAATCCTTTAAATTTAAAAAGAGGTACATGTAAATATTTTTAAGGGAAAAGAACAAAAACTACTTTTTATTTTATTTTATTTTTGGCTTATCACCTTATAGGTTTACTCAAATTTCATGTAGAGACACTCATTGGATTTAGAATTAAACTATGCATCCAATGAGTACCCACCGCTTTTGAGAAGACCCGCCTTAATAAAAAATGAAGATACATTAAAAAAGTGTGTTCAACACGTTTTTTTAAATGTATATTCTATTTTTATCAATGTGGGTCTTCTCAAAAGTATGCATAATGGGTACTCATTGGATGCAGAATTTAATTCTGCATCCAATGAGTGTCTATGCTTGAAATCTGAGTAAACTTATAAGGAGATAAGCCAAAATCACAATTAAAAAAGTATTTTTCTTCTTTTCCCTCCAAAATTCATATCTCTTATTTTATTATTTTAATTAGGAGGCCATTATTAGGCTGAAATATCCTTTAATGTACCTCAGTCTGAAAGAAACTGTAGTTTTTGAGCTTAGCATACAACCAATGCTCTCTCAATAGTATCAACATTGTGGTTAAATGCTTGACATGCTCTTCCTCATTTTTAGAATATACCAATATGCCATCAATGAACATAATAACAAACTTGTCCAGATAAGGATGTAACATACTATTAATAAAACACATAAAAGTAGTTGGAGCATTAGTCAAACTGAATGGAACTACAACAAAATCGTAATTCCCATACATAGTCTGGAAGGTTGTCTTGTACATGTCCTCTTCTTTGATTCCTACCTGACACTATCCTAATCTCAAGTTGATCTTAGAGAAAATTTCTGATCCCTTCAGCGCATAAAACAAATCATCAATCCTCACCAATAGATACCTATTCTTGATGGTCACTTTGTTCAATTTCATGTAATCAATGCATGGTATGAGAGTACCATCCTTCTTATTCACGAAAAATATCGATGCATGCCAAAGTGATACACTTGGCCTAATGTATATTTTGTCAAGCATATATTTCAGTGACAAATTTAACTCTATCAACTCAGGTGTGCTCATCATGTAAGGTTCCTTTGATGTTGGTGTTGCCCTTGGTACCAACTCAATAGAAAAGTTTACCTCCCTTTGAGGTGGAAAATCTGAAATATCTGCAGGAAATAAATATTGAAACTATTGTAGAACTGGGTACTCACTCAAAATATCTACATCCTTAACTTCCTCACCTTTGTCACTAGAGATATGTACTGCAAATAACACACACCATTTCCTACTGCTATGCTTGGCCTGCATAACTATCACCATCCTAACTGATGTGGCTTTCTTCTTTCATTGCAAGACACTCTTTTCCCCATTGTCATCCAAGCACTAAAAGGATTTTTCATAACAATCCATCTTGCTCTTGTGAAGGTATAGCTAGTCCATACCCAATAGCATATTATATGATTCCAACAAAAAACATGTTCAATTTCTTTGATGTAGGGTTACCATTTAACTCAAATTCACAAGCTCTTACCCAATGATGAACTCTTTTCTTTGAACCTATAGCCAACTGCACTAATCAAGAATCTACATGCACTTATTTTCTCAACCCACATTATCCACGAGGTCATGATAATATAACTGTAATTAGATCAAGGATCAATCAAAATAGAAACAACTTGATCACAAATCTTACTATCCATCTCAATTATAGATGCCTGATGGTATGCCTACTTGTTGTCCACATCTGCATAAATCTTAGGAACACTATGACCAACATCCCCAACTATTTTCACCTATTGTGCACTATATATCTAGGGTATACCACCCTGATATTGAGAAAAATATCTCTTATAATAGTCCTTTCCACATATCTAACACTACAACAGTGCTCCACCTTCTTATATAGTCTAATTCTCTCCAGGTCCTTTCCTACCTATATTGAACTTCTTTTAAGGAACCACATTTTCTTTCTCACCTCCATATTGCAGGCTTTCCCGCTTTGGTGGCCATATTCCTTTAGCTTTATCATTTCCTTTAAAATCACACTTATGCTTGACATTGTGTTTTAACTAATCATAATAATGCTTTATCTTTCGAATGGACTCCTCCAATTATCTAATATTATCGAACTCAATTCAGTATCTATAGGCTACTAGAAGCCGACTGATGAATATTTGAACCCTAGCCTTCTCATCCTTGAGAAAAGGTACATATCTTAATAACTCCAAGAACCTACTAGTATACTTAGCATCTGTCATGGAACTCATCTGCAACTCATAAAACTCCTTAGCGCTAGCATCGTAGTACCTCTCTGATAGATACTTGTTCTAGAATATCCTCTCGAACTCACTCCACGTCAATTCCTCCTCATAAATACCCCTGCCATTCTTCACATATTCCCAACAAATGCCTGCTTTACCTTTTAGGTTGAATGTAGCTATTTTGGCTTTCATGTTTTTTGAGTAATCATGCAACCTAAATAATTTCCTCATACCAAGCAACCATGCTTATGCATCCCATGATTTCTTCATCTAGAAAATATCCCCTGCCACTCCTCCTATAAGGATGATAATGATGATGATCATAGTGTCTACAAAACCAGAACTAGAGTGGTACATGTGTTTGTCACCTCTCTTATCTGGAGGGTCCAATAACCTTCCATCTCTGATTGTGTCATCTCTATCCAACCTGTGACCACCAGGAGACCTAATTCCATATGCCCCGTTAGTTCCATCCTTTTGTCCATAGCTGATCCGAAGTGGTCCCTGTAGCTGAAAATATGACAAACTCTGAAGGATTTCCACATTTACTTCTTCTTGTTTTTCCTGTGTCTGTATGATTATGTCATTGTCTACTTTACAACTCCTTATTTCCTTCTCCAAAATTCTCAGTGTATCTGATAAATTAGAAGAGTTCCCAATCATGTTTCTCATCTAATTCATAAGGAAAATATTTGTAGTCTACCATCTTTCTAGCCGTCTTTGATTTATTCTTGCAAGGCATCTCATGTTAGCTTAAACCAAATCACAATAAACCAACATACCTTAGCATAAGTCGGGGAGGATACCTCATTTGCAAGATCAACCAATCAGCATAATACATGTATAGAAATAATCATAAAAAATATATAGTTATAAAACATAACCATAATTATAGCCAGATCTAAGTCATCATTGCATGACCATATCAACTACACAACATGACCTCATGCATGACAAAATCAACTATACCAATGCACACTTGACAACATGTAAGCACCTAACATGTATAACAATTCTTATGCTCATGACAACACATTCCACAACAACACCATCATCCCTCCCATGGAGACATCACTTCCACCATGACCAAGACCATGCATATGAAAAAAGTATGTAGAACACAAGTACGAGAAAAACATACAAAACTGACATGAATTAATGACAACAATAATATTGACAACATCAGACTTTTCCCAAGGAGAGAACAACCATGATCTGATACTGCCTGTAACATACACCTCCCCTCACATCTACCCAAGTAATCATCCAACTGGGTGTTAAGTCCCTATATTAATAGTGTAGTCCCTTATTATGTTAGTGTATCCCCCCTTATTGTTATTGTTGTACCCCTGTAACCCCCATATTGTTATTATTGTGCCTTTACATTATTATTGTTAGGTCGAGTAGGATTACATTGTAGCCCCACTAGGATTATATTGTGGCCCCATGGACTCCTATATAGAAGGAGGTTTGGTCATTTGTATCATCCAAGAATTGTTCATTTATGTAATGTATTGGAAGTTGCCCCCTCGAAGTGGCTGATTTCTAAGGTGTTGATCTCTCTTTTCTTTTATTTTTGGAGCACGTTTCACAACATTTTCTATCAGAGCTTTGGATTCTGGGGTTTTGCTGCTCCAAACAGGTCATCGTGGCATTTTCGCTGTAACCTTTTTTATACGAAGGTTCAGAAGCTAAAAGTTTTAGAGTGCAAATCCAAAATCCTGAGGAACATCGTCGCAAACCTTCAGAGCTTGGTTAGCAATATTTTTGGAGATATGATCTGTGGAAGTTATAGCTTTTTGCAGGCTCCTAAATTTCACCTAAACAGGTCATCGTGGAATTCTCGCTATAAATTTGTTTCTACAAAGGTTGAGAAGTTGAAATTTTTACAGAGCAAATTTGAAAGCCTGAGGAGCCTCCTATAAAAATTTCCGATCTTGGTTCGTAATATTTTTGGAGATATGATCTGTGGAGGTTAGGATTGTTTTAGGCTCCCGAATTTCATCTCAAAGAGGTGACCGTGGGAAAAAAATCATAACTCTCTCTCTGAGCATCGGATTGGGATTATGTAAAAAGTGGCCACAAGTACATGGACTGTAGTTTTCACTATATCAATTTTAGAGCCAAAGGAGGAAACAGTGACTTGTGGCAAGTTGTACAAGTTAGCTCTATTGAACTAGTCCATAATTAGGTCATTGTAGGATATTGGACATAAATTTTCCTTGAAGAATCCAAATTAGGTCAGACCTGTGGCATTCGAAATAATATTTAGACGACTACTTCAGGGCCAAATTTTAGTTATTGAGGATCCAAAGTCACATAGATAATTCAGTTTCAATATCGAGGTTCTCAAAAACAAGAAAAAGGTGTGTATTTGGTTTTTAAAATTGCTTAATGTTTGTTTGAAAAAGCAGTTTGAAGTGATTCCAAGGGAATATTTTAGAATTTTTATCAGTATTGGGTTCTATAATGCCTCCAAAAAATAATTCCATACCCATTAAGCCCTCGAAAATCTATACTATGACGCATGAAGAGGAAGAATTGCAGTATGAGATATCAAAATTACGGTACCAAGTGCAACAAATTTCGATCTTACAAAGAGCAACCGAAGATGACATAGATGGTTTAAAATCATAAATGGAGGCTAATTTGGATGGTTTTAAGGATCAAATAATAGCTAATATGGATGATAAATTAGTGGAAGATGACATCGAGCATCAACAATAAGTTCTCCAACTCTCAAAGGATAACCTAAATTTGGTGCAGAATCTAATGAAACAGTAGGAAGATCAGCATCACATCGAAAGAAGTTTTGAAACAATCACAAAAACAAGAACTCGATAAGTACGATAAATTTTAGAGTATCTCAGCAAGTGGAAGAACTTTCCTGTAGAAGATTCCACATGGGAGGATGAGAATTTTATACAGAAGCATCAAGAAATAATCAAGCGTTGAGGAAAACACGTGTTTGAAGGAGAGGGGCATGTTAAGTCCCTATATTAATAGTTTAGTCCCTTATTATGTTATTGTAGCCTCACTTATTGTTATTGTTGTATCCCTCTAACCCCCATATTGTTATTATTGTGCCTTTACATTATTATTATTAGGTTGAGTAGGATTACATTATGCCCCCACTAGGATTATATTGTGGCCCCATGGACTCCTATATAGAAGGAGGTTTTTTTCATTTGTATCATCTAAGAATTTTTCATTTATGTAATGTATTAGAGGTTGCCCCCTCGAAGTGGCTGATTTCTAAGGCGTTCATCTCTCTTTTCTTCTATTTTTGGAGCTAGTTCACAACACCGGGGTAAACATGAGATTAGGGAAGTTAAGATAATTCTCAACCTCCTTGGTTACTCTAAGGAAGTGAAATAAATGTGGAAAACCACAACACAAACCCCCTATACCTGCTACAGGACTCCCAAAGGTTATCCCAGTCATTCACCTAACAAGTCCATGGGTTACACTAGATTTTAATGAATAAACCCCCTAGATGATCCCTTGATATGGGCAAGGGTGTGTCTAGGAGGATTTGGATGCTCCCACATAAGATACATCCATGCATTAAGTGACATTTCCCCACATACCTATGCCAACATCCATGATATTTATGGTACTTTTTAAGCCCATAATCCTGGGCACTTCCTATAACTTCTTGTAACTTCCATAATCCATCAAACGCATGATGACAATGCTAATGAACAAAAAAATGACTTGAGGACTAAGCTTGAACATCCCCAATTAGGACTGACATTATGTCAAACACTTGGCATTAATTAAATATACAGGTCTAAGATACAATACATAACATGAATGACTGAAAAATCTTATGAGACATGACAAGAAGGATCACCGCCCTATTCCTTAAAATGTTATGACATCAATCAGGTCTTGCGTCCATTATTTTAACATTTACAAGTAAATAAATGAAATAACCATAACTTAAATCAATCATATAACCATTCTTGTAACCAACATAAAACCATGTAAATAACAGTGAGATAACAACCATTATAGACACACATTAATAAGTACAAAATAAAGAGAACTTATATTTTTATTAAACATAGGTAATAACCAACTAGGTTCGAGACTTCTGCATGCCACTCGACCATAGACATGGTTGAGCAAAATCTCTCTTCCACGAGTCATGCCCATACCATATTCTAAGCATGAATGTGAGATCTCACGGATAAACCAATCCAAAAACAACATAGGGAATCCAGAGGTTAAAACACCTCCACCCTCACCATACCATGATCACACCATAACCGATGTCGAGATCACAAAATTGAATTGAGCTTGGAATGCATCTAGAATCCATCACTATCCTTGAGGAATTTTCTGTCTCCTTGTCTCTCAAGCTTTACCGCAATCCATACCAGATCACTGGGCCCCAAAACCGAGACACCACCATCAGGATTTATCGTGTATCCCACCAAAACTGGTCAACGGATTCCTAGGCCTTTTGGAATTTCCTTGACACCACCTCTATACCAGATTATGAAATCCATCCATCAAATCCAAAGCTCAAAACCAAGATCAATCCCATCACACCATGGATATCTGTAAAAAGGAAAGGAGATGTTCAAAACCACTGTCAAAACCTGAAAAAACCATGCCATCAACATCAAGAGAAATAAATACCAACATGCATAATCCATGCATGTCCAAAGTAGCTAGGAAATCACACATGCAATATGTTACCAGCAAGTATTGCTATTGAAGCTACTTGGTCCTATTCTTTCTTGCGTGCTCTTTTCTTTCCTTTCCTTTATTTGTCCTTCCTTTTCTTGATTTCCTCTTTCTTGGCTCAAATTATGCTGAAATTATCCAAAAAACTCTAAGTATCCAAGAGAGAGAGAGAGAGAATAATGAGAGAGCTCCAAAACAGAACTGACAAAAGGTACCAACTCATCCTCAGAAACATTTTTATCAATTAGGCCTCTATTTTCTTCATTTTCCATTATTTTCTTTCAATTTCCTACTCACATGCAACCTGTGACCTTTTACCATCCTTTTCTCATATTTCCTTTATTTTCATAAATTAATGTGCCAAAAACAATTTTTTTCCTCTATAACTCCTTAGCCATTGTCTTTGCAAATTCCCCCTTAGCAATAAACACATCCAGTGATGCCCACTAGGATATCTTTTCCCAACATTCAGCTTGGAATACGTGTCCCTTAACCATGGTCCTATTTTTTCCTTTATTAAATTTTATTACCTAAATTTTTAACCTGGGTTTGTTACATATTGGTCTATCACTCTCCTACCAAGTGGCATTATCATCTTGATCTCAGCAATACCCCTTGAATTTGTAAGAATCAAATGGATTTTAAGACTTGGAGACAGGTTATTCCCTCTTATCTCTTATTTTTTAACAGAGCATGTAGATGAAATCTCGGGGAGGCAGGATAGGGAGGGGTAATAATTTACCTTGAAGGAAAACCGATATTACAATATGTGTGGGGCCTTAGAAAATCCACAAAAAACTAGGCAAAGTACCTTATTCTTTGGAAAGGCCTTAATATTTCTTCAGAAGGAGGAATTAAGTACCCTAAAGTCTTTAGGGACTCTCAATTAATCATTTGCAAATTCTCTCAGCAAGGAAAACTATTAATTCCCTATTTTCTCCCTTGACCCTTAGGATTCATGCTTCTTTAATAATTTTTGAACAGGTGAAATTCTACCACATCTATAGAAATATAAATTTCAATGCTAGCGATCTAGCAAAAAGAGGGGCCAATATGAGTCAAAGAATATTAGATGTCATTGCAAAAATATTGCCATCTCTAGTTCCTTAAATGTGTCCAAATGATTACATTCTAAGGGTTGTTTGGGAGTGATCTATAATCTTCATTCCCCATGTTTTGAACATGTTTGGATTCTCGAAAGGCTCCCTCCTTTGTATCACTTGACATCGTCATGCCCATCTTTGACATCTCCCTTGCATGGTTTTTCATATGTGGTTTTTTCCGGAGAATAGGTGAGTCATGCTCTTAGTTATGCTTACTCTCTACTATCATTTCTATTTATTTCTCCATGCCTTCACATTATTTATATCCCTCTCAGTTGTGTTTTCCTCCTTGGAAAGTATGAGCATGGAGTTAATTCCCTTATCTCGCATGATATTTTAGTCAATTCTCTATTGTACTGGTGATATTTCCACTACGATGTCAGATCAAGGGAATCAGGTCGGCTCGTGCCATGGTTTGATTTTGAATTATATATGGTCACTCATAGGTAGTTTATATCATCAAAGGAATTCTTAGGTCTCAGCAGTTAGTAATCATAATTCCATCTCGATTAACTTTGTCGCTCTGGTTTTTCGTTCTTCAAATCCTCTCCATGTAGTTTGGAACTCTTACGTTTTCTACCTTTTTTTCTCTATGGATGGAATTGATAATAGTGTAGTTATGCACACTACTGTATGTGCCTCAGAGATTATAGATAAGATTTTGGAATTTATGCGGGCTTTGGTTTCCATAATTAACAACCTAGAAAATATCTTTGAGCGCCAACGTTGTTATTTTCAATTATTTGTGGAATTCAAAGTCTTTGTACACCATGCAGACATTGAAGACTCATTGGAGAGACTCAATGAGGATGTTTTACAACTTAGAATCCAAGTGGAAGTTCTAGAAATATTGTCTTCTCATGTGGGAAGAGCTGGTGAGGAGGAAAACATTGGTGGGTCTCGCATTGGGTGTAAGAGGTCACATTGAGTTCCTGACCTGTGAGAAAATGTTTCTAGTATGTGTTGCTTCCCCCTTTCGGTTGTAGAGTCGGTTCTTTTCTTGGTTTTTATTCTTTCCTTCCCTTGTTCAGTCTCATGAGCATAACTAGTCATGAAGATAATAAATACTATGTTTAGTTTTTTTATTGTCTCCCATTTGTTAATTATGCAAGATGTAAGGGTAATGGCCCAAAATCCAAAATTTTATTAATATAAATCTATCTATCAGTTTCGTTTAAAAAAAAAATAGATAATAGCCATTAAAGATAATAAATTAGAGAATGTGGTGACAAAAACTCCATTATTTGTAGTAAAGAATACATAAGTATGTGTAAAGTACTGAGTATGAAGTTTGTATTTAGTTAGATTATTTACATATGAAATGAGAATTTTTAAACAATGTAACCATGATCATCTCCTCAAAAATACTACCTTAGAAGACATGTGGGTAGATCTCTATTTTATACACTAGTCACTTAGATAAAATCACATTGAATATAATAAATCATCAACTCTTATTTGCCCAAATTGCATCTAATATAGTCATTGTTTACTAATTTTTCTATTTTTATTTGTGTCATCATTGAAATTTGTAGTGATTATATAAATATAATAATTATGTATTAATTTTGATTTTGTCATTACAATTGTTCCGAAACCTATTGAAAGAAATGCAACTCGCAGGGCATGTAGATTTATTATGTATATTCGACCTTGAAAATAAAAATTGTATAAAACAATTTCAGTTCTGTTATTAGCTTTTAGAAAATTTAAAGGAATGCTAAAATACGCGAACAAATGCATAAATATTTATAAAAACAAATTTATTTCCATATTTAAATCAATTTATTTAATTAAACAAAAAAATAGTTTGATAAATTGTATTATTAAACTTTGCGAAAAACCAAAAATGTCTAAATGATATGTTAGGAACTTTGCGGTCCATAAATTGCAATGTGACACATAACCATTTCATTATTAAATATGGGAAATAAGTTTTTATTGTGTGAAAGAATATTTCATTGTGAAAGAATATTTCATTGTGGACGCGGTGTTCATTATGAAAAGTTCTAAGTGCAGAACTGCTGAAGAAATTGATATATAATATTGCTCAGTATTTATTCAATATCAGTTTCTAGGCTCTGCACAATTTATGAATCTGCACCTCTTATTTTCACACAATGTATCAATGATAGCAGTGACAAGAAATGATATGAAAATATTAATATTCTACTTGGATTGTTAGGTAGGAACACTTGTAGAGTGCAAGATTTCATAGATGCGATTAATTATGCGTAATGCAGAACTATGGTGAAAGAAATAACAATAGATGATGAAAATAATTTTTGAAATGAATCATTGTCAAACAATGAAGAAACACAACCACCACATTTAATTAATCAATTGATCTTGCATCTTCTCACTCTGAAAATTGCAATGTGAGGCACAACCATTTTTGTATTAGCCATTAAGATCTGAAAAGATGTATGTTAATCATTTGATTAAGACTTAATTAATCTTTTAATATCGAGTAATCCATGCTCTAGAAAATTGATATGTGCAGAGGGGTAACGTATATGAAGGTGTAAAAAATAGGAAAAATGGTTTTTCCACACATGTCATTCTTTTCTAAATCCTTCTAGTGTACTAGAATGCATACTAGTCGCAGATCAATGTTCATGCATGCATTCACTAAATAAATGAAAAAAATATTATTTTATAATATCGATCAATTTGTTAAAAGTAGTACTCATTATACAATGTGCTATAGTAAATGCAATTAAGAATTGAAATTATCTTTTGATTATGTGTCAATTCACCAAATAAATGCTTATGTTAACCAGACAGGGAAATAGATAAATCCGCAAATTACATTAGGGAAATATTTTAAAATTAAGGAAACATTTTTTAGCTTGCGGAAATATGGGGAAAATATTTTTACACATTGACCAAGGCAATGACTAAATCACTACTAATCTACATTGACATAGGTAATACCAATAACTTAAAGAGATATATATAGATACATGTTACCCATGGGAATTAAACATTATTTATTCAAAAAATATGATAATATGTTATTCTATTATTTCCGAACTTGATAATTAGGTAAAATGGAATGGTTATATACTCGGATTTTTTTTATCATTGTTGTTGTATTTTAGGGGTAATCTTAGTATTTTCTATTATTATTGGTTGGTATTCTATATCTTTTATTTTGTAATATTTGACTATTCATTCAGAAAAATTCTTTTGGGACTATTTCCTAGTTCACTGCAGTGCAAGTCTAGGTGGGTTGTTGTCATTTTCAACTCATTTATTCTATTTAATGTAAACATTTTTGTTAGTTTAGCCCATCCATAACATTATTTTATTCAATTTTTTTTTGTTTTCTAGTGAAATACAAGATGTCACATGTAGGAGGTAGAGCAAGGCATGGAATTCAAGAATGCGAAGAATCAAATAGATGCCATCTGGAGAGAACTGGTCATAGGGAGGCTATAGGTCTTCACCCTACCAACGGACCTAATTTTAATGACCCTACATTTGATCAACAAAAAATTGATAATGAACTTGCATATCTCAGGAATATTATGGAATAAATCATAATAAATAGACATGATAACCTAAATACGAGTATCTAATTTATGAATGATCTTCAACACAAATAATGGTAGATGCAGGACAAATTAGAAAATTTGTAAAGGGGTCATGAGCATTTACAAAAAAAACTAGATCGCTTTGAAGGCAGATTAGCTAACATGGTGAAACATGCGCACTGTGAGTTTCCAATTCCGTCGTTAGTAGGTTTGGGACCAGAGGATCATGTTCGATAACTAACCCTCATAGTTAATAGCTTTTGGGTGTGTCCTGATCCTAAATTTTTTTTATCTATGTTTGTTTTCCTTTTTTAGAAGTGAAACAATTTTTTGTCAACTTGTTCTGAGTAGTGTAATACTATTATTTTTTATATAAACAGATACTTAGATTAATTTACAAATGCTTCTATTAATGTTGTCATTTTTTCCAGGTTTCGGTTTTCTTTCTACGGCATCCACATATCCTTTTTTCTTTATTTGCATCTCTTTTTATTTAAAATTTGATGAGATGATCATCTTTTTCTTTAGGACGAGGTATCCAATCCTATATGATGGAATTCATTTTTAGTCTCTAATATCTTATGCTTTATGCTTTATTCTTTTTTAGTGATTTCTTCAATGCATTAAAATTATTTTTATTTAGAAAATCGCACAACACTATGATCAAATGTAGAATGTTGTCCTAGGGTTCAACGAAAAAACATTGCATTTTCTCAAATTGAAAGGAATGTTAAAATGCACAAACAAATAGATAAATAGTTTTAAAAACATGTTTATTCGGTTATGTTAAATTCTAGGTCCATATAATACTAGTGTATCCCTTTATTGTTATTGTTAGTATAGTCCCCTTATTGTTATTATTCTGCCCATGTAGTTCTCATACTGTTATTATTGTGCCCCATAGAATCCCACTATTGTATTTGTTGTGCCCTTACATTGTTATTGTTTTTTCAGCTAGGATTATATTGTGACCCATTAGACTCCTATATATAGAAAGGAGGTTTTTTCATTTGTATCATCCAAGAATTGTTCATATATGTAATGTAACGGACGTTTCCCCCTGAAAGAATCTTATTTCTAAGTCTTTGATCTCCCTTTTCTTCTATTTTGTGGCTAGTTTCATAACATCTTTTTGATCAGTGGTTGTCATTGATGTCAACCCAAGTAGCACTAGGGGCTACCCCAATATTGCATGGGAATTTTGACCTACCAAATTACTATATTTTGGTTCAATAATACCTTTTATGGTTTCTACTCATCGAGATGTTTCCGCTGATATATGGCACGCCACGTAATTCTTCATGGTTTGAGAGATATTCATGTTTGAAGCTTGTAATCCCAGTTAGTGGACTAAAACCCCATGGGGTTGTGGCATGGGTCATTGAAAAGTCAATAATTAATAATTTTTAAGCTCCTAAAATCCCTCCCACGTTCACTTGTTGAAGCTCCTCTCAACCTAAGCATTTATATGAATTGTGATCCTCATATCCTCCTTATGTAGGGATTTTTCCATCTGAAATAGGTCATCGTGGAATTTTCACTCTAAATTGTTTTCTACAAAGGTTCAGATGATGAAATTTTTATGAGACGAAGCTAAAATCTGGAGGAAGCTCCTGTAAAAATTTTAGATTGAGGTAAGTAATATTTTCGAAGATATGATCTATGGAAGTCAATGTTTTTGCAGGCTCCTGAAATTCATCTCAAAGAAGTGACCTTGGGAAAATCATCATAACTCTCTCTCTCTGAGTATCGGATTGGAATTTTGTAAAAAGTGGAATGTATTGCACGGACTATAGTTTTCTTTGTATCAATTTCAGAGCCGAATAAAGAAACAGTGACATGTGGCATGCCATACAAGTTCACTCTACTGAAAAATTCCATAATTAGGGCATTGTGAGAGATTGAGCATAACTCTCCATTGAAGAATCCAAATTGGGTCAGCCGTGTGGCATTGGAAAGAAGACTGCGACGAATACTGCAGGGACAAAAATAACATATTTTGGATTTGAAATAACAGAGATACACTAGATTCAATATAAAGCTCCTAGAAGGAAAGAAAAATCTAGATCATGTGTTGTCAAGGGCTGCAAAGGACCAAAATTTCTAGGGCAGCAAAGCAAAGAAAGGTGCAGCAAAGGGTAGCATGACAAGAGAAGCAATCAAGGTACAGAACAGCAGCAATAATTTCATCACATGAACTCTTCAAGTGGGCAGCACTACATACAGTCACTGTAAAGGTATCATTGTACTAAGTCATTGTAACTACATTATTGTAAAAATTGTACTAGTGTCTATCTGCCAAGAGTTGAAGAGGCAATGTCGAGAGGTCTAGGAGCATCATTAGGTGGTTTTGTCATAGTTGGGGTTATGTTCTAGTGTGTCTTCTTATTCTACATCATTATATATCATTGTAATGTGGACCATTTTCCCTGGTACGGGAGTCCATTCTTCTTTTATTCTTCTATAGGGTGGTAGAGTGGTGCTAGGCTGGTGCATGAAGTCACCAATAGGTTCAAGCCTGTGAAAACTTCAGGGTGGTAGGGTGGTGCTAGGGTGAGTTGTAGCTCGTTGGGCGTTGGGGAATACGTTCAGTTGACTGCTTAAGAATCTCGGGCATTGGAGCGTCCATCCAATGGGAGATGGAGAAGAATAATTTTCTAGATTCTAGGAAGTTGGAGCTTTATTTTCAATTGGAGTTGAATATTAAAGAATTATTAGAAAAGCATTAGGTGGTTTTTGTCCCGGAGTGGGCTTCCACCTTAAAAACTATGTGCATTTGTGTTCCTTTTATTTATTGCTATCATTGAACAAACACTGATAATAATTGAAGATTAACTCATGCTCTAATTGAAAGGAATATTGATTCACCCTCGCCCCCCTCTCAGTATTTCCAAAACATCTAGTATCAGATATTTGGATTCTAGCGTTTCGCTGCTATAAACAAGTCATCTTGGAATTTCGCTATGATTGTATTTCTACGAATGTTCAAAATCTATAAAAAAAAATATTTTGAGCTGCAATCCTAAAGAACATCTTGTAAAAATTTCATATCTTGGTTCGCTATATTTTCGGAGATATGATCTGCAAAAGTTAGGGTTTTTGCAGGCTCCATAATTTCATCTCAAACAAGTGGCCGAGGGAAAATCATCATAACTTTCATTTCAAAAACCCAATTGGAATTCTATAAAAATTTACTAAAAGTGAGCAAACTTTGGTTTCACATGTATCAATTTCAGAGCTGAAGGTCAAAAAAGTGACATGTGGCACGCTGTACAAGTTCACTCTACTAAAATAACCCATAATTAGGTTATTGTGGGAGATTAGACATAACTCTAACTTGAAGAATACAAATTAGGTATGACCTATGGCATTGGAAAGAAGACTCAGAGTGCTACGATAGGACCAAAGTTCATATCTTGGAGATCCAAAAATACAGAGTTACAACCATTTCAATATTGAGCCCCGAAAAACAAGAAAAATGTGTGTATTTTATAAAACAGCATAACTTTTGTTCGAAAAATCAGTTTGAAGTGATTCCAAGGGCATATTGAACTATAGATATCAGTATTGAGCTCTATAATGCCTCCCAAAAATAATTTTACACCTATTAAGCCCTAAGAAAGCTCTACTATGATGAATGAAGAGGGAGAAGTACAACATGATATATCAAAATTACGAGACCAAGTGCAACAAGTTTCACTCTCACAAAAAGTAACCAAAAATGAAATGGAAGCGAAGATGGATGGTTTGAAGAAAGGTGTAGAAGCTAAGATGGATGGTTTTAAGAATTGCATGGAAGCTTAAATTGATGGTATAGAAGAAAAATTGAAAGGAAACATGGAAGACATGAAGAATGATCTAAAAGTAGACATGGAAGGTTTAAAGGAAGGTTTGACAAAGTTACTACAATAAATTATTCATAATGGTGAAAAGGTATTAGAGGAGACCCATGATGAGAACAAAAATAAATTTTAATCGTGATTTCATAGACTCTAATTTTGTATGGAAGACCCATCATATTCCAAAGATCGATATGAGGAATTTTCATTGCAAGGATCCTCTAACATGGATACTACAGATGGAGCAATACTTTGATATCCATAATGTGCAAACCACACAAAAGGTACACATTGCAACTTTATATTTAGAACCCAATACATTTGTATGGTATCGATGAATTTTCTCTCATAAACAAATTGTCACTTTTTCAATTTTTACGGAGGAAATGATAGCACATTATGAGGATACAAAGAGCAACACCTTCTTTAGCCAATTGATAAATCTCAAACAAAAGGATTCAATGGTGGAGCACATTGAGGACTTCCAAAAATTGAATATAAGGGTAAATTATATTCCAGAGAAGCACATGAATGATGTCTTCATAGGGACTTTAAAGGATAACATCCAACATGAGGTTCGCCTTTTGGAACCTGATTCATTGGAGAATGCATTCAGGTTGGCAAGAAAAATTGAAAGCAAAATTATGGCGACAAGGAAAACTACAACTCACAACTATAAATATGGAAGTGTTGCTACTCCTAGACTTCCACAACCTATAAGGTTGACACCACAACAATTGGAATAAAAAAAAAAGAAAAAGCGCTTTGCTATAGTTGTGATAGAAAATACACTAAAGGTCATAAGTGTGTTGAGAAGAAATTATTTTACATAGATTGTGAAGAAGAGGAAGAAAAGGAACAATAAATTTCAAAAGAAGAGGATATACACTAGGAACCAACAATATAGGAAGAAGAAATAAATTTGACCATATCCTGTAATGGATTGGTAGGAATTACCACTCCTCAAACTATCAAGATAGAAGGACATATCAAGAAGAAAAATGTAATAGTGTTGATTGTTTTGGGTAGTACCCATAATTTTATTCATTGTAAATTAACCAACGAATTCAATTTATTCCTAAACCCAGAACCAAATATTCAAGTTATGGTTGCAAATGGAGGAACTATAAATTCCTTTGGAAAGTGCCATAATATTAAGCTAACCATGGGGGAATATGTATTGAATATTCCAATGATCTCCATTCCAATGGGTGGTGTTGATGTTGTACTAGGAGTACAATGGTTACAATATTTGGGTACGGTATATTTTAATTTTCAAGAACTATTCTTAAAAATAAATTAGGAGAGGAAGTTGAATTACGAGGTATCGCAGGGGAGCTAGGAAAGATAATCAACTCTAATATCATGAAAAATATTCTGAAGAAATAAAAGCAAGGCGTAATTGCACAATTATGCTCACTAGAGGTTCAAACATCAAAATCATCTATTTCTCCATATCTCCAAAAGGTATTGGACAATCATTCCAAGGTGTTTGAGACTCCCAAAGGACTCCCACCTATTCGTGATCATGATCATGCTATTCATTTAATTCTAAGAAGTGTTCCACCAAACATCAGGCCTTACATCTATACTTATGCTCTAAAGAGTGAGATTGAACGTATGGTTGCAGAAATGCTAGAGGCTCGTATAATTCAACCAAGTCAAAGTTATTTCTTTGTTCTAGTAGTATTGGTGCACAAGAAGGCTGGATCATGGCATATATGTCTGGATTATAGGTTGCTCAACATGCTCACTATTAAAAGTAAATTTCACACCCCCATCATTGATGAATTATTGGATGAATTACATGGATAAATTTACTTCACCAAGTTGTATATTCATTCTGGATATCATCAAATTAGAATGAATACTGAAGACATTTCTAAAACAACATTAAAAAATCATGCGGGTCATTACAAATTTTTGGTCATGCCTTTTGGCATTACTAATTCCCCTTCCAAATTTCAAGGGTTAATGAATTCCTTTTTCAAACCCTTAGAAATTTTGTGTTATTATTTTTTGATGATATACTAATCAACAACGTGTCTTGGAAGGATCATCTTCAACATGTTGACATGGTGCTCAAATTATTGGAGGAGAAACAATTATATGCAAAAACCTTCAAATGTTTCTTTGGAGTACAGGAGGCGGAATATTTGGGTCATATTGTATCTCATGAGAGTGTTAAGGAAGACCCTAAAAAAATTAAATCCATTAAGGAATGTAAAATCCCCACAACCATAAAGCATCTTTGAGGATTTCTGGGGTCAACAGGGTATTATCGCAAGTTTGTTAGGAATTATGGGAGAATATTGGCACCTTTAACATTATTACTAAAGAAATATGCATTTTATTAGACTCCAGAAGAAACTAAGACCTTTGAACATCTTAAAGAGGAAATGTGCCAAGCATTGATCTTAGTCATGCCAAAATTCACAAAAACATTTATTGTGGAATGCGATGCCTTAGGAAATGGAATTGGTGTGGTTTTAATGCAAGAAGGAAGACCATTTCTTTTGAAATTCGTCCAATAAAAGGAAGCTATTTACAAAAACCTATTTATGAGAAGGAAATGTTGGCAATACTACATGCACTAAACCAATGGTGACCTTACCTAATGGAAAGACACCTCAAGGTAAAAACATATCATGATAGTCTTAAATATTTTTTGGAACAAAGATTATCTTCAGAGGAGCAGCAAAAGTGGGTCACAAAGATGTTGGGTTATGAATTTGAAATCATCTACAAAATAGAGAAGAAAAATGTTGTTGTAGAAGCACTCTCGAAAAAGGATGGGGATGTGGAAACATTTCTTTGTGACATTTCTATTATCCAACCTGAGTGGACAATTGAAACAAGGGATAAGTGGAAGAATGATGAAGAGGTGTGGACACTCATTCAAAATTTGCAGCAAGATCCTAGTACATCTGAAACATTTAGTTGTAAAAATGATTCATTATGGTACAAATATTGCTTATATCATTGTAAGAATTCCCAACTCAAACAAAATATTCTTTTGGAATTGCACACCTCTCCCTTGGGATGGCACTCAGTATTTTTAAAAAATTACCACAACGTCAATAAGGAATTCTTTTGGGATGGCCTTAAATATGATATTAAAAATTTTGTGGCAGAATGTTTGGTTTACAAAAAAATTAAATTTGAGACAATTAAGACCCCAAGTATGTTACAACCTTTATCCATTCCAAGTCAATTTTGGGAGGATGTTTCAATGGATTTTATCACAGGTTTACCCAAGTCCGAAGGAAAATTGTTATCATGGTTGTAGATGATAGACTTACTAAGTATGCACACTTTTGTGCATTATTTCATACATTTAAATCCAATACACGTTCTATTGCATTTATGGAAACAATTCCAAAGCTACATGGAAACCCAAAGATCATTGTAAGCAAAAGAGATCCAATTTTTACAGGAATTTTTTGGACAGAATTATTTTCTTGTTTGGGTACCAAATTAGCTCATAGCTTATCATCTCATCCTCAATCTATTGGGAAAACTGAGATAGTGAACAAATTTTTGGAAGGATATGTTTGTTGCTTTGTATTTGATAAATAGACACAATGGGTCAAGTGGTTACCTATAGCTGAATGGGGGTTTAACATTTCCTTCCATACTGCAGCAAAAATGACCCCATTTATGGCAGTTTATGGATATCACCTACCGTCCATCACATCACCTTTAAGAGAAAATTATATGGTTCAAGCAGTGGAATATCAAATCGAGCATGAACAACAAGTTATCAAACTCTTAAAGGATAACCTCACTTTAGCACTGAATCGAATGAAATAACATGCATATCAACATCGCAGTGAAATAATTTTTGATGTAAGTGACTCGGTATTTTTATGGCTACAACCATACAAACAAATGTCCCTCGGGCAAGCTAAGAAGGATAATAAATTATCACCAAAGTATTATGGTCCTTACATGGTGTTGCAAAATATTGGTACTATGGCATACAAATTGGAGCTTTCTGAATCTTCCTGAGTGCATCCAAATTTCCATGTTTCATGTTTAAAGAAGGTTATAAGTGACAAGCTCCCAGTTCAAACAATATTTCCAAAACTTGAAAAAGAAGGAAAAATCATATTGGAACCTGAAGCAGTCACAGAAACAAGAACTCGACAGCTTGAAATTGATCAATTTTAGAGTATCTCATTAAGTGGAAGAACTTATCCGCTGAATATTCGACATGGGAGGATGACAATTTTATATAGAAGCATCCAGAACTACTTAAGCATTGAGGAAAAAACTGTTTTTAAGGAGAGGCATGGCAGGTCCCTATAATACTAGTGTATCCCCTTATTGTTATTGTTATTATAGCCCCCTTATTGTTATCATAGAGCCCATGTAGTCCCTATATTAGTATTATTGTGCCCCATAAAAGCCCACTATTTTTACTTTTTTCCCAATAAATCAGTGAACATTGCTGAATGTTTCAGAGTATATGTTATTAAGCATTTGAATGATGCCCTATTTATGTTAAAAACTACTAATTATTATTTCATTAGTATGTATATTGCAGGAATGTATGCAGAGGAATGAAACATTGCCAAATTAACTTTTTGTTCCTTTCTATGGATACATGTTTTCCTACACAACACTTCTTCCTCTTACACATTAAAAAGAGACTTTATTTAATATTATTATTCAACTAACAAATGTGAAATCATTATAATTAGTATTTATGCAACGAAAAAATTTTATGAGCCAAACTTTAATAAGCTCAAATTGATAAATAACTGATTAATATATAAAATATCGAAATCTATGCATAGGTAAGGGACATTTCTGGGGCCGAGGGAGATTTTGTACCTTTATCCACATATCCATTTTTTCTGCACAAGACTTCTTCCTCGTGTCACACATTAATAAGAAAAAACTACAAATTAGTTGACTAATTTGTTTCCCCAAAAAATGTTTCAAATTCAAACACTTCATTTTAATGTTCATTGAGTTTCGCTCAAGGTATGTTCAATGCATTCCTATGTGAGGGAGACTTATATTTATGGTTCAATAGTTTAATTATCCCTTTATGCAGAATAATACACTAAGCCTATTTTCCTATAATCCTCATACATTAAAAAGGCCGAAGGCATACATTAATCGATAAAATGGAGTCAGTAAGCACACCAAAACAAGGATTTTTGTTTCCCATAATAGTATATGTTTATTTTGGAGTTGACCTCTTATTGATCATCTCAAGATCGAGATGCAATATATTTCCGTACACAATGTTTTGACCTATCCATTAGCAAGATCAAATGGCATCTCTTTCTATTGAGATATATTCTTCGGAATATGAAGTTATAGTAAGGCAGATTGACAAGCTAATCTATGGAGATAATAGGATTTTTTTTTTTGATTGGAGAAAATTTGTGTGGGAAGTACAAAACAAATTATATATGGAAAGGGAAATAGAATGTGTGTGGGGAGAATGTGTGTGTAGAGAAAGGAACACAAAAAACTTCACACACTCTATGTTCACATACCCTTTCCTTGTACACCAAAATCTCTAGTATTTATGTGCGAAGAGAGGAAGGTTTCTCTTATTGGCTTTGCACACCCATGGCACACTAAAACTATAAAAGCTTCAAACTTAGTTATTGGAAAATATTTATATTTATATGTGTAAATCAAACTTTTAAGTTTTATATTTAAAAATCTTTTAGGTTTGATAAATGCTTAACTATAGTAATTAATTGGTTTGAATGTGTAAATGTCTAAATCCTTAAATTGATAGAATTTGAATGTGAAAATATTTAATTTTATATGGTTTATATTTATAAATTGATATAACTTAAATTAAAATTGATGTCTCCTACACACCATTTGGGTGTTTTCACATGATTTAATTCATTATTATGCTCCAATAAAACACACATCATTTACAATGTAAATTATAATTGCAATTCTCAATCTCAGGAATTGCTAATGTTTAATCCATTTAGAATAGCAAAATTTCACAATCTGATTTTCAAATTTATGTTTTTTTATAAGTTATGTCATTTTAATAATTTATATTACCCTATATATATTATGTCGTTATCTTGTGTGGAAGTTTTCTCATCATGCAGAATACAGAGGAGGAAGTAAAACTCCATACAATGAAAGCTCTTTGCACTCTACATACAACAATGAAAAGAAACCTTATTCCATTCTACCATTTCTAACCTAAAACATCTAGTATGGATTTTACGTGATAATTTGAACTTAGGAATATAACAAAAACAAAATGGATTTTGAATTTTTTCATGCATAATTTTCGAATTAGAAATGGATGTTTGTTGTCAAAAGTGTTGCACAAATTAATATAAAAAAGCATTTATATATATATATATACCATCACTTGCATCTTTGCATATTACTGTTCAATCTCATTGAAATTATTGTCCCAATTTATCATTATAATTCTATTGAAAATAAGATTATTAAAATTAGTATTTTTAGAGGTGTGTCCATCAAATTTTGGAACATAATATATATAGCTCAGCGCATCTAAAAGTAGCTCAAATGTTTAGAACTGATTTGTAATTTATAAGAAATTTCTTTAGAAAACAATCATGAACATTTACCATCCTACAATGGGCTAAATTCATTCTGATCATCGAATAATTCCCGCCATTATTGTAAATTTACTCATGGTCATCATATATTGGAGACGAGTAAAATTCTTGTTGTAAATATAAGAGTTTTTCAAACATGAGGGAATGCTCGATGTCTGGTTGCTTGAACACGAGGGAATGCTCTGAAAATATGCATGTCGCTATGGGGTAGTTGACACAGAGTGGTCAATAGTGTGCTTCCACGAAGTGACCCATTCTTGGTACTATCACTACAAGAAAAAAAGACATTGGCGAGGGGCGAAAAATGTCACCATAAGCTCATTGGTGACGGTCAAAAGAGTCTTCGTCACCAAAAATTGAACGTCACCAAAGGTGGCATCGCCAAAAGTATAGGTGTTGTGGTGACATTCAAGGTCCGTCACCAATAATGATTTATAATGACGGATAATGACCGTCACCATTTCATATGAGCAATGGTGATTGTTGTGGTGACATTCAAGGTCCGTCACCAATAATGATTTATAATGATGGATAATGACCGTCACCATTTCATATGAGCAATGGTCACGGAAAATAGTCTTTGTCACCAAAAAATTGAACGTCACCAAAGGTGATGTTGCCAAAATTATGTGTTGTAGTGACATTCAAGGTCCGTCACGAATATTGATTATAATGATGGATAGTGACCATCACCATTTCATAGGAACAACAACATTTTTTTTGTGATGGACCTTTTATGGCCATCACTATTGGTGCATATATATGGCGACGTTCGTTTACCCTCACCATTTCATATTTGGTGAGGGTCAAAAAAATGTCAACATAAGCTCAATGGTGAGGGTCAAAAAAATGTCACCATAAGCTCATTGGTGAGGGTCGAAAAATGTCACGATAAGTTCATTGGTGATGCTCAAAAGAGCCTTCGTCACCATTCCATGTGAATATCAGGGAGCGATGGAATCGAACCACCAACCTCCTGCTTGTAAAGTAGGTGCTCTTCCATTGAGCTAGCACCCTTTAAAGAACTAGACTTTAAAATAATTAAACCTTGAAACTTTATAAATTCTAATTTATACAACTTTCGAGAAATTATAGAACTTTGTAAAGTCTTGGAAAATCTTTACTAAATAAGAAAAATAACATCGAATTTGTAAGTGTCTACTAAATAGTTATGGAAATTATGAAAATCGGGTGGAGGTGTAAATGAAGTGTTGGGAAGTACCAAACATACAAGGAGAATACATTTATTCCATTTTATAAGAAGTCTTAGAACAAGTTTGAGATTGTAATCTATATGAACTAAGTTAACTATTCTATGTAAAATATGCATATGCTCCAATGAATAAATCAAAATTGTTAAATGTATATTTGTGCTATGAATATTTGTTACCTACACCAATATGGAATAGGTAGTGTTAGCCAACTGCAAAGTAATGTACATGTCAAAGACAAAATCAACAAGAGGAAGTTATTTCTATGAATTTTGGGGTGCAATTGCTACACTACCTATATTTGAATGTCCCTTGTGTATATATATTATTATCTTTAAAGCTCTAGCATATTATAGGACCAGAAGAATACTTCCCTATTTAATGCAGAGTTTCTCTTCCATAGGTAGAGAAGATGCCCTATCATCTGTAAAGATCGGCAGTTTACAGTTATGTTGACCACTAAAAGAACCCATTTATCTTGAGAAAATTTATAATTTTATGAAGATGTTTATCCTTGACTAAAACAATGACCGGAGAGGGGAAATGGGAGTAGACCTTAGTATGTGTAGGGATTGAGTGGGGTATTGCCTAGCAAGTTACATAATCTTACAAAAATGATGGTGTTAGATGTGGTGGTGAATGTTAGTGGACTTGCAATTGTTCTCAACAATATGGAACATTGAACATGCGTGGGTTGAAGATAAACAACAAAGACAAACTATTATAATGTTTTCAAATTGTTTGACGAAAACATTAAATGGAGTATATAGCAGTGAAAATCTGTAGTGTATTTTTTTTGCAGACATATTTTGGTTTAGTTGAAGAATGTTTTTCCCTGACCAGACTACCATCATTAGAGAAAAAGGGGTCATGACCAAGTTTTCAATCTTCATTATATGCTCATGGAGGCAATTGTGAAGGCATGTCAAGCCAGTATTAACTTGAACGTAGTGTTGAAAATGCTCTTTACTAGTGGTAAAATTCTATTGAGGCTCGGTTTGAGGGGAAAATCATTGGCTCAAACTTGAAAATACCCCACTCAATTTTACACTCATGAAATGTACATCAACATTACAAAGGTTTTCCAATTGCAACATTTCATTAATGTATATTCCACGAACATTTATTATGTTGGGCATGGGGATTTGGTGTCAGACTACAGACAACTTCACTAATACACTAGAAATGTTGAAATATGCAAGCAATTCTCCTTGGACATCAAATATAGAAACATTTTACACTTATCATCGAGTTGATTTATGTCAGTGTGATCATTAAGTTAAAGAACATCCATCTCAAGCATTCTTATTAAATTTCACTTAAATATAAGAGTTCATACGTGACCCACATTATGACAGAAAAGGAACCCTTTTTGATAGAAGTGATAGAATAATAGTTCGAACAATAGTCTACTCTATGGATTACCAAAAAGTACATGACAAATTAAACATGGTTCTAGCATTGATACAACACCTTAGTGTGTGATGGCCAAGAAAAGCATAAGATAAATCCAAATCTAACTAATACACTAGATATGCAAAAATCAACATGCAATTCTCCTTGGACAATTCAAATATGGAACCTTTTTTGACTTACCATCAAGTTGATTTGTTTCACTGTGATCATGAATAAGTTAAAGAATATTCATCTCAAAATTTCTTACTACAATTTACTTAAATATAATAGCTCGTACCTGGCCCACCTGGGGACATAAGAGGAAACCTTTTGGACAGAAGCAAATGAATAATAGTTAGAACAATGGTCTAAACTATTCTATAGAGTACTAATGAAGATATGACAAATTAAACATGGTTCTATAATTTATAAAGTGCCTTTGTGAGCGATAGAAAAGCAAAGCAGCAGATAAATCAAAATCTAACTCCAAGATTTTGTGAAACCATCCATCAAAGTCTCCATAGAACTCAATCTAATGTGGACAATCAAAACAAATAAACAACACCAATGAGTTAAGTGCATATTGGATTTCTATAAAATTCTATAAAACACAGATATAGGTTGACTTAGTATATAAGAGAAAAAAAATATTATATATAATATCTCTTCTGAGGAAGAGATAGAAGTACAACCAAATAACAGGATAGTTTCCGCCAAACAAAGGTATTCTCTTGTAAGTTGTAGCATAGACCCTATAGAACCCAAATTACTATCGAAACAAAATTTACAAGCACTTAGAAATCATAGCATGTGAGTTTTATAATACTTCCTACAGATCATACAAAAGATTTTCCAATACTTTCTACTATCCAAAAAAAAAACTACAAAAACTCACCTTAACAAGACATCAGAATATCCAAATACAAAGTTGGGGCCATACACAATTTCATCCAAGTAGATGTCAAAACCTGTGAGTTTTGATGCTTCAGTGGATGATGAAGTTTGCAATTTTTATAGCTCCTTAGGCTTTCATAGAAGCTCTTTTTTAGGGCGACACTTGTACATATCATCAAACTACTAAGAACTCTACTTTAAAGTCTTCATCCTTTTGTTGGCTGCAATCCAAGCTTTTGATAGAAAAACAATAAATTCCAGGAGACTGATGGTTTTCTGTTAAAAAATTGTGCGTTGTTGAGCTTCCATTTCCTCCCACTCCATGGTAAAAGCTTTCATCTGATGGAGTTCAGCGAAATTTATTTTGTTGGAGAAAATTTGTTACAACTATGGGGACAATTATTCAGGACTGAATGTTCTTGCTGAGTCATGAAAGCAACAAACCAATCCTGGGAATTAAAAGGATTTCCCTCTTGTTAACTTCTTGCTGCAACCAAGGCTTTTCCATCTTTAAGGGAAGAGAATTTGACACCTTGGGAGAGAGCTGAAGAGAACAAAGGTGTTGGACTGTCTTCATGCTGAGAATTTGATGAGGGATGTCTATTGTTAGGACATATGTTTAGACACGTGTGTCTATTGCGTGTAATTTTTACTCATCCATTAGGTACACATAACATGGTTCTATATATGTAGTCACATGAATTTATGCACATTTGAATAATCACATGTATTTATCCACATGTGAATAATGATATATTCACATGTAGTCAAACTTATTTATCCATATGTAATTATCTTCTAGGAACTCATAATTTTTTTTTTCCCAACTACCTTGCTTAGCTTGCCTATCAGTTGTAATATAAATCTATATATTGGAGGAATGTGGAATGCATTTTGTAAGCGAAATGTGACAAAGGTTTCAGTTGTCACCATGCATCATTGACGATTATTTTATAGAAAAAAGCTATTCCCATATCCACTTTATAATTGCATGTTTTGATATTTTTATTTAAGTTAGCAGGAGATCATTTCCACATTGGCAAACAAGAACAGAAATTGGAGAGAAATGGCACACTTATAAGGTTGGTCCTCGTGAGTTCGATTTTCTTTATGGGCACTCTCTTCTATTTTTGATTTGTAGGGGTTACTATTGTGCATTCATGAAGTAGCACACATACCATAGAGCATCTTCTCTTGTAATATTTTGGGGGCATACATCCCTCTGTGGCACATTTATGCTTGGAAGTTACAATTGTTGTGTAGGGCTGCACTTACCAAGGAGCATTTATTGCTAAGCAGGTGGCTGAATATACTTTGGTATTTACACTCCATGAGAGATTTAATTAGCCAAGAATGGTGCACTCCTTGAGCCCATTAATGGCTAGTTTGTAACCCCCTCCTCTTGGCTTATAAAAGGATTGAGGGCACATTAATATTTCAGACAACAGAGTTGTATGCGTTTTATATTTCAGACATGTAGAGCTTGAGCATGATGAAAAACTGCTGAGTAATACAAAAACCATGTGATTATTGTTGGAGCCTGTCCTTGCCATCCAGAACATTTCCAATTGTTGCATGATGCATATCAGACCCTATTTAGCTGGTATAGCTTGCTGTCATAATTTTCAAATTGCAGATTTTATGTCAAGTAGACATTATTTATCTTCTGTTGTAAATTGGCTCATGAAATTCAGTCTTTTCACTCCTGAATATTTCCTTATGGTATTTTAGTAAATACTCATCTAAAGTTTTGATAGGTGTAATCTATATTCTAAATTTTAGTGCTTTAGGAGTTGTAAAATTCATTCTTTGGGTAAAGATTTGAAACATGGTGTAGAAAACTGACATGGTATCAGAGCTGTATATATGAAATCTCTTAGCAAATCCATATATGGATGGGACTGTTTTTTGTGAGACGGATTTATCAAAAGCTTTCAGTGTGTGCAATGCCCTTGTTTTTGTGCTTGAATTTGATCTGCCCCCAATATAGACACTTGGACATGTACTAGGTTCAAGGGTGAGATGCCCATCCATTAGTTTGGTTGAGCACAATAAGAAGGTGACCAAAAAGAAGCAAATTGTCCTTGATTCATTCAAGGACCGCTTGATCCCTCACATCACATGGAAGAAGACATGGAATAATTTGTATCATGCCTCAGTCACTCTGTATCAAAGAGTGAAATTTGAACATATCCCACAAGATGCTTTTGAAGAAAAATCTCATTAGTAACCACATGAGCAATAGTACTACGATGGCAAGCTATCCAATAAAGAACACCAAGTTGAGAGATCAACTTACAAACATAAGAAACAAGGTTTATGAAGATGAGTTAGTTCAGATAACTGTAAATGGATTCTCAGTATCTTGACTTACATTTGTGAAAGGAAAATGGGAATGTGTGAAGTTGTCCACTATTGAAACATTGCGGGATGACTTTTTCCAGGAGGAGAATTTGTTAGTCAGAGTGGAAGAGACTCAAAATATTCCACTCATTGGGAGGATGACTAAAGGAGGACCCAAGAAGGCCAAGGAAAAAGAGGTTTGTTCATCTCATTCTGAGGAGGAGGCTACGATCCATGTGACATGTTTCAAATGTTGTAAGAAGTGACATTATGCAAGCCAATATACAAAAAAGGGAAGCAACTACAAAAGCAGTTTGAGATGAGTGTTGGCGATGAAGTGGAAGAGTTGGAATCCAATCTAGAGACATCCTTCTCCACAATTTCTTTTTTCTCAACCAGTACCACTTTATTGTTGATCAATATGTAGACAATGGAGGATCAAAGCACATGACATTCAACTATGAGATATCCAGCATGTTTCAAGAGCAAAAGGAGACATGCAAATGGAGTAGAGTGATAATGCTCTCTATGTAATACTCACACTTTTGATACCTAGAACAGTAAATGGCTAAATGGATAAAAGGCCTAACAATGAAATATGTCTACATGGTAAATGGCTAAAAGGCCTAACATTGGAATATGTAAAGTGGTACATTGAATCATAATACTAACACATCACAGACTGCAAAAGGAGAAAGGAAAAAAAATGGGGTGCCTATGATCCCACAAGAAGGGAACAAAAGGGGGCTAGCCAATTATTCTGTATTTTACCATTTTATTACTCCCATCGGTTCTTTAACCTTAACCTTATTAAACCTTGCTTTATGGTTATCCTAAGTCTTATTAACCTCAAAAATTTGGAATTGGTCATTAAGAGAGAGACATGCACTTCTTATGAAAGAACAAGGTATCTCATATGCATGCAAATATAATCCACGATTTTTAAGCATGCAAAGGAGATTTTGACATCCATTCTTCCATGAGATTTTTCTCTCAATGCTTGGGTTGTTGTATTAATGCTAAAATAGAATTATGGAAACAGGTTTCATGAAACTATGTGGAAATTATGACAATGTGAATGGGAAATGATTGTCATTGAATAAACTTAATTACAGTTGATAATCCCTGGAGTCCCAGCAGTGAGATTTCCTGACCGGTTAATGCTAGAGCACTGGAGGGAAGTGGGATAACCTGAGGGACTGCATGACAACGATAGGGATCCCATTCCTTGGGTTGTGTAACCTAATGGGAGAAGGCTGGTAGATTGAGATAGTTGTAAGAGTTTATAGACTAGGAAATCCTAGGAATTAGACTATGTGAAGGGAGCTAGAGCCAGCAATAGGTGATTTTATCCTTGTGCACTCTTGGTCCAAATAATTAATTAATTTATATTAGTCAATGTCCTATGTCATATGACCCTATCCTTGAAAAAATAGTGGTTAAAGGAAATTTATAATATCGGCCACCTTTAAACTATAACCCAAGGCAACCATTTTAACAAAATACTCAAGATTGGAGATTTATGAAGCTATGTGCTTCTTCTTGTTCTTACTGCTAAGTGGAATTTGGTCTATTTTATTATCCTCTGTTTAATCTATATGTTTTGCATTCCGCATCTCATTCCCTTGTTTCTTTAATATGGTTGATGTATCAATTTTTCTATATTGAAACCTTCAAATATTCCCAACCTTTTTTAAATAGAGAAGAATCTTGAAAGAAAAAGAAAAAAACTGCTTACCAATGCATATTGGGGTTCCACCATAGGAAGGAATGGAGTTCATTCACTGTGAGAAAACCATAGTCACCTTTCCACAGAAGCAAAACCCTGGCATGGTGCAAAAAAACCCTCAACAGCTAAGAAAGAACAATGACAAATAAAGGGCAAAGGAGTAGTCAATCCCATCATGTGAACAACCAAGAAATCAAGACTATTTGTTCTCTCCAAGAGAATTTAGAACATCAAATCCAATTTTTAATTTAAAATAACTAAAAATATCAAAATAATAATTTAATATAAAATAAATAATTAAGACAAAATGGTAATTTTGTCTTAAATAAATGTCTTATACAAGCCTCTTGGTGTAATAGTGGCTATAGGTGACTTACCTCAACTTTCAACAAATTCTATCACCTAATTCCCCCAATAGTTTGGATGCGATTTTATTCAAATGAATGAGATCTAATCACCCAAAAGAATGAGGTCAGTGAGGTGATATTGTATGGCTACAGCCAAGAGAAATCACCTAGGTGTTGTGAGTGACCTATCGAGTATGAAATATTCCCATCTCAATCTTTAGATAATAGATATTGCAAAGGTGTAGAAGCTCTTTTGTACAATACATAAAATAAATCAGCCAGGAAATATTGTGGAGTTATAAAATAAAGTAAAAACAACCTAGCTCCAATACCATTAATCTATCAATTACAAGTTGCTTCACCTCTTTAATGACTTGGGTTAGAAGAAGATTATGGCTGGGACCAAAAGGGTTGTATCCTTAACATATTTTCAACTTTGAAATTGAAAAAAACAATGATAATGTTTCTATGTGGTGACCATGAACAAAATGGGCATTATATATTTGATTCAACACCTAGTTTTTTAGAGTTTCCTTCTGTATTTCCAAAATATTTTTTTGGGCTACCTCCGACGCATGATCTCAAGTTCACCATTAAACTCAATGCAGGATTATTCCTATCTCCAAGGTCCCTTATCAAATGATTTCACCCATGTTATATGAATTACACATGCATCTATAATAAATGTTGAGTTTTGGATTTCAACCTAGACTGATTCAGGGAGTGTGAAGAATCTGAATCCTTGGCAAAGTTGTGTGAAGATAGCCTATTCCTTCTATTTTGCATTTGGTTGAGGTGGATGTGCTGCTAAATGGTTTTTAACAATAGCTCCTAAAATGACTATGGCGGACATAATCAAGATAACAATCTGAAAGACCACACAGTGGTGTTCCGAGAGCATTATACAACAGATTCACAGAATTTGTAGCTGAGATTGACCCTGTGAAAAATGGGTAACATTAAAAAATGGTTGGGCTTAGAGTTAGCAAGCCCTACTAGAGAAGGGGAGTCGAAAAAATTATGGTCTCGCAACTTCACCTTACAGCTTGCAAATGCTTTGACAACTGAAGGGGATTTTTAAGGTGTAATACGTGCTTTAGAGTCTAGACAACAGTATGCTAGTAAAATAAACTATCCTAAACTTGAGATGGTTTGTGTAACATCGATATTTCACATTCATCTTATGCAGTGGGAAGATTATATAGAGAGAGTTGTGAACAAATGTGATGCCATTTGGAATTCAATCCCTTAGGATCAAAGATAGTGTTGTCATGGTCTGCGCCTTTATACTAAATGTTGCACATGTTTTATCTTCTACGAATATGTGATTAAAAGGAGGCTTCAAACCATGTGAATATCTTAGATGCTGCCTTGCAAGATGATATCCAAAAAATAGATCAAGTTCAGCAGTTAGGTACAGAACTTAACAAAGTAGAGAGCATGTTATTGCAACCTGGTCTACAGCCAGGTCTGGTAGAGAATGCCTTCTATTTTCTAATGGGTGATACTCATGATTTGTTTTTTTCCCCTTTCTTTTGCTGCAAAAATCTTCTACTGATCAATCATATCTATCTGAGTTTAGGAAAAGATATTTTTTCCTTTGATGGAAATAGAGCATAGAATCCAACATATGGTCTTGGCTTAAGGCTTCCCACAAAGTTTTAATCCTTATCTTTCATACCTCCATTCAAAAAAGTGGGCAGACTAATGCCATTCATCATTGAAACATGAAATGACAGATATAAAAGGTGCCAATCAAAAGTACATAAGGGCGACTTTAAAACCATAACTATAATAGTCAGAAAGCAGGCTCAAGTATTATTTTGGTTGCCCCAATTATTATAGCCAAGAATTTGGCTCATTCATCGACTACCATCACTATTATGGTTACAAATTTATTTTTTGTTTGGGGAAATGGCTAGCCCCATGTATCCCAACCATGAATGGGATTTTATGGGTGATTGGTAAGAAAGAATCTTGGGATTTTGTTTCACTGGGCTTTGCCACTAACCCTACTCTGTTTGTCCTAATCATGATGGTACTTCTATGGTCATCATGTCATACAGACATTGTGTCAATGGTATATGGGCTGCTCACCAATGCTCAATAAACTTTAAAGTTTATATAATGTAATTTCTCGATTATATGTAATTTTCGGTTTGCAACTTTGGCACGGTATACACAGAATTGGTAGGATGGAAAATCTCTACGCCTCTTGCAACAAATAGAAGTTTTGGGTAGGAAGCTAAATGTGATCAGCTTTGCAAGTATCCTCTTAGCTTGTGCCAATCTTAAATCCCTTGGCTAGGGAGAGGAGATCTATGAAGAAATAATTAGAGGTGAGCTTCAGTCTAATATCTTTCTGGCAGAAACCCTAGTAGATGGGCACTCTACAGAAGTCATTGCTACTCCAAGTGTTAAATGATCTTTTACAAGAACCCACGATGTCATATCAATGTAGATCAGAAGTTTTTTATGGTAATTGACATCTGATGGGTAAAAGATCAGGAGGCATTCAAAATTTTTCATTGACATAGCATATCTTGGCACTAAGAAATTTATTTATTCCCCTCTATTTTCCTCAACAACATCTGTGAAGATGGTTTACTACAATCATATTTGCTTCTATGCCGATATTGCTACAGCTTTTAAAAAATATTTAAGAAACTACACAAGGGACAGATGCAGTTTTGAATTGAGGGGATTCTCCCTTGCAAGTTGCAACAGATACGTCTAGCCAGGATATTATTAGTATTTTATTGAATGTGTCTTGTACGAGTCCTCAGATGTTGTTACATCCATTTCGTAATGTCCTTCCAATGTACCTCCATTTGATTGCGAAAGAAGGCTAATGTGAAGTTTGAACGTTATTGTGGGGGAAGACTATAGAAGGTCTTATTCTCTTATTGATATTAATGTCCCTATTTAAGCTACAGCTTAGTAAACTACTTGCTTGTACTCCTCCAAGTAATTTTTAACAAATTCTCCAAATGAATGCAACAATGGAGTTGATGCCTAGTTTGTTTAAGGGCCTGCGATGATGACATGCAAATTAGAAGAGTGAGGCATAATTCACAGTTCACACCCTTAATTCTCATCTCGTTCATTCAGAAATGATGGCATAGTTTTAGTTGAAACGTGAATCAAAAAATCACCTTCTCTATTTAGTAGCTAGGCAACACATATATTCGTGGAGACATGGCTTATTTGGGGCAGCTTAGAAAATCACACTACTACCAGTCAAAAAGGAGATTAGTCCTAGTTGGTTGTTAGATCTATCCATGTACATTTTGACAGAGATCATGAGCTCATGGTCTTAAAGAATTCCTTTGTCGACCATGGCTGGATTGGAAAAGTGGATGGCACACTTCTTATGTGGACCTTATACTATTCCAAAGCAAGTTATGTAGGATGGTGCATGGTGACATGGTGACATGTAAAAGTGGTATCTTCTAAGTTGTTGCAAGATGAGACCAATGGTTTGGATTTAATGAGAGGGACACACTATACAGTTTCAGAGCTACTCATTTCTAAACAATGAGAAGCTCCAGACCAATTTTTCATGTAAAGATAGACATGGTATTTTATGGGAGGAACAAAGAAGAATATTCCTATACATAAATGACCAATTTTACATGGTGCAAAGGGGGATGATGAAACTATTCTAGCAGAGGATCCATGAACAATATTTAGCATAGAATTCTACGTGTGAATAGAAGCTTTAAGGAGTTGAGCCAGGGATTAATTTAACATAATTCACTACAAAGAAAGTATGATCTGAATCCTTGCAAGGAATATTTTGAAATCCTGTTAGAAGGTTGCCTTGGGAAGTGAAGAATTATTGCTATCAAATTTCTCATCGTTTACAAGGCAGGCGGAATATGTCAAGGATTTAAAACCAGCCTACCACAACGATGATGACAATGCACTTGTAATTGTAGTTCCATCCATTGAGATGGACATCTGATGGTGGTAATGAAGTTACCACTCAGTGAATGATCCAGTGCCACAAATTTCAAGCACTCAGTTTTGGATTTTGGCAATGCACTTGCCAACCAAAAGGATGTTTTTAAATTTATTTTTAAATCAATTTTAGTTGTTTATGAAATTGTAGATGGGTGCAATGCTGACAGGTACTAATTCTTTCTCCCATTTCTTTATAGGTGCGATAATGATCATACTAGATTGGAATGTTTGGAAAGGTGAAGCATAGTGGGCAGGAGGATCGAGGTGTTCCAAAATAGAGGCATCATCTTGGCATGCAATGTCTTCTTTGAATTAATTACCCAAGGAAGGACGTAGTACTATCTAACCCTGTAGGCTATAGTCAATCCAAAATGGGGAATTATTATTTAATGTTATTTAGGTAACATTAGATAATAAAAATTAAATTGGGGCAAATGGAGGGAAACTTGCACGTCACTCAAATTTAAATTTAGGAGGGAAAAGCCCCAAAAGGAATCTATAAAAGGAAGGGAGGAGAGTCATTATGATCATCATGAATTGTTATTATTTTTTACTTTGGGCTGAGGCTCTTGGAGGGTTTTAATACCAGTGTTGCAAACATCTTGATAAAATCCCGATTTAATGGGCTAGACAATGTTTGTCAATTTGTACCGATGCTTCAAACCATGTGAATATCTTAGATGCTGCATTGCAAGATGATATGCAACAAATAGAACAAGTTCAGGAGTTGGGTGCAGAATTTAACAAAGTAGAGAGCATTTTATTGCAACTTGGTCTATAGCCAGGTCTGGTAGAGAATTCCTTTTGTTTTCTAATCGGTGATACTCGTGATTTATTTTTTTCCCCTTTCTTTTGCTGCAAAAGTTTTTTGCTGATCAATCTTATCTTTCTGAGTTTTGGAAAATATATTTTTTCCTTTGATGGAAACGATGCATAGAATCCAACATATGGTCATGGCTTAAGGCTTCTCACAAAGGTTTAATCCTTATCTTTCATACCTCCATTCACAAAAGTGGGTAGACTAATGTCATTCATCATTGAAATGTGAAATGACACAGATATAAAAGGTGCCAATCAAAAGTACATATGGGTGACTTTAAAACCAGAACTACAAAAGTCAGAAAGCAGGCTCAAGTTTTATTTTGGTTGCCCCAATTATTATAGCCAATAATTTGGCTCATTCATCAACTACCATCACTATTATGGTTACAAATTTCTTGTTTGTTTGGGGAAATGGCTAGTCCCATGTATATCAACCATGAATGGTCTTTCCTGGGTGCTTGGTAAGAAATAACCTTGGGAGTTTGTTTCACTGAGCTTTGCCACTGACTCCACTCTGCTTGTCCTAATCATGCTGGTGCTTCTATGGTCATCATGTCATACAGACACTATGTCAATGGTATATGGGTTGCTCACTAATGCTCAATTAACTTTAAAGTTTATGTAAAGTAATTTATCAATTATATGTAATTTTTGGTTTGCAACTTTGGCACGGTATACAGAGAATTTGTAGGATGGAGAATCTCTGATCCTCTTACAACAAATAAAATTTTTGGGTAGGAAGATGAATGTGATAAGATTTGAAAGTATCCTCTTAGCTTGTGCCAATCTTAAAGCCCTTGACTAGGGAGAGGAGATCTATGAAGAAATAATTAGAAGTGAGCTTCAATCTAATATATTTCTGGTAGAAACCCTAGTAGATGGGAACTCTACAGAAGTCAGTGCTACTCCAGGCATTAAACGAGCTTTTACAAGAACCCACGATTTCATATCAATGTAGATCGAAAGTTGTTTATGGTAATTGATAGCTGATGGGTAAAAGATCAGGAGGCATTCAAAAATTTCGTTGACATAGAATATCTTGGCACTAAGAAAATTATTTATTCCCCTCTATTTTCCTCGAAAACATCTATGAAGATGATTTACTACAACCATATTCGCTTCTATGCTGATATTGCTACATCTCTTACAAAAGATTTAAGAAACTACACAAAGGACAGATGCAGTTTTGAAATGAGGGGATTCTCCCTTGCAAGTTGCAACAGATACCTCTAGCCAGGCTATCATTAGTATTTTATTGAATGTGTCTTGTACGAGCCCTCAGATGTTTTTACATCGATTTAGTAATGTTCTTCCAATGTACCTCCATTTGATTGCGAAAGAAGGCCAATGTGAAGTCTAAACGTTATTGTGGGGGAAGACTATAGGTATTATTCTCTAATTGATATTAATGTGCCTATTTAAGCTACAGCTTAGTAAGCTACTTGCTTGTACTCCTCCATGTAATTTTTAACAAATTCTTCAAATGAATGCAACAATGGAGTTGATGCCTAGTTTGTTTAAGGGTCTGTGGTGATGACATGAAAATTGGCAGAGTGAGGCATAATTCACAGTTCACACCCTTAATTCTCATCCTGTTCATTTAGCAATGGTGGCACAGTTTTAGTTGAAACTTGAATCAACAAATCACTTTCTCTATTTAGCAGCTAGGCAACACATATATTCCTAGAGACATGGCTTATTTGTGGCAGCTTGGAAAAGCAAACTACTACTAGTCAAAAAGGAGATTAGTCCTAGTTAGTTGTTAGATCTATCCATGTCCATGTTGACAGAGATCATGAGCTCATGGTCTTAAAGAATTCCTTTGTTGACCGTGGCTGGATTGGACAAGTGGATGGCACACTTCCTATGTGGACCTTATCCTCTTCCAAAGTAAGTTATGTAGGATGATGCATGGTGACATGGTGACACATAAAAGTGGTATCTTCTAAGTTGTTGCAAGATGAGACCAATGGTTTGGCTTTAATGAGAGGCACACTACACAGTTTCGGAGCTACTTATTTCTGAACAACGAGAGGCTCCAGACCAATTTTTCATATAAAGATAGACATGTTGTTTTATGGGAGGAACAAAGAAGAATATTCCTATACATAGATGACCAATTTTACATGGTGCAAAGGGGGATGGTGAAACTATTGCAGCAGAGGATCCATGAACAATATTTAGTCCAAAATTCTACGTGTGAATAGAAGCTTTAAGGAGATGAGCCAGGGATTAATTTAACATAATTCACTACAAAGAAAGTATGCTCTGCATCCTTGCAAGGAATATTTTGAAATCTTGTTAGAAGGTTGGCTTGGGAAGTGAAGAATTATTGCTATCAAATTTCTCATCTTTTACAAGGCAGGCGGAATATGTCAAGGAGTTCAAACCAGCCTACCTGAGGATGATGAAAATGCACTTGTAAATGTAGTTCCATACATTGATATGGACATCTGATGGTGGTAATGAAGTTACCACTCAGTGATTGATCCAGTGCCACAATTTTCAAGCACTTAGTTTTGGATTTTGGCAATGCACTTGCCAACCAAAAGGATGTTTTTAAATTTATTTTTAAATCAATTTTAGTTGTTTATGAAATTGTAGATGGGTGCAATGCTGGCAGGTACTAATTCTTTCTCCCACTACTTTATAGGTGCGATAATGATCATACTAGATTGGAATGTTTGGAAAGGTGAAGCATAGTGGGAAGGAGGATCGAGGTGTTCCAAAACAGAGGCATAAGCTTGGCATGCAATGTCTTCTTCAAATTAATCACCCAAGGAAGGATGTAGTACTATCTAACCCTATAGGCTATAGTCAATCCAAAATGGGGAATTATTATTTAATGTTATTTAGGTAACATTAGATAATAAAAATTAAATTGGGGAAAATGGAGGGAAACTTGAACATCACTCAAATTTAAATTTAGGAGGGAAAAGCCCCAAAAGGAATCTATAAAAGGAAGGGAGGAGAATCATTATGATCATCATGAATTGTTATTATTTTTTATTTTGGGCCGAGGCTCTTGTAGGGTTTTAATACCAGTGTTGCAAACATCTCAATTTAATCTCGAAATCATGATTTTTTGGGCTAGACAATGTTTGCTGATTTGTACCGATGTTTTGGACTCGACGATGTTTGCCAATTTTTTGGGCTAGACGATGTTGTATCTTTAACATATTTTCAACTTTGAATTTGAAAAAACCCATGATAATGTTTCTATGTGGTTACCATGAACAAAATGGGCATGATATATTTGATTCAACACCTAGTTTTTTAGAGTTTCCTTATGCATTTCCAAAAGATTTTTTTGGGCTCCCACCCACGCATGATCTCAAGTTCACCATTGAACTCAATGTAGGATGATTCCTATCTCCAAGGTTCCTTATCAAATGATTTCACCCGTGTTATATGAATTACATATGCATCTATAATAAATGTTGAGTTTTGGATTTCAACCTAGACTGATTCAGGGAGTGTGAAGAATTTGAATCCTTGGCAGAGTCATGTGAAGATAGCTTATTCCCTCTGTTTTGCATTTGGTCGAGGCAGATGTGCTGCTAAATGGGTTTTAACAATAGCTCCTAAAATGACTATGGCAGACATAATCAAGATAAAAATCTGAAAGACCACACAGTGGTGTTCCGGGAGCATTATACAACAGATGCATAGAATTTTTAGCTGAGAGTGACCCTATGAAAAATGGGTAACATTAAAAAAGAGTTGGGCTTGGAGTTAGCAAGCGCTGCTGGAGAAGGGGAGTCGGAAAAATTATGGTCTTGCAACTTCACCTTACAGCTTGTAAATTCTTTGACAACTGAAGGGGATTTTTAAGGTGCAATACGTGCTTTAGAGTCTAGACAACAGCATGCTAGTAAAATAAAGTTTCCTGAAATTGAGATAGTTTGTGTAACATCGATATTGCACATTCATCTTATGCAGTGGGAAGATGCTATAGAAAGAGTTGTGAACAAATGTGATGTCATTTGGAATTCAATCCCTTAGGATCAAAGATAGTGTTGTCATGGTCTGCACCTATATACTGAATGTTGCACATGTTTTATCTTCTACGAATATGTGATTACAAGGAGGCTTCAAACCATGTGAATATCTTAGGTGCTGCCTTGCAAGATGATATGCAAAAAATAGAACAAGTTCAGGAGTTGGGTGCAGAACTTAACAAAGTAGAGAGCATGTTATTGCAACCTGGTCTACAGCCAGGTCTGGTAGAGAATGTCTTTTGTTTTCTAATGGGTGATACTCGTGATTTATTTTTTGCCCCTTTCTTTTGTTGCAAAAATTTTCTACTGATCAATCATATCTTTCTGAGTTTTGGAAAAGATGTTTTTTCCTTTGATGGAAATAGTGCATAGAATCCACCATATGGTTGTGGCTTAAGGCTTCTCACAAAGGTTTAATCCTTATCTTTCATACCTCCATTCACAAAAGTGGGTAGACTAATGCCATTCATCATTGAAATGTGAAATTATAGATATAAAAGGTTCCAATCAAAAGTACATAAGGGCGACTTTAAAACCAGAAATATAAAAGTCAGAAAGTAGGCTCAAGTTTTATTTTGGTTGCCCCAATTATTATAGCCAAGAATTTGTCTCATTCATCAACTACCATCACTATTATGGTTACACATTTCTTTTTTGTTTGGGGAAATGGCTAGCCCCATGTATCCCAACCATGAATGGGCTTTATTGGGTGCTTGGTAAGAAATAACCTTGGGAGTTTGTTTCACTGAGCTTTGCCACTGACTCCACTTTGCTTGTCCTAATCATGTTGGTGCTTCTATGGTCATCATGTCATACAAACACTGTGTCAATGGTATATGGGCTGCTCACCAATGCTTAATTAGCTTTAAATTTTATATAATGTAATTTCTCGATTATATGTAATTTTCGGTTTGCAACTTTGGCACAGTATACACATAATTGGTAGGATGGAAAATCTTTGAGCCTCTTGGAACAAATAGAAGTTTGTGCCAAACTTAAAGCCCTTGACCAGGGAGAGGAGATCTATGAAGAAATAATTAGAGGTGAGCTTCATTCTAATATCTTTCTGGCAGAAACCCTAGTAGATGGGCACTCTACAAAAGCCAGTGAGTGACCCTGTGAGTTAACCCCTATATGCACCATGATAAGGAAACCATCACATATGCCGCAAAATCTTATGCCCCAGAATCGGCACATTTTAACAGTCATGTAATTGACTATAGCTAAGGAAACCCAATAAGAATAAGATTCCTAGCTCAAAACCATATAGATGGCCCGCGAACTGTATACAGATAGCCCCCTTCATGCTAAAAACATTCAGACCATCTTGAACGAGACAAGACCAAACCAGTTACCAACGAGGCGTCCTTCGCTTATGTTACCTTGTATACGGGGCCAAATCCTCCCTGTCCTATCTAGTTATCATCATGAAATTTTTGAGCAGCAGTGAGTAATGTTCCTATTGTAGATATTATTGGTCAATCTTGTTCAATGAGTGTGCCTTCTTCGACTTGTTCATCATCTGGGTATCCTCTTCGGAATATGGCCGAGATCAGTCTTCTCCCAGTTGCGAACGCGCATATAATTAACACAAGAATCAAGGCACCCACAACATCTAAAATTATGGGTGTTTTGTTTGAGTGCTTGATTTGCCCACTATTGTTGGATGTGATCTGCTCCGGTAGTGTATTCACTTGTCCTTCGGCAGTGGCTTGTGAAACTGCAGTCATATTAAAGAAAATATATATTTCATAACAAACTATGCAGTTTCAACTCCAATACTGAACTCCTACACTTCCATAAGATGTCAATATTGCGTTGATTACGTAAGTTAGAAATGTTGTGCAGTGGTAACTAGATATATCCCTGGTGCACTAGACCAGACTGTAGACCGTTTTAGATGAATCTACAGCTGTAACCTAAGCACATATTTTTGTTTCAGGTGCTTCTTCCCCTGATAAATTATTTAAGAAATTCTCAATAGACGACTGGAAGCCACTCGGCATAGAGACACTCGTGTCCCCGCGGAATTTCTCACTGAAATTCGACCCTAGATCTGTGTTTAGTATTCCTGTGAATCATAATCTTCATAACTTAGGAAGCAGTGAAAAGGCCAGATACTACCACCATGGGTGTTTGAACAACGTTCTTGAAGGTTAGTCTTTGCCAGATCCTAGCAAGTGTAGCACTGGCCTACTGTTATATCTTCCCTGCATTGGAGGAGACCATTTTATTCCTAGATTGAGTCCATTAATTGCATGACCATTTTATTCCTAGATTGAGACCATTCATTCTAGGCATAAATAAAGAACCAATTTGATTTCTAAAATTGCCAGACCGTGACAGGTCACTGTGTAGTCACATTTTCCAAGTGGTTCCAAACCTTGCTGGTCAATCTGTAGGTTTACACAATTTACTAAAATGGAATTGAAATCCTATCGATAATTTCCACAGAATTCACCCAACCTAATGTAGCAAGGGTTAGAATAATAGAAAATCACCGAACATCCAAAAGGGTTGATTTTGAATCTCATTGGGTAATGTTACCAGGAGAGCTCCAATGGTCAATCTGTAGAATTTCAAAATTTCTTTAAGATAGCACAGGTAATGAAGTGAGGGTTTGCAAGGCAGCAAATTTCCAAACATCCAGAGGTTTTCTTTCAAATTATGTTGGGTTTTGTTAAATAACATGAATTTGATTTAACATTCTGGAATTTTCCACATAGGGTTTGTTCGAGATAAAAATTCATAATATATGAGGAATTAAATAGATCTGTGTGGAAATTTTGATGAATGTATGAGGAATTAAGTAGATCTATGTGGCAATTATGATGAATGCCTACGATCTGGATTGAGTGCATTAGAAAACTTGTGGAAAGAGGCAAGAGATATGAATATATTTACCTTCTCAAGTCAAGTAAACTTTAGGCCACCTGAAGCTTTGAAGAAATCGATCCAGCCATTGTTGTCAAGCATATCCAGGATTATCATCCTTGTGCAAACCCTTGAACCGGGGTTCGAATTGACTATTCTCAATGCTTAAAACTGTGGGCAATAAGGAACAGGGGATGGAACAGATGTTCTATTCCATACCGGTGATGGGACAAGCTATTCTATACATAAGAATAAACTAGCAGTTGCCCCAGAAGGTGCAAAGAGAGGCTGATAGGAGTATTGTTTGTGAATTATTAATTTGAAGTAATTGTAGTTTTTGACATGAAGGAAAAAAATAAAATTGCATTTTAGTCATCAGAATTTAACTCATGAAACAGAAATATGAAATTTTCTCCATTAATACAAATATATCACATGTTAACATATTTTTTTCTTTATAGGACCAATTTGATGGCCCGAAATATGAACAAATTTGCAGTGTAGAGCACTATACTATGAAAAACACTGTTTTATGGGTCAACAGTTGCAGATCTTATACTGTGAATCTTGAGTGATCTTCCTATATATAATTATGAGTTGAAACATAAAGAGGCAGACAATTTATATGACGTAATCTGCCATTGCTTGCAGGCCTAAATTAGACAAAATAAGTGTGATGAAGATGAATCATTTCTGGTTTATAAAAGGTCTATTTGCTATATTGGAACCTCCTCCAGTAAGGCATACACCATATAGGATTGGTTATATGACAAAGCTTCATAATTGCAGTTAGGGGGGAAAATGGATGATGGAAGTCATGGTGAAGCCCTCGATGAGACTGAAAACGATCAAAAAAACCATATTCTTGTTTTGAATGAAGAGAAAATTGATGAACCAAATGATAAAGATTACCCAGAGAGACAGAGAGTTATGGCTGATAAATACCATGCAAATAGCATGCAGGAGGTTCTTGAAGATTTTTTTCAGCAACAACAGAGGTTTGAGGAGCAATGGAGGGAGGCAGTAGAGGGAAGGGAGGAAGAGAGGAGATTAAGGGAACGAGAATGGAGGATAGCAATGGCGAAATTGGAAAAGGAACGGGTGATGAAAGAGCAAGCTTGGCACAAGAGGGAAGATGAAAGATGAGCACGAGAAGAAGCTCGAGCTGAGAGAAGAGATGAGCTCTTTGCTGCTTTAATTAGTAAACTCACCCAAGAAGAAAGGTACTTTCTTCTACATTACTCTTTTCTTGGATGACAATATTATGTCGATGTTGTAGTAATGTTAGGAGCAGTATAATGTAATCTTCCATAAGCTGAATCTGTAGGGGATTTATGAATTGGGTCTATGTTCAACTCTAACAGAGTGGTACACTGGTTTGTATGGGCACTATAATGTTAGCATGGCAATACTACTGGCATCAGCATGTCATGCAGGCACTATAGCCTGATCTATACATGAGAATGACACCCCGCAGGTGGATGGCATACACAGACATAAATCCCTGCAACTTTGAGGGTGCTGGGGACTATTTCTATCCTTACCCATCTCTTGAAATATACTCAGGTGAGCTTGAGTTCATAATTCAAAGTAGTCAAGGTTGAGATTCATCCCCTATTGTCCTTGTTTGCGACCTCTTTCTGAGCCAGTGAACTTTCTCAATCAAATTTGAAATTGCGATGACTATGGCAAGTGCTACTGACTAACCTCTCATGCAAGCCCTTTGTGCAAAGCCTTAGAACTGTTGACATCTACCAAAATTGTTTATCTGATTGCTTAAATGGGAAGGGAAAATATGTATAGTCTAATTCCATCAAACTGCTATTGTTTATGGTTTGTTTGTTTGTTTGTTTATATATGAAAACCATAATTTATTTTTCAAATTTTTTAGGCCTGCCATTTTTCTATTAATTTGGATTAGGGTTACTATGATTAGATGCAGAGTGCTTAAGGTCCAATACTCTATCGACTACCTATTACCTAGAGACGTTGGTTGCGTTGATGAAGATAGAGGAGACATTGGTCACAGTATTTATGAATGTGGATCCCTTCCAGCTCAAGAGATGAATTCGTCTTCCTCTGATCCAGTATATTTCATAAAGATTGACATCAAAAATGGTATGATTTTCACCCCAGAATGTTGGTTGAAATTGGGACAAAACAAGGACAAATTATATAAGGTTCATCTTGAAGTTTCGGTTGGTAGATATATAACAGTCAAGTAACAAAAACATCATCACCTAAAAGCAAAGTGGAAAGAAATCATTTGTGACAATTATACACATTCTAAGATCATTGTTCATGAAAATTTTCAGCATCAGAGAGCCAGAAACCCAAAAAACACAAGTAATTTGATTTTGCAGCACTCGTCACAGAACTGTTGTGAGAATGTAATCAAATGATGGAATGAAACCTTGGCAGCAAACATAGAAGACGTGATTTGATTATCTTTTGGGCATACCAAAAACCATTACAAACTTCAAAACTCTCATACCATTAGACACGAATTATACCATTTAATCAGAAATATGATTCTGCTTAAACATTTCTAAGATGATTATTACGGTACTTAATTTTTTCAATTTAGGAAAACAACCCCTGGAAAATCTAAAAGCACAATTCATCAATCCAGTCAATTTGCAAGCATGCAGAAATTTCATGGAAAACTCAAACAGAAACCATCAAATGCATCCTAAACATTCCCCAATAGATGAAACAGAGCCTTTCATGGATGCAGAAAGCGAAAATGAGCTAGGCTACTCCAAAGAGGTCTTTTCAGCTAAATTTGGAAAACAACTGGAGGAATCTGTCAAGTTCACTGATTGAGACCTTATCAGTCTTGTGGCATGCACCATTTCTGTGGAATTTGTCAACTTCACTGATTGAGACCTTATCAGTCTTGTGGCATCCACACCTTATCATTCTTGTGGCATGCACCATTTCTGTGGGAACCTTTTCAAAAGGTATTGCAGTAATTTCTCGTGCCTTATTAAAAATGGATTTATCCTTGTCGTCTACTCCCTTTTCCAAAGAAATCTCAAATAACCTTTCACAAACCATTGGTGTTTGGAGAGAGTTGCATTGAGAAGACGCTAGAATTTGCACTTTATTTGTTCCCCCAGGTGGCTGTTTGGTACACTGACAGATCTCTTTGTCCACTGTATTTTTGTCATTTTCATTTTGTTTGCAAGTTTCTTCCATCTATCTTCAATTTTACCATTGGAAACCACTGCACTGCAAAGAAATCGGATATATTCCACAATTATTTACCTGCTCCAAAGAAATATAAAAAAAATTTTAGATAAATGAAAAACTCGACTGATTGAAGCCTGCATTTTTCTATAAATTAAGCAGGCTAGCATAATGACAAATCAAATCATATGTAACTATCAAGGCACTAGTTAAAACAAATTCTTTAGCAGTATTAAAGCTTCCACATCCAATGAAATTTATGTTGGACCCTAAAACTTCAGAGACGAATTATGTGAATAAAAAATCAGAGTGTTTTTGCACCAAATCCTTAATGATTGAAACTGTGCATTCTACATGCAGGGGAACTTAAACATCATTGATTGATCAAGTCTTTAGGAATGCTTCATTCCAAAAGCAAAAGATCCAAATTACTCAAAAAAGTATGATAAGGATTTACAGACATATATAGATGGGGAGTACAGCTCAAATAATAATAATAACTTACAGAAAAATTTCTAAGATACTAAGAGAATAACCCCTAATAATTTATAACTTGTATCCCAAAATATCATAATTTTATATGATAGTATAGAACAGTAAATATGAATTGACTATAATAATCTCCCATATATACTAATTCTCAGCCATTACTCACGTAGAGTAAGTTCGCAAGGAGATCTACCCTTTACTTATACAAGTGATCCTGATATTACCTAGAAGACCATAACATAGACCCGAATTAATATGTTCCAGTGGTTTAATGATTAACATAAACATTGAATTTACAAATAATGACAGCCACGAAATACTAAATGTTTTTTCAAACATGCAGGAGAGGTATTTCTGCTGCCAAATCAAAACAGTAATTGGAAGTGACAAATAGAAATCAATGGTTTGAAATCTCAGTATAGATGAAATGCACATTGAATTTACAAATAATGACAGCCATGAAATACTAAATGTTTTATCAAACATGCAGCAGAGGTATTTCTGCTGCCAAATCAAAACAATAATTGGAAGTCACCATGCCAAAAAGATAGCAATCAATGGTTTGAAAACTTAGTACAGATGAAATGGCAGGCTTATGTCTTAGTATCATGCGGACCACAAAAACAACAGTATAGACACAAAAAATGAATTAAATTGAGAATCAAGAAAATGGAAATGGCATCAAACAGCAAGCATTCAAAATCTTTCCAGGAATTCTTATTGCAAGGTAAAATAGAACACATTCAAGCTTGAACCCTTACAACTTGTCAACTACAGTAACTGATTTGGATAACAACAATTAAACTACCAATAAGAAATGTCAAAAACAGTTTGGTTGCTTACAAACAGTTAACTAGGCAAATAAGATTCATTGAAGATGCATAACAGAACTAAAACGAAAATGGGTAAGCCTTTGCAAAACGAGGGCAATTACAAGCAAGTCCTTAATAAAGGTGAAACCACAAGTAAATTGCAGGGCTTTGGAATTGTTAAAAGATTCTCTAAGGAATTAGAAAAACCATTGTACCTATTTATCTTTTTATATATCTATAATGCCTATATTTTTTTTCGTAAAGGGGACATCCTAGGACACAGAGTCCAAAGTCCACAAATCACATAGGGTTTTTTCATTTGGCCAGACAGATATTGCAAGACGTCAATCCTCTGCATCAAAAAATAATTTCAACATGCTTGTGATGACACAAAATCTCATAATAGCAAGAACAGAACTATTCAGTTCTTGCAAGAAGGCACTTGGTTCCCTTGTAAGTTGTGAGGTCAGCAAAGTTTTAATTCATACATCAGGGTTCTATCCCTTTTGTTGTATGCGCCAAATGAATAGCACATCGAAAGTGATGAGGCAAGCAGGAAATCCCGAGCCATTTTGGAAGAATAGATCAGAAGTGGCAGCTAGCTGAAGCAAGTTCGTGTTATGCAGTGCATCCCTAGACCTTGGGGTGTGTCTCGAAGTGGCTTATAAAATGAAATAGAAATATATATTTCTTTCAACAAGAATACTCAGTAAGTGTCTATTGGATGAAATCATACTCTGCTCTCAGAGTCAATGTGTTGCCTCCGGAACATTGAGTGGTTTAGAACGATATCATTCAATGCGAGTTACGATAAAAGGCAAACTAAATTTTTTATCAAACATGCAGGAGAGGTATTTCTGCTACCAAATCAAAACAATAATTGGAAGTGACACTGCGAAACAGATAACAATCAATGCTTTGAAAACTTAGTACAGATGAAATGGCAGGCTTATGTTTTAGTATCATGCGGACCACAAAAACAACAGTATAGACACAAAAAAGAATTAAATTGAGAATCAAGAAAATGGAAATGGCATCAAACAGCAAGCATTCAAAATCTTTCCAGGAATTATTATTGCAAGGTCAAACAGAACACATTCAAGCCTGAACCCTTACAACTTGTCAACTACAGTAACTAATTTGGATAACAACAATTAAAATACCAATAATAAATGTCAAAAATAGTTTGATTGCTTACAAACAGTTAACTAGGCAAATAAGATTTGTTCAAGATGCACAACATAACTAAAACGAAAATGGGTAAGCCTCTGCAAAATGAGGGCAATTACAAGCAAGTCCTTAATAAAGGTGAAACCACAAGTAAATTGCAGAGCTCGAGAATTTTTAAAAGATTCTCTAAGATTCTAATCCTCTGCATCAAAAAATAATGTCAACATTTTGTGATGACACAAAATCTTAGAATAGTAAGAACAGAACTATTCAGTTCTTGCAAGAAGGCACTTGGTTCCCTTGTAAGTTGTGAGGTCAGCAAAGTTTTAATTCATACATCAAGGTTCTATCCCTGCTGTTGTGTGCGCCAAATGAATAGCACATCGAAAGTGATGAGGCAGGCAGCAAATCTCGGGCCATTTTGGCAGAATAGATCAGAACTGGCAACTAGCTGAAGCCAGTTCATGTTATGCAGTGCATCCCTAGACCTCAGGGTGTGTTTCTCGAAGTGGCTTCTAAAAAGAAATAGAAATATTCATCTCTTTCAACAAGAACACTCAATAAGTGTCTATTGGATAAAATCATACTCTACTCTCAGAGTCAGTGTGTTGCCTCCAGAACATTGAGTGGTTTAGAATGATATCATTCAATGCGAGTTATGATAAAAGGTAAATATTAAATTTCAGTCAGTTATTCTCAAGATTGGATACATAATTGCAGTTGAAAAATCCCATAACATGGGTTATTCTATCCTTCGAGAGTAAGATAAATGATATCAAGGCAAATACTAGCAGAGACTGTAGAAAAAATTGAGATAAGATTCTAAGGACATTACCTGACAATTAAATAAGTTCTGAATGCTTTCTTCCGTGAGCTATTTCTGGAACATAAGTTCGAGGAAGAGAGATTTTTATGTGCAATTGATACAAATCAAAAGCGAAGAGTCTATTTGTGAATATAATCTCCAGAAAAAGAAGTTAAGGAAAAGACGGAGTCATACCAATGAAAACTGTTGACCGAGTTTTCCTCCATCCAGCAATAATGCAGCATCTCTAAATCATTTTCTCTAAACTTAAGCCAGCTCCGATAACAGTCTTAGAGTCATTCGACTAGCGGGGACCGGAGGGTTCAGTGACATTTTTTATAACCCTGAATTAGTAGAGTGTTAAGCGGAGTTAGAGCAGAAAGAAATCCCAACTCCCTGCCAATTTAAAGAAGCTGCTAGCAGTTCAACTGAGAAATCTTGCCATATCTGGCAAGCTCACCAAGGTCAAGAACTCCTTCAAGCTTTCGGTGGAGCTGAAGAAGTGTGTGAAACCCAAGGCGGACAAGCCTGTAAAAGCTAAAGCCCCGACCATGAAGCTCGCAGCTAAGACCAAGGAATCCTCGCACCTTCATATGACATTGGAGTTCTTGTTCTTGAAGGGAAACAATATTGGATTCTATCTCAACAAACTTAGACTGGTGGCCTAGCTCACACCGGAGAAATGAACCAGAAATTCGGGATTGGCAGTTTTGAGTGCAGTCGTGCACAGTAAGATTCACGTTCAAGGCCATAAATGGCATGAAAAATTCAAACAGACATTGTTTAAAAGCTCTATCAGCCTAATAAAAATGGTGCAGAAAGATGTCAAAGAGACAAAAGACAGGTGTCATTTCTTTAAACTAAGAACAGGTGTCCTGTTCACATAAAAAGTGTTGACGATCAAAAAAGTGATCTCTTTCATAAGAAAAGGCCTATCGTCCTAAATATCTCCTTCAGAAGAGAAAAAGTCAGTAAATTTTACGTGAGAAAATGGATTCAAAACTCTACTACCATAGATAGAGACTACTCCAAATGGAATGGGTGATACATTCATAGAAAATATACAATATTCAAATTCAAAACTCTTTCCGATGTCTCAATTGAATTGGGATGAAAGATAATAATCAAATTACAAATCACTCTCTCATGGGATTTAGCATGGAATATTTTAAGAGTGATTTTTTTCATATATTTTGTTTGTTTTTTTTGTTATTTAGTTGAAGTCATTTTTATTTTTCAAGATTTTAAAAAATTATTTATTTTAATAAAGATGAAATTATTTCAATAAAGAAACTTTAAGTCTTAATTTAGATGTTACACTTTGATAAATACAATAATATTATGAGAAATTTATTTAAGTCCACTCAAATCATCTTGGGACTCTTCTAAAATGAAAATTTCAAAAGCAAGGAAAATTTATTTCGTTATAGAAAAAGTGAAAGTGCTTTCATGGATATTTTTAGTCCTCATGTTGTCTATACATCTAATTATTTTGGAAGAACTCCAATATCTATCCCAATTTGAATGAATAATTTCAACAAGGACATTGATGTGACCATTGAGAACTAAAACCAAGAATTAGTCTTTGCTTAATATGATAGGGAAATTCATCTTCTCTTATCATGTATTTTTCCTCGTTAAGTACTATTATAGGGTCTCTTTTGAGCTTGTATATGTATTCTTCTCAACAATAACTTTCCAACCATTGTATTCTTGCTTAATTATGGGTCATGCATAGAAAGACATGACCTTCTAAAAATTTCTTAAAGTTTTCTTTTTCTCAACCACACTAGCAATCATACTAGTGATGTGCAAGCAAGTTCACCCATCAGCGGTATTATGACATGTCACAACTAGAATAATTCACCCTTGGGTTCACACTTGTTGAGACATTCATCTTTGCTTAACCACTTATTAGGTTTATTCTTTTCTTAATATGATAGGAAAAATCATCTTCTCTTATCATGTACAAAGCCCCCCTAAGTGGTATTAAGGAGGTGAGTTAATGTATTTTCTTCCTCTATATGTACTATTATAGGGTCGTTTTTGAGCTTGTATGTGTGTTTTGCTCAATAATAACTTTCCAACCATTATAATATGGCTTAATTATGAGACATCCGTAGAAAGATATGACCTTCTAAATATTTCTTCAAGTTCTCTTCTCCTTAACCACGTCAACAATCACAATGGTGATGTGGTAGCAAGTTCACCAGTCATCTATACTATGCCATGACACAACTAGTATGATTCACCCTTGGGTTTACACTTGTTGAGACATTCATCTTTGCTTAACTTCTTATTGGGTTATAATGCTACTACTCCACAATTCTATCACATTCTCACCAATATTCTCAGCATGCCCAGGCTTTTAAACCATGTGACATAGTGCACATGAACATTTTATCCATGGAAACTTTTAGGGGCTAATATTCGTAGGTGGGCTAATTTTCCATGGTTTTTCCAAAAAAAAGATTCGCCAATTTCCATTTTTTTATAGAAATGATTCGCCCAAATTTTACAATACAAAATTATTTTATGTTAAAAATAGCCAACATTATATAGACAATATATATAATATCATTATAAATTTGAATAATTTTACAAATACATCAATAAACATTTTATAGTTTTCATATTAAGGACTAGTGAGATTCGCCAATTTTTTAAACTTCAAGATAATTTTCCATCCTTAAAATTATCCCTGATTTTATCTATGCAATACATCACATAGAGGAAAATCTTATACAATAGCACATCACACAACTTATCTTTGTATGCATCCTGCTTTTCCCTAGGTCTTCTATTTCCCCTACCTCTTCTTCCTTGCTCTTTTCTTCCTCTATCCCTTATATTTTCCTTTATTTTTCTTTCTCTCTTTCTTCATTGCTTGATGAAACTATTTTGTTTTGTGGAAACCCCCTTTCCTCATATTTATCACATCTACAAAGACTATAGACATGCAATAACCAACCAAGATGTGACATGTGCTAACCTCAAAGTTTACAAGAGGTGCAACAACCAATTAGAGCATGCCACATGTCCTCCTCAAAGTTTCGAATGATACGACAATGTGACACATGTCACAGGACAAAGATTTCCAAACTCATGATATTCCAATGAGGGTTTACCACATGTCCCTTCAAAATTTCATGGCCTCTATCATATCACGTGTTTTTTTTTGTGCAATACAGGCTATATCACATCAAAATAATTCTATGCAATACATAAAAAACATTAAGAAAGCCTTGAAAACCATCCATTTTTTTACAAACTTGTGCTTAAGTGTTTTCCATAGGGTGAGACACTTCTCTAAGACCCTTAGGCTTCTATAAAACTCTAAAAAATGCATGAATACTTAAAAAATAATTTGTTTATGTGTTCATAAGCTTAGTTTTTCAAGTTAGTTTTTCAAGGTGTTCATACCTAGGTCCCATCCCAAAGGAAGCATGATGGATGCACTCAATGTTGTGTGATGTTCAACTGTAAAAAATGGGTTGGAAACAAATCAATTTTTGACATGTTCAAACTTTAGAGATTAAAATTCTCTTTTGAATAATTTTGAATTTTGTGATGGCTTAAGGATGATAAACATGGATGAAACAAGGGAAGGAAATCACCCAAAGCCTCCAATGTAGATCTCACATCTCCTTGTCCTCTTGGAGGAATGTTATGGGACATTTTTCCTTACCAAACTTTCAGTGATGATTATCTTAAAAAACAAGCATCAATAGTGTTTTACTATTTTTAATACAATTAACAAAATAAAATATGTATGTATTATGACCAAAAAACAACCATTTCATTGGACTTTCGACATTTGTTGACTAGAGAGACCTTGTCCAACTAGAAAAATATTGACTTCATCAAACATCAATATTCTGATAAACAGATAATTCACTTGGTCAAACATTGGATGTATGAGGAAAATTTAATTGTCATCGCATATCTGACGAACAAAATTATCATTGGATATTCGACTAACAAATCATCAGATTTTCGACGATAATTGTGTTTATCGGATATCTGACAAATGTCAGGGCTTAAAAAAAACTAAAAATATTTTCAAGAAAAGTCTAACAGTATGACTAAACTATTCGGCCACCGTGGGGGAGGAGGTTGGCCCAGACAAAACTTGAAAACGAGCCTTACATTGTGCCCAACAATGTTGATGCATCTAAAAGCTAGAGAGTAGAAAATTACGGAAAAGCCCTGCGGGCACATATGACAAAAAACAAAGTAAAACTGAACAGATGCTTAGACATTATTCATCATCATCATCATTTCAATGGGGATTATCCTTGTCAATGGAATAGGTCGGGGCCTGCGCAATGGTTGCTTCCACAACATCTTCCACTTCGACAGTAGTGCGCTTGGGGAGACTTCCAAGAGCGCAGAGGATAGGGGGGTCTAGGTCTACTCCTTAAGGAACCTTTGTCCAAACGTCATCGGAATCCATGATCCATATATATGTATCCTCATCAACCTACGCAGGACTGTTCGAGGGATTTGGCGTGTAGTGCGGAGAGGGCGCTCTGGGAGAGGAGGTGGATCACCTCACACCTCGACTTCCCCTGTGCGCAGATTTCCTGAAGGATTTCGTTGGACATTGGGTTCAATGCTCCCCATGTGTTTCGTGACATGGAACAACTACCTCTAGTGGATCCTAAGTCTAGCAATTGTAACAGAGACTAATACCTGCGGGTTTGGGTCTAACGGAAATCGTGATTCCAACAATTGGTATCAGAGTGACAGGTCTCACGTTCGAAACTCACCCGACTCATGTTGGGGGGGGAGATTGTTGGACATTGGGTTCAACACTCCCCGTGTATTTCGCGACATGGACTAACCGCCTCTAGTGGATCCTAACTCTGGCGATTGTAACAGAGACTAATACCTGTGGGTTTTGGTCTAATGAAAATCATGATTCCAACAGATTCTGCTCGCTGCTCGAGAGTGGATTGATGGCTAGTAAAGGTGGTGGACGAGGAACCTTCAGTCCATTCAAGGGAGTTATCCTCACCGCGATGGTAATGACCTGAGAGGGCCCCTCTTTGACCATCGTGAATAATGTGTTGCTACATTCTGGGGGCCATTGCGCACTTGGGAGAGGAGGCAGGAGAGACACTGGGGCTAGAGAGGCTACGGAGGCTAGGGGGAGGTGCTCAGAATGTAGAGCAACAAGCAGAAGGAGTTTGCGTAGCTTCACTTTGGGATTGAGACTTTGCACCTGATTGGAATTAGTTAGAGTCCAGATTAGAAGGAGGAGAGATAAATGCAAATGAGAACAGACGACGGAGAAAAGGGACAGAGATCTGGAGGTTAAATAGGTGTGAGGATGAAGATTGTAAGTGTGGCCATGAATGATCTTTGCACGGTACTACGTGTGGAGCTCAAGCAAGTGAGCAGGCGCAGAGGGGTAGACGTGGATGCAATGTTGTTTATATATCATGGACATTAATGGTAGTATGGGTGAGGTGATGATTAGGGTCAGGTGACACCACGCCTGTCCGACCTACGTTATATCTGGTTCTGTGAGGAGCATGCGAGGAGTTAACGGTAATTGGATCCGCTACAGGTGGGGAATTTCATTGGAGATTTCTGCAGTCCACATGAATTGAGATTTTATGTTCACTCGTTTTAGGCATGTCACCCGCATTCAGGGAAATATGTTATTACTTAAATGAGAGCGAGCCTCAGATTTAATTCGTTGTGACTACAAATCGAAATAGCAGGAAGAACATATATAACTAATAAAAAATGTGAGTTTAGACTTTTAGTTTTGAAAATGAAAACTTTGTATCATGTATAGTCAGTTTCAGTATTTCATAAAGCTTTTTCCACTTCTGCCAACAACCCCCCATGACGAGAAACAAGGTTTTAAATAATAGTTTTCAAAATAACTGTTTTAGTAATTGTTTCTCTTGTAATCAAGTGAAATTGAAATTAAATTAAATAAAAGTAAATTAAAGCTTGGCAATGAAAGTATTAAGCATTGTGTCGCCTTTGCGGCTTTTATGACTTGGTCCTTTTAGTCAGCCCCATTGGAGAGAGCGTGTGCACCCCATGTATCCTGATAGTTAGTGCCTGAGTTGTGATCAGGGTAATTTCGTTCCAGTCTTCCGGTTGATATGTGACAGACTAAATTGGTGGGACCAATTCAGTGACCCATGATGTATAAGTGAACTGTTGGATTGTTGCGTTGCATTTAAAATGATTTTTCAAATTGACTAACTTGTCTCATTCAATAGCAGCTAACTATGGCACATTCTTGTATTTGGAAATTGCCACCACCAAACATGATCTTATTTGATTCATGGTGGCAAGGAGATTCTGTATGATCTTGTTTACCTCAGCAAAAATAGTAAACTCCTTGCAAATTTCATTGACAACCGTAGAAGAAGAAACTGATTCTTCCCCTAGCATGGCTAGACAACCCAGATCATGTTTCGTTGCTTTCCATTGATCAGAGATCCTCTGCCAGGAAATTGCTCAATTTCCTCATTCCAAAATGAAGGCACACTGAATCTTCATAAATAATTCCACTCAGTTCTGAAGTCATTTATATCTTTTATAACTCTGTCGAATTCATCCCGCATTGTTTACATAGCGACTTACTTCTCCTTTAACATACACAAAGAGAAAACGCATTCATCACTAGGAGGTACCTCTAGTTCCACTAAAGTGCCATATTCCAATGTATTGACAATATCTATGATGGCATCGAGGTATTCCAACCTTTTATCTAAGGTCTCAGATGCAGAATTTTCCTCCATACTAGTCCTTTGTATTAAAACCTTTTCGCACTGGGAGTGTATTCTCACATATGACTCAACCGTAGTGATTTTTTGCCAAACCTCTCTCTATATTTCTCCTTTAGCCTGCATTATTACCTCCTTTCCTATCACTATGACGTGAGAAAATTCTTCTATATTTTTGACCTCATTATGTTTATCCTTTAGAGCATCTTGAATCTTCTCAATTTCGATTTTATCTTTTCTTACGACAACGTTGATTCTGTGGTCCACTCTTGTGATTTCTTCTTTGGCTAACTACAACTCTTCTTATAACTGATTAATCTTGATGCGTAATAGCTTGGGATCTTCTTACTCAGTTGTCTAGACCAAACTAAGAGCCTTTTCAATTGAAGTCTTATACTCTGCCAAGAGTTTTAGGTGTTGCCCCTCTTTTTCATGAGATTCCGCTCTAACTGCTTCTAGCTACTTGACAACAATATGTCGCTCTTCTTCCTTGATCCACATAGTAGATTATATTTCCTAAAGATGAAGTTCGACCTCCTTTTTCTTCTCGAAATCTTGTATTAGAACATGAGGGTCATGGTCCGAGATCTTCAAGATTGCTTGGAGCTCTTTAATCTCTTTTTCTTTCGTCTCCAGTAATTTCTTCAGAGGAGTAATATCTTTAGGGTGTCCAAACTGGCACGTGAAAATCTCCTACAATTATTTGATAAGATTGGCCTTGATGCACAAGGCCATATGAGCTAAGTTCAATTGCTCAGAGACCTTCTCGATCATGGCCTGCATCTTCTTGTTCCTTGCTATGGAGTCCAATAGCCTCTGTGCTACAATTTCACCCACTTCCCTATGTAAATTTATCACGTCCAATTCTAACACTCTACCCAGGTTTTTTGTCAGGGAAGAGGTACCAGATCCAACCATCTATTGGTTTTCCCCTATCTCAAGCCGAACCATTGTAAGATTTAAGAAATTTGTCTCGAAGTTAGTCGTCGAGATAAAACAAGGTTTGCTTATGGGTAACACTTCTTTGAGTGTTGAGGTGTTCGTTGATTGGGATTTTGTTGGGACTATAGTCAGTTTTACACTAGACATAATTATTTCCTTCTTCTCTGTAAATGAATGTTTAATGTCTAGAGCTTGAGTCCCAGAGTATCAGGGCTTAATTCTCTTTAAGGTCTTCCTAATATCTACATCCAACAGATTTATTTGTTGACCAAACACATCTGCATCTACATCAATTTATTTTGATTTTACTCACCAAATTATGTCAAACTGAGCCAGACTGTCATATTTTCGTTTAATTGTAGCAATAGTAGAGAAAGAAATTATGGGTTGAGTCTCTCCTGCATGCACCTAAATTTGGGAGTGACTGGAGTCAATTTGGGTGACTGTTTCCGTCATCCATGTAGATGGTGCTGATTGTAAGTCCTCTTCTACTAGAACTAGTGATCTTGTTCTTTCCTTCATCCTAAGGCCTCCTTAAATCGATTTTTCTAGACCTCATAGGAACCCTCTAGAACTTATGTGGGTTTTATCCACTTAGACCTTAGGAAATATTAATTTTCTTTTATATTTTAAACCCCATCTTGGTCCAAAATCCATTTTCTTGGCTTCTTTGCCCACAAATATTTTTATGACCAAACTCATACAAACCCATCTCAATAGGCTTTTGGAGTACCTCCTAAGCTACACAATTCAACAACATAGTCTAGTTGTAGTAATAGTAACTTGGTCAAGCTCTTGTAATCACGCGAGGGCTTGGTTGGGTTCCCAAGTTGTAAATTAAGTAAGGGTAGTTGTGAGGGCATGATAAATAGGGAGGGTCAGGGCATGAGAAAGAATTAAAAGGCATGCTAACACATGCCGGACAATGTCAATGCATGTTGAAGAGTGTCAGGGAGTGTTGAGGCATATCAAAGGATAACTAGGTCAAAATGCATAGAAAGGAACGAACAAGAGTGTGTGCAAGGGAGTGCCAGCGAATTCAACTATGCTAAGGAGCAGTTCATAATAGGATTTACAGGAGGAAATCATATGATTGTTATACGGGGCTCAACATAGCAGTTTTAGACAAAGGGATATCACTTTGTTCTAAGCACAACATTATTTTTCTTTTAGCTATTTTTTATATGAGATGTGGAACACTTTGGCTACATGCTCATGTTTTATAATATTATAGATAATTTCATATTGTATATTATGTGTATAATTTTTGGGGCACTTAGCTTGTGTCAACTTATATCTTGTGTGCTTTGTGCATCTTGTGGTTCTTGCAAACTCTCAGTTAATGTTCTACTATTTATATGAACTGAACATGCAAGTGAAATATTTCCTGTGTAAGCTATGTTGCATATTTGTTTTATGGCCATGGCTATATCATGTGATCCTTGCCTTGGTAACTAGTGAAGTGGGATAAGTTGAGATTGGACATGCATGGCATAATATGAGTTATAGGTAGTTCTTAGGTGAACAAGGCACAATCTACTTGTAGTAGGTGCAATCGGTCAAGTTGTTGCAATTGAAGCAGGCCAATATTGTCACATGAACTATAGTAGCCAAGGACTTGATTGGGTTCCCAAGTCGTGAAAAAATGTAAAGGCTAGATGTGAGGACATGAGTGCCAAGGCGTGATAGGGAATGCTAATATTTTCCAGATAGTGCGAAGGCATGTCAAACATGCTAATATGTGCCAAGTGATAAGGCATGCCAATATGTGCAAGGGTGTGCCAATGCGTGCCAGGGACTGTCAAGGAAACGAAAGGGGGAAAAAATTTAAACTACAAGGAAATGAACACATAATAGGGTTAATAAGTCATCAATTTACCTTTTCCAAGAGGGGCATGCTAAGCACACCAACACTAGGCAACAATATGTTCCAAGTGCAAAGTCTTAGTGCATTCTAAGTGTCAAGTCTTCCTTTGTTGCTTCTCATATACTTTCCAACAATTGATCTCAAATAAATTCAATATTAAACCATGCCAAATCATACCAAGGCATATCAATGTATTCCATACATGCTAATACTTTTCAAGCGCCAATATGTGTAAGGGAGTGTTATGCATGTTATGAAGTGGAAGGGCATGTTGAAGAGTTATAAGGTGTGCTAGAGAGTGTTAATGCATGTTGAGGAGTGTTAAGGAGTACTAGGATAAAACAATAAGGGAGCACTTGTTGGAAATATTTTCATTGATAGCAAAAGAGAAGACCGAAGCAACACCATAAATTATCATCAAGGCAAAGGAGCACAAAGGAACACTAGCTAAGCAACAAATATAGCTAAGTAGCAAAGGTAGAAAGGCAGCAGAGACATGGATGCGATGCGATGCGATCGCATATCGCAATCGGGGTAGGAGAGATATCGCATAATCTTAGAATTCATGTGAGTTGCGATGCGAAGTAGCGATAAAGTCCAGTGGGACCCTTCGCATATCGCATATTGGGAGATATTGCATATCGGGAAATCAGTTGGACGAAGACATGCTGGAGATACGCCAGTGCGATAAAGAAAACACCAACGAAGATCAAAGTCGAAGCCTAAAGGTCTTTTCAAGTCTGGAAATATGGGGTCTTCCTTTCTTAAATCGCATCGGAGGACAAAGGAGGATTATAACATAGAACGGTGGAATGATGAAATGTGATAGAAAAACCAGATAGTGGAATATATTTTGAAATCAGCGAAACAGTGAAGGCAGGATTAGAAAACTCGTAAGTTGTTATTTCACACTGCTTTTGGAGGATAAGTGGTAAAAGGTTAAACTAACATGATAGAGTTAAGAGGGTGACGCATGTGCAAATTCTATCAGATTGGGAAGTTAAAAGAGGCAGAGTGCGATGATCATTCGATCGATGAATGGATGATGTGCATGTGGATATGCATAACGAACATTTACAAGAAAAGTGTGAGTGAACGCAGCTCAAAAGACACAGCAAACGGAAGAAGAAAATCTGATATGATGAAATTGCAGAAAATTAAAAGAGAGTGACAGTAGGATAAAGGGAAAATGGAAAACGAGCCAAGAGCTGAAAGGGCTGAGTGAAATATACTTGTTGTAACTATAAATATAAATTCAGTGATTATTTTTTATTGTATGTGATGCAAAGGCAAGTCTCCATAGGCAAAGCAAAACTCCTCTGTAATACTAAAATGTATACATACTGTTATATTATTCTGAACGTGCTGGCCAAGAAAATGAGAAGGGGGAAGGAAAAGAGTCATACCTGTTCATTTTGAATTCCCTGTGGAATGAAAATAGTTATGAGGTGATATGTATAAATAATGTTACCAACATATGCATAAATTGCAAGAGAGAATGGAAAAAGAGGTGAGAGAATGTAAGATAAAGAAGGAGAAAATAAAGAAACTGTGAAAATCCAGAGATGATTTAAAGCAGATATTAAGGCTAAAAGGACAACAATGAAGAAGGAGCAAAACAGAGCTCATATCCAGGAAAATCAGCATATGATCTTATGGTAGAGTGAGGGAGTTGGTGCTTCCGTTTCAAGTTGTAGCTTGAGAGATGTCCAATTGTAGTTGGCTAAGGTAGGAGCCTCCTGTAGGTTGTAGTCTGCAAAAAACAAATGAGAGTTGGAGCTTCCTTGCAAGTTGTAGCATGTAGAATTGAGGTAGTAGCCTCCTATAGGTTGGAGCCTACAGAAAATTAGTGGTGAGAGGGAGTTGGAGCTTGCCTTTGCATCCCAACAATAATAAGATGTGTTTTTCTCCCTTATATGTTTCCACTTATATCTGTTGTCTATGTTCATGATGATTATGATTTGATATTCTCTGTTTAATCTACTTAATACCTGCTACTCACTTATTCAAATTGTTGTTCCGTTATACATTAAGTTGATCACGAAATGAAAGTGAAAATAAGTGTAAAAGAAAGTTCTAAAAGACCATGAATGTGTTAAACTGATTCACCCCCCCCCCCCCCTTAGTTTAACCAAGGGTTCAACAATTAGTATCATAGCTAGTTCCTTCTATATCAGTTTAACAACTGGAAGGAGATCCTAGGTCCCCAAGATGGCTAGTCTAGAAGGATGCTCAACAAATAAAGCCCCTTTGTTTACTGGCACTAACTATGCCTTCTGGAAAATAAGAACGAGGACGTACATAATGTCTCTAGGAATAAAAGTTTGGGCTGTTATGGATTTGGGATATGCCCCAAAGGATTCTGACACAGAGAAATAAGCCAAACAAGATTTTATAGCTAATGCCAAAGCCATGAATTCTCTCTTAAGTGGTCTGTGTGAGGCAGAATTTATCAAAGTAATGCACAAAAGGACTGCCAAAGAAATATGGGATACATTTGAAAGTATCCATGAGGGAGATAAAAAGGTGAAGATGGTCAAAATACAAGTCTATAGAGCTCAGTTTGAAAATATAACAATGAATGAAGAAGAATATTTTGCCAGCTTCTTCTTAAGGGTTGCAGAAATTGTGAATAACATGAAATCCCTAGGAGAAACCATTAGGGAATGTGTAATTGTTCAAAAGATATTGAGATCTTTACCATCCAGTTTTAACACCAAGGTTTCTGCCATAGAAGAAACAACTGACTGGGAAACATTGACCATGAACCAATTACGTGGAAACTTAACAGCCTATGAGATGGGATTTCCACAGAGGAATTCAATTGTGAGGGAGGCAGCCTTTAAGACAAAGAAGTGAAAAGAAGAAAAAGAAGATACATGCTCCCGCTCTGATGAAGAAGAGGCCAAATTTGTCAGAAGATTGGATAGAGGCTCAGGCAAGTATAAAGGTAAACTTCCATTTAAATGATTTAACTGTGGAAGAGTTGGGCACTATGCATCTAAGTTTCCTCATAAGAAAACAAAGAATCAAACTCAAGAGACAGAGAAAACCAAAACAAATAACTGGCAGAAAGGGAAGAGATTCAATAGAAAATCATTTTATGCTCAGCAAGATAGCAGTGCATCTGAAAACTCAGATGAATCCTCAAATGAAGAAGGAACCTCTGAATTTGTGTTGATTGCCAAGGAAGAATAATAAGGATTCCTTCTAGAAGAGGAGGAAGAATATGAGGTAGATCTTGAGGGGGAACTAAGAAGTGCCCTGGAGGAAATAGACAAACTTAAATTGAAGTGCAGAAAATAGAAAGACATTCTCCTCAAATATGTAAAAGAAGAACCAACTTCAGAAGACCTCAGTCAGTTGAAAGTAAAACTTGAAGAAGCTAAGAAGGTGGAAGACACTCTACTAAAGAAAATTGAGGATAAAATTCAGAAGCAAAAGAAATTGGAAGAAGAAGTAGCATGCTTGAGAAAGAAACTAGAAAACACCTAAAGGAAATTGTCAATGAACACTCCTCAAATGATAAGCTCTGAGTAGTTGAATAAAATACTAAATGCTCAAAGATATCCTCTCATAAAAACTGGGATAGGTTACAAAGGAGAAACCAGCAAATCCAAGGTAGAAGATAACCAGAAGATCATCTTTGTAAAAGTTGTATAGGATAATGAAGTAACTCAAAAGATTCCTATAGAAGTAGAAGCCAACAAGAACATGACCTACAATAAAGTAAACAGAAACAAGAAGGAATCTCAAATAACAAATAACGAAATCAATAAATAGTCAGCTGGAAAAATCTCTTACACTCCTGAACATAGAAAATTCGAAAGTCGTCAAAGGAGATTCTTTCCTCCTCTTGTTGGATTCACAATTGTCGTTAGACCAAAACCCGCAGGCATTAGTCTCCGCTACAATCGCCAGAGTTAGGATCCACAAGAGGCGATTAGTCCATGTCGTGAAACACACGGAGAGTGTTGAACCCAATGTCCAACAATCTCCCCCCCAACGCGAGCCGAGTGAGTTTTGAACTCAAGACCTATCGCTCTGATACCACTTGTTGGAATCATGATTGTCGTTACACCAAAACCCACAAGCATTAGTCTCTGCTACAATCGCCAGAGTTAGGATCCACGAGAGGAAATTAGTCCATGTCGTGAAACACACGGGGAGTGTTGAACCCAATGTCCAATAGCACTAGGTAAAAATACATGGAAGTTAATGAATATGAGGGAGGTGTGCTAATGACTAGTGTTAATGAGTGTTGTCTGTCATGCCAAGGAGGGAGTGAGAAGGTATGTTAAGCATTGGTAAGGCATGCTAGGGAATATCAAGGCATGTCAAGAATTCCCAAAGTGTGCTTGGGAGTTCCAAGGTGTGCTAATTATATGTGACAATTAATATTTCCAATATATGCCAATACATGCTAGGTGCTAAGGATGTGGAGGGTGATAGGGTATGTCAATATGTGTCAAGAAGTGTCAAGGAAATAAATGGAAGAACCAATAAGAGGGTTAATAAGTCGAGACTTTATCTTTTTTCAAAAGGGGCATTCTAGGCACACTAATAATAGGTCCCAATACATGCCAAGTGCTAATGTATGTCAATGCATTTAACCAAGGTGTTCCGGGGCATGCTAGGGACTACATGCATGCCAACACATGTTAGGAGAGTTCCATGTTGTGCTAGTGCATGCCACCATGTGCTTGGGCGATAGTGTCATGAAAATATGTTCCAAGACATGCGAGGTGCTAAGAAATGTTAGTGTGTGCCAAAGCATTAATTTTAGGTGTGCCCAGATTGTTGAGGAGTGTTAGGTCTTTCTCATTAATAGAATTGTCAAAGCTTGATTATGTATTAAATAATATATTTCCTACACACACTAGAGGAACTTTATCTAAAGGGAATTTTCTAGATAATAAACTTAATAGATATGAATCATGTGTTGACTCATAGGAAAAATATATTTGACTAGTCATTACATGAGGGAAATGATACACATTAATTACTTCTTAAAAAATTCACTGATTCTAACCATTATGGCCTTGGACATATTATAAAAAATACTCCACAATAATGGTCTTATATCGTTATCTTTCGAGAAAAAAATATATTAACAGGCACATAGCGTCATCAAAAACTCATTGGAATGATCAATGATGACAAACATTTTTTGACTGTCAACAAAAGTAACAAAAAGACCATTGGTGAGGGTCATTAAAATTTTGTCACTAGAAGTGTCACCAAAGAGAGAATTAGTGATGGGCCTTTAACAACCCTCACCAAAAGTGTCATTGAAAACAGCTTTGGTGACGCACCTTAAAGGACCATCACTATATACACTTACAGTGACGCTTTTTTAAGGCTCGTCACCATATGTGACATTGGTGACGGACCTTAAAGGTCCGTCACAAGCATGACCCTCACCAATGTCCTTTTTTATTGCAGTGTATGTTTCACATCTATGGACGTGGGCTTGCTGGTGTGGCATGAAAACTAAATAGGATTAAGAAAAATACCAAGAAGTAAGTATGGATGTGTCAAGAAAGTGACAAATATGGACATAGAAAAAGGTAGAGATAATGAAATAGAGCCACGTCTGTGCCCCGAACAAAGGTATGTAATAAATTATGAGCTAGGGTATTTGAAAGGGTACCAGCAATGAGAGGTAGAAAAAAGGAGTGTTGCATGGAGTTAGGATCAATGAGAGGGAGAGAGCATCCCAAAAGTACAGGGGTTGGCACCTATAGAAATGGTAAGGAGGCTAACATACAATAAGGAGTGACAATCCACTCAGGAACAACAACAAAAGATAACTCTAATAAAAACCAAGAGGAGATAACGGTAAACATGCGCAGGGGAAAATACACCCAACTATTGTAATGTTGATTCATCGTTATAGAGTTCTCCAATCATATTCTCGACTCTAAATAGGCCTTTTTTGAGAGAACCCTATTATCGAGTGAATAAAAATGATAGTTAAGTTTGATAAGGGAAGATGTTGGTTTCGTGGAGCAAATCTCGTTGATGAGTTAGCTTTCCATTTCTCCAATTGCACCTGGAGAGCTAGCAGCGATGAAGCATTGAGAGCTTGGATTTTACGATTGAGTTAGTGTAATTTTATTTTCCTTAATGATCCAGTCACATTTTGGGGAGGATTGAACCATCAGAGTTTTCAAATTAGCTTTTTTATTTTCCCTGACGTGCCCACTATACTTCTATTCAAAGTGACTGAAAATGGTAGAGCTTTTAATTTCCATGACAGCGACATTGAATGCAATATTTGGTGGCAATAGAGTGTGCTTAGTTCCATAAGACAATGTGCTTAGATGATCAAGCAGAGGTATTGTGAGATAGGTGAGGTATATTTGATAGGGGTGTGAGCAACAAGGGGTGGAGATTGAAATACATGGTGGAGAATTACAGGACAATAATGGTCGTTGTGTTGATCTAATGTGTGGGAATTACCAACTAAGGTGGCATGCTGCTATGTCCCCCAGTCGAATGGCCAGGTGGGACGATGACAACTCACCCCCAATTGTCTAGCATGCAAAACACCCCATCCAAGGATAATAGGTCCTTCTAAATATGTTTCCAAAATTCCTTCTAGAGAGAAGTTTCCACCAAGAGATGCAAGGTGGAGGATATTTTGGGTGAAGAGTCCAAACATCCATGGTTAACAAGTGTGTCGGCAACCTTGTTCCCTGATATCTGGATGTGACTGGGAATGATGACAAGGATATTTTAAATTTGAGAGTACATCTAGTTTAGTAGTCCTTAATTTGTTATATTTTGGATTCTTTGTGCATATGAGTGCCATTTTGGAGTTTGTAAAGCATATTGACTACAAATTGAGTCTCCCTCCATGAATAGCTGAGAGAAACCTTGTTGTTGTGTTATTTCTATTCCTTCAATGAGGGATGTGAGTTTGGTTTCATTGTTTCTAGTGATTCCAAGTGTGCCATAGTATGTGAATAGCAGAGCATCGAGATGGTTTCTAAATATTCCTCTATACCTAGCTGGACCAAAATTTCATTTTGAAGCATCGTTGAAATTCAGTTTAAAAAAGAGGGGTGGAGGATACCATGAGGTCATGATAATTGGGGGTGATGAGCAGGTAGAGGGAGTGGGGTTTGGAACAAGGTTCTAGCTATTAAGGATTTTGGCTTCATGACCATGGACTTGCCATTAGTGAGGGGTCCAAGGGAGAGCAATAATGGTTTCTTTTATGTTCCTTGGATGATGCTATAGAGAGAGTCGAGGGGAAGATTGTTTTTTTGAAAATGTGATGGTTATGTTCTTTCCATGTCGCCCATAAAAAGAAGTTGAGAAAGAGAGTCCAAATGCAGTTGAAAAAGGGGTTTGAGAAGGCATGATTTCTCCATTGAGTGATGGTGTTTATTATCCTAAGCGGGTCTCGATCAGAACAATTAATCCAAGCTTCCAAATGAAGCGAGAGGAAATTCAAGTAGGTGCAACTATTACATAAATTTTCTAGATTTTCAGAGCTAAGGAGACGTAATCGGAAGCAAGAGTGTCCTTAATGGTTGTGATTTTGGATATTGTATCATATTAAGGCTTTGTTTTGAATTGGAAGCCACAAGAAGGAGATTTTTGGCCATGTATTTTGTTTCCAAATGTTAGTCCAGATACGTTCTCTTGGACTTTTTTAAAACCCTACCTCTAGATGGTATGCTTCTCGGATGTTGAATGAGCCTTTTTTATTTTTGCCCCTCTATAGTGGTTGAGAGGAGTATGGGATTAGTTGTTGTACGTTGTGCCAAAACTGATTCCACGACTCCTCTGGCTTGGGATCCCATTCTTCTTGTAGTATTCATTGCCTCCATTGTTGGCTTGTTTTCTAGCCACTCCAATAGCCAGTTATCTTTGTTACACCACAAGTAGTCATTTGCAAGAATAGGTATCCAATTGTTATTTATCTCAAGGTTAGGGAGTTTCAACCATGGGTCTTGCAAAAGAAAAGTAGTGTGTACATCCCAGAACAAACCCTCCTTATGCACATTTCTAATGCCTTATGCAATTCCATAGATCTTAGCCTCCTTTTATTTTATCTCCACCATGTTTTAGCTCCTATGAATTTGGCCATGGTGGCGGGGTCACACAAACCCAATCCTCTCTTTAGTTTTGGCAAACAAATTTTGTCCCATGCAAAGAAGGGCCATTTTTTCCAAGTTGGCTCCTCCCCAAAGGAAATGGTGTTGTAGTCAACAAATTTCATTTCGAATCAAGGTTGTAGCCATGAGTTCAGAGTAGAGATATATGTGTAGGTCTTGAAGAACCATTTTAGAAGTATCAATCATCCTTCCACATTGATAGGTTAGAATTTCCATCTTACCATCTTGTTGTTAATATCGATTAAAAGTGTCTACCATAAGCTCCATTTAAGGGAGTTATTAGCTAGTGGTGAACCTAAGTATTTTGGAGGGAGTTTGTTTATTTGGAACCCAAGGATTCTTGATATATGTCTCTGAATATAAAGTGGAGTATTAAAAAATAATACTTGAGATTTGGTTTTATTAATTTCCATACTTGAAGATTGGGATAATTCATCTAGAATTTGCACAAAGTTCCTTGCCTCATGGATGGTAGGGGTGCCCATGCCCATTGTGTCATCAATAAATTGTTTATGAGTTAATGGAAAATATGGTCCAAATAATTATATCCCCTTGATTATATCCAAATAATTATATCCCCCTCTGTAAATATAAGAGTTTTTTTCGAACATGAGACGAGCAAAGAGACTAGTAGAAACCATATCGAGTCAAGATACAAAATTGGCTCGCAAATATAGTTAATTTTCCATAATTATTTTTAATCTTATATAGACATAAATAAAAAATTTCATGCTAGAAACTTTATCAAGCGAAAACTACTACTTAATTTATTTACGCATAGTACTATGCAAAATGGAAATGTGTGGAAGGAGAATGTATGTGGAAATGTAGAACATTTCCAGACAAAGTTTATGATTCTTTCTCTGCATATCCATTTTCCCGCAAAACACCTCTTCCTCACGAAGATTAAAAACACACTTCATTTAGTATTTGATAATAGGAGTTCAAATAGAAAATGTGAAATTACTAATGCACTTAGTATTCAGGAAATGTTAATACCCAAGTTCGGTCACTCTATTTTGATAGTAAAAAATTGACTTGTAGAAAAACAAGCTAAAAGAGTAATTGTCATGAATATGCATTGATTCACTGAATACATACCAAAAATAATTGTACTTATTGGTAAGGGAGCTTTACTTAATTGTATTGTTATGTTAAATTGAAAGTTAGGTTGAACTAATATGGAAAATAAAATTGCATAAGGAAGTGGTAGCCTAATGCAATAAATTCAATGTTTAAGTGTCATTGTATCATTACATAAATCAAATTTGAAGAGAGTTAGGATATTAATAAAATAATATGTTGATATCGATTTCTAAATCATGTCAAATGAAAAAATAATTAAACAAAATCATATGAAGTAGACTATCTTGGTTGGGAATTTAATAAAAATGAATATGGTTTAAAGTAATTGATTTTGGAATAGTCTTTTCTGATTACAAATCAGGAAAATTAGTACTAGCAAGATTTATTACAATCAGTGGTTAATAAATACCATTAAAATTGATAGTAGTTCAATTTCCTTCTAGAATGTTGATGCTAATTCATGATTTCGATTACCTATGGCCTTTGATGCATTATATGTAGGCATGTTGGCTCTGAAATAGTTTGTAAAATCTATTGGAAATCAATTTTCCATTTTTGATCTTGTTTCCCTGCATTTGGTGGATTTTCTAAAGGCTTCTAAAATCTCTTGGGAAGCAAATTTATTTGTTTCATCTGAAACTAATAGTGTTATCAATATTTTCGTTATCATTTGTCTATTTTTTTATTTATTTTATGAGTCTTGTTGGTATCATCATAGTGCAAAAAAAATCCAGTAAAGTGATTTTTGAAATTTCTTTTTCTAAAGTCAAAATTACTTTCAAGGGAAACTCTTCCATGAATTTGAAATAATATTTTGATATTATTGGCATTGTCACTTTCATGTTGCACTAGACTCTATCGTCCCAGTTCCAAAGAACTTGTAAGACAAATAGAGGAGGAGAGGGGGTTGAAGGGCGTGGAGAGGAGTGGTTTGTCACTTAGAATACCACACTTTAATTGATACTATTGTAATAAAAAAAGCGAAACAAACTGTTGAAAGAATAAATGGCAGAAGAATATAAGAAGAGTTATATGCAGTCATCTAAGATATCTTAATGCTCAGCCAATGTATCTTAATGCTTAGCCAAGATATTTTAGTGCTAATGACTAATATATTGGAACTTCAAAAAAACACTTGGCTGACTGGAAAATGAATTGGAAATCATAAGAACATTATTAGGAGAGTTGTTGTAAAACATGAATGGAGCAATCAGACGTCCATTCTCGCAGCACAAATAGTAGAAGCGTTAACCTCCACAAACTATTGTTGATTAATAAAGAAATGGTTACAAAATTATTCTATTTTTTTATATGAATTGGATCATTATATTATCTTTTATCCATCTCAATTCATTTAGAGTGGAAAAAATGGATGAATCAACTCAATGGACCATTTTTACTAGCAAGGCCCAGTTTGGCGAAACAGGGTTTGGAACCTTTCAGGATAATTTTGATGAATAAAATGACTTTTTTGGTGGGTAAAACATTGTCACTTTAGTACCACTCCTTTGCATGATATTATACACTTAGAGATATTTCTAACAACCCAAGAAGTGTGTCAATCAGAGTCTACATGTGAAAGTTATGCCACTTTGAATTTGACCTCCCTTTTTTCACACCTACAGTTCGAGATGATGTTGTGTCGGCCTCATTATTCATGGAAAATGGGATATCCATGTGTTTTTGATGTAAAATAATTTAGAAGAGTCTACTTTATAACTCTATTTCAGAGTTTTTGTAGTCAAAATTAACCACTAGTAGGCTATCGGGTTGTTTTATAACAAGGCCACTAGGAGGAAGAGGAATTCCATTCTTTCGAGAGAATTTTCTTCCATATCCAAGATTGATTGGTAGAGCACAAATAGAGGATTTTTTCACTGTAGTAGCCCACAGGCCACATACATTACTTATTTTTACCTGCAACCATATTTCCATACAGAGAAAGAGAGCAAAACAACCTCACCTTTCAGCTCGGTTTTCTCACGAAAGGGTTTCCCAGAGAGCATATCTTATGTCTGATGTGTGTGTGTGATCTTATTTTTTCATTCTATACTTTTCTACATAATTTATATCTGCATGCATGCACTAATTACAGTTAAATCTACAGATCTTAAAGTTTAATAAAAATGTAATAGTGTAAAACTTCAATATTTTAATATATTATTATCAAATCTGTTGTGATGAACTATCTAGTGGAATACCCACAGAAGTTTACAGATCACTTTCTCAACCAATTTTGAAATTTAGTAGATGCTAAAGGCTATATATTGTAATTTTCTTGACACGATAATATAAATGTTTTATCGAAACAAATAGTAGAATTGTCTAATAACATTGCATTACTTATACTCTGATCAAGTTCATGGACCATAAATTTTGTAAATTATGCCAAATAGGATCATAAAAGTAATATCAATGTTATGTGTGAAGGAATTTTTTTTCATTTTCTAACATGAATAAATTTTTTAATATTACTTCAGTAATTGTAGAATTTTCAAATTTGATAAATCAATAAATCAATGTAATAAATCACATCGTAAGAAAGTAGACACGACATAGCACAATGAATTAGCTACAAATTACAACAAAAACATAGTAAATAATATTAGTAAATAACATATTGCAACAAATAGAACTTACACAAATAAATCCATTGAAATAGATTTTACTATAATGTTAATAGCTAGAGATCATGTAAGCACAAGATGAAATCATATCCCAACCATCCAACGAACCAAAAAAAAGTCTTCGACAATGCTCGAAGAGATGGGGGAGGTGAAAGGGTGAACAAATTTCCATAATGTAGATACATTGTGCAAAGTTCGGAGGTGTGGAGGAAAAAATGAGTGGGGGGATGAACAAATATTCCTTTTCACCTTCGCACAATGTATCAACGTTAATAGTTGTGTAAAGTATGCAAGGGTATCGAAACGAGAAAGAATATTTGTTAAATTGAAACACATGAAGCTTCAAAATTTCTTTGTTTGGCTTTGTTTAGACGTTTTATTCATTACTTATTGTAGCCTCGGGAAATTGTATACATTATTTACAAGTATTTCTTTTTAAATTTTGGGAAACTAAAAAATGAAATAATAATGTAACATTGGTAGCTCTGCTTTTACCATAGATTTTTTAGAAACTTTGAGTTAAACTAAAAAGTATGATGATCATTGTCAAACATTATTAAACATAACTTTTTTCCTCTAGAGACACCAAACAAGTATTAAGGATCCATATAATATTTAAATCTTAAAGTATAGAGACTCATCACATATTTTTTTTCTCACTTGAACGTTATTAGAAGAGTTCTTGCAAAACATGAATGGAGAAATCAAACCTCCATTCTCATAGCACAATCAATACAAGCATCAAGCTCCAGGAACTATGTTTGATTAATAAATAAATTCTTACCAAAATTTTCTACTTGATCAACCAATTTTGAAATTCAGTGTATTCTGGAGGCTATATAATGTACTATATATATATATATATATATATATATATATATATATATATATATATATATATATATATATATATATATCCATAGAGAGAGAGAGAGAGAGAGAATTTCAAGAAAGTTTACCGTGCATACTCCACTCATTGAAGAAAGTAATTTTTATGAGTGTGGATTGTGAATTTAAAAAAAAAAAAATCATGTTTTTATACTATATGTTTTAGCAGGATGAGTGGAAGAATGCTTTCCTACAATTTTATTTGGATTGAAAGATATGTTGAAAGATGTTTCTTATTTACTTTAACCTGTCACATATGCAATATTTGTAAAGCAATACATGTAAGCCATATAAGAGACGAACAATAAATTGTTATCATTGAAATATTGAAATAAATCCAAGCTTACTATTTCTCTAGCCTGATATGTATTCTCGTCTTTGATTTCTAGTACACATTGCACCCTGTCTATGTTGTTAAAATTGTAATGGAACTAATTATGCCAAATGGAAATTTATCTTGACTATGTGAAAAAATTGCAATCATGATATTTGGGAAAAATTAGTGCTCTCTAGAAACATAATTTTTTTTCTATAATGCTAAATTTATTTAGTGCAATAGCTTTCTCACAATCACCATTATCATATTTGTGATTTGGAATTATTTTGAAATTTCTAATAGAAACACCAAATTTTGAAATAAGTTTTTCCTCATGTTGTTTGATAAATTGTCTTGGCACAAATAATGTTATTTTGATTTCAACTTTCTTATCTATCAAATATGCAAGGAGTATTGCCTTTGTCTTATTTTCCTTGTTTAGAAAAGTTCGATATGTAGCTAACACAACGCCATGGAAAATGCTATTATGTTCTTATTGATATATTCAATTAATAATATAATAGAATTGATCTTGTTTTGCCTATTCATGAGCATTAAATTGAAATTCATTCTAGAAACAAAAAAAAAATTTGTTTTACAATTAGCTACTTCAACAGAACTACCTTTTTGTCCTTGTTTGTTGTTTATTTTATGCACCTTTTGTTGTGTCTCCTATGATATATTCTAATGTGATTGTGTTGTCCTTCTCTATTGTCACACCATTAACCGGTTCATAATCTCATACATTTTTCATGTTCACAAACACTATATTCAAATCGCTACTTAAAAGAACATTATAGTTGATACTAATTAAGAATTTGACAATGAAAACGGAACTAGATATCACATATAGGTAGAATACTAAATATATTTTTAGTTTCAATATTAAACTGGAAAATCAACAAATGTACAAATGCACAGATGTTTTATATAAATACACAAAGTACCTTTTTTCTTGTATTTGCTCTCCTTGATCTGAATCTCTAAGTGTTACATGTTTCCTGAAAATTGAAAAAGCACAAAAAAAGGGAGATCTATATAATGTAATAATCAAATGAAAATAAATAGAACAAAAATGAGCCTCTTAGCAAAGTTATCATTCTATTTAAGTGTATATGTTCTACTTGTGCTCATCTTCACTTTTTCAAAGATATGAATTAGATAAAATATACAGAAACAAGAAAAAAACAAAAAAAATTATAATTTCATAAGATGAAAGAAATTCAGTACTAAAAAATACATGACACTAAGTTATATTGGATAAACACTTTTTAGCACTTTCATATTATCCAATTTTTTAACTACGCACCCAATTGATACAATGTTGTAACATATATTTTATAAACACTCTAAGTACTCATATACATAATGAACTACACATAACTTACCTAAAACAATTCTACATGTTTTGCACTTGCGTTCAAAATGAGCCTGAAAAGAAAATCCTTCACGTCATGCAACTACCAAAACGGCCATCGTACAACCCAGAGAACAAATCATTTTGTAACCAGCTCCCTTGAAATATAATTGAACATGTGTTGGAAACATGTATGCTAAAAATTGCATGATAAACACTTGGCCAATGCTCCTGTGGAAAACATAACTAAAACTAGTGGTTGCAATTGTCACATTACTTTTTAAATTTTCAACATATGTATTATATAATAAATAAAGAAAAGATGATATATTATTCATGATATATTATTTTCACCATATTACCAGTGCACTTATAGAGATAATAAATACATTTTTCATTTAATTAGTTATAATCAAATATTATATGAAATGTCTTTGTAATGCATATAAAAAAAACAAGGAGTGTTATGTGGGAGAATGGGTGTGCAACATAAAATTTCTCCTCTCTGCACATTTCTAGAAATGCTCCTTCACACTTGATATAATTTGGAATCTTCATAACATTAGGTAATATATAAAAGCTCAAAGATTCTTGAAAAATACACTTTTATTTAATGTTTTTACACATCTCTAAATTCTTTTTAGAATCGGTAAAAAGACTCAAAAATTGAACATAGAGTAATCATAATTGAAATAAGAATTGAAAACAGATGCATGGTCCAAATAATAATATGTGATTGGTAAAGAACTTATCAAAATCTTGATACTTAAATCATAAAATTAAATGCATCCGCTGCAATGGGGTCTGGGATTGGGCTCCCATAAACTGTAATGTAAAAAGGGAACCTACAATGAAAAACAATAAACTGCATGTACAGATTATATTGGTTCATAATAACATATCAAACACACTAATCTCTAAAATAAGGGTGGGTAATCTATGGTGATGTGGTCGTATTTTACTTGATATCAAAATTAAAACCAACTCTGCTAAAATTTCTTTACGGGTAGTCTGATGTCCAGTTCTCAAAACTATGTTCTATGGCTCTAAGTGCAAAGGCGCACTTGTCTACGGGTACAAAAGGAGCGTAATGAAAGCTTCTTCCATACGTTTTCATCAATTATTTTAAAAAGAAATGTTGTTTAGCTAAATTTGATAGTAATTTATTAAAATTTTAAAATATAGTCCCGTATCTATAAAAAATTTAAAACTTAACTGGATATAGTCCTTCCTCTTTAACAAGCTCCCCTACACACAATTTTTATTCCCAAACTTTCTCCCACACTTCCCATACACCTTATCAGTTTCCATGCTGAGCATGAAATCCTTCGTCGTGATGAGAGGAAATCTTCTCAAGGTATTCACTTCTTCATTTATATCTAGACAAGGCACCTATTCACATGCATTTTTCTTTGCACACCCTTTCTCCCACGCATATTAAATTTCCTTTCTCCTTCCTCCACATAAGAGCTCTAAAAAAAAAAAAATTGTGCAATGCACTGAAACAACACAATGAAATATTTTCCCACTCCTCTACATTAACTATTTTAAAAATGTATGAATCCATAACTAAAGATAGATGAAATGGTTTACCTGTATGAAAATATGGGGAAATCATTGTAACTAAAAATTCATTTAAAAATTAATGGGGAAATAATGATTAGATTTCATAAGAGTTATGGATTGTTTCATTTACCATGATTTTGAAATATAATAAAAGGAAAATAGGATGTTGAGAAAGTAAAGATTTATTTCTAGGAAAATTTATATGTGAGAAAAATAAAGAGTATGGATATAAAATTAAATATTTGAATATGTTAAAGTAAAATATTGAATCAGTGATAGGTATTTAATTAAAGTCGATCCATAGAATTCTAGGCTTTGCAATAGACTTTTGAATATAAAATTAAATATTTGAATATTTGAACCTATATTTCCTTATTTTGATAATTTTTAATTTTACCATCGATTTCAATTCCACACTCCATAGAATAAAAGAGGTGCGTGTATAATAGAACTATGCACGACAAGAAAATTTATTGTTCATTGTTCAGCAAAAGGGAATCATAAAACACTCAACATTGTTGGAAGCATTTGTAAATGAAACTAACCATCAGTTGTTATGAACAAATTGTGATGAGCGCAATAATTTTTAAAATTTTAAAATATACATTATGTTGATTATAGAGGAAAAACGTATGACTCAATATAGTCCTTGCTCTTTAACAAAATCCCTCACACATAGTTTCTTCGTACACCGTTTCTCCCGCACTTCATACAAATCCTTTCTCCACACAAAAAATAGCAGTAGTTTCATACTAAATTAATATATAAAAGCTTCGTCTACATATTTTTTCACAAAAAACCCTCTCTCCTATCAGCTTTCCTAATGGAACTACAATATAATCAGTTATGGCATCATTGAGCAAAGAAATCACCATCAAAATTATTCGTTTATGTCCATGCCTCGACTCTGCATATTAAATTAGCCTTGTGTAGAGGAAGAAAGTTTCACTCAAAATAGTCCCTACTCCCTAAAAAATTCCCTCGCACAAAATTTATCTACACACCCTTTCTCTCGCACTTCCCACACACCATATCTCTACATATAAAAATAGTAGCATTATCATATTAAATTAGTATATAAAAGCTTCATCCAAATATTTATTCAAAACAGCCCCCATCTCTACTTATGTAAGGGATCAACAATCTCATTAGCTCTGGCATCATTGGGCAAAGCACTCAACAACAAAATCAACCCTTTTTGTCCATGCCTCAACTCTCCACATGTCATCATTTCCCACACTAAGCATGGCATCCTTTATCCTGATGAGAGAAAATATTCTCAAGAAATTCACTTCTTCATTGATAGCCATAGAAAACACATGTCCATGCACATAATTTCACTACACACCCTTTCTCCTTCCTCCACATAATAACTGTGATGAAATTTCTTTTCCCATTTTATTGAAAGAGCACAATCAAAGATTCTTCTTCACCTCTATATTAAATATTTTTTTAAAACAATGTTTTTGGGCTAAATTTAATAGTTAGTAGAACCTAGATTTCCATATATTGTTAATTTTTAGTTAATTTTTAACTTTACCATTGATTCCACTTCCACACTCTACATAATATAAGTATTCTAGGAGGGAATCCTTGAAGACTCAACAAATTTGGAAGAATTTGTAAATATAACTAACTATCAATTGTTATGAACAAGATTATCAAACACTGAGATAGATTGGTTTCCATCTGATGTGCAGAGTAATTTTTTAAAATTTAAATATACAAAGTTTCAATTGTGGAATAAAAATCGTGACTCAATATATTCCTTTCTCTTTAACAAATTCCCTCGCACATAATTTCACCACATATCATTTCCTCCACAGTACCAACCCACCCTTTCTCTGCACAACAAAGTTTGCATTTTTTTTAGAACACCCCCCTCTCCCCCCCACCTCAACGTTTACGTAAGGGTCCTACAATATTTCCATTTTTTCCATCATTGTGCAGAGCACTCCACATATCACATTAGTCTTTTGTAGATGAGAAAAGACTCACTCAATATTGTGCTTTCTCTTTAGCAAACTCCCCCACACACAATTTCTCTGCACACCCTTTCTCCTTCGTCCACATATATGTTCTGCACCCCCGCCCCACTTACATAAATAACATGGAAACATGTCATTTTTAGCATCTATGAGAGCAATAGAAGTGTCAGTAATAACAATGTCAGAGCACTCATTGATGGAATGGCCATTCACAAAATTAGCCTTTTTAAATTTTAAAATGTTTTGTCATGCACTGAAAAATATAGAAAATAAATCACCCTCCACAAGGGGAATTATGTCCCATCAAAACTCACTAAATGACTCAAAAAATAGAAATAATATTTCAATAAATTAGAAAAATATTTTTAAATTTATGGGAAAATAAAAATATTCAACATTTTCCCGACAATTTGGTTAAAATTGCAGAAGAAAAACAAAATAACTGAGAGTTAATGAAATTTATCCACAAGGCGAGTGTTATAGTCCTTGGTGAGATAGAGACTAATAATAAATAGGGTTTTTCTTCCTTCCTTCAATTGGATTCTTGCTTCATGTCAACAATACGATTTTTCCACACATTAGTTAGAAAATATTTCCTTTTTAGTAATAATGGAAATTCTTTAACTTGTAAAGCATATATGTTCAATAATTAAGTTTCATGTCATTTAAGGATTAACTTTCAACCTTACTGTATAAGTAATAAGGCAACAAAATGACCAATGAGTCAAGAGAAACATCCCATATTGGTGTAGATTCAATCCTGCCTTGATAATGTTATTCAACATAATATCAAGGGTTGTTTTATGTCATGGGTTTCTTAAAAAAAATAATAAGAGTTTCAAATTAGACTTTGAAATCAAAATTTTATTTAAATAAGTGTCATGATGATGATAAGTTGTGTGACATTATTTAGAGCCAATGTTATGAAAACAACTCCAAAAATGGAAGAAAATAGAGATCAACACCTTAGAAATGAGCCACTTTGAGGGGAAAACCTCATTTACATTACACAAATGAATAATTCTTGGATGATACAAATGACACAATCTCCTTTCTATATATAGGAGTCCATGGGGTCACAATATAATCCTAGTTGACCTAACAATAATAATTTAAGGGAATAATAATAACAATATGGGGGCTACAGGGGTACAACAATAACAATAAGGGGATACACTAGTATTATATGGACCTAACATGCCCCTCTCTTTCAAACAAGTGTTTCCCTCAATGCTTGATTAATTTTGGATGCTTTTGTATAAAATTCTCATTCTCCCATGTGGAATCGTCAACGGGTAAGTTCTTCCACTTGTTGGGATACTCTGAAATTGATCGATTTGGTATTTTTTGAGCTCTTGTTTCTGTGAATGCTTTAGAACTTCTTTCGCCACGATGTTGATCTTCCTATTGTTTCATTTGATTCTACACCAAAGTTAGGTTATCCTTTGAGAGTTGGAGAACTTGTTGTTGATGCTCGATGTGATCTTCCACTACTTTATCATCCATATTAGATTTCATTTGATCCTTCAAACCATCCAACTTAGCCTCCATCTTTTTTTAACCATCTATGTCATCTTTTATTTCTCTTTGTAAGCTCAAAATTTGTTGCACTTGGTACCATAATTTTGATATTTCATATGACAATTCTTCCTCTTCATGCGTCATAGTATAGCTTTTAGAGGGCTTAACGAGTGTCGAATTATTTTTTGGAGGAATTATAGAGCCCAATACTTATAAAAATTCTTCAATGTGCCCTTGGAATCACTTCAAACTGCTTTTTCAAACAAACCTTATGCAATTTTAAAAAACAAATACACACCTTTTTCTTGCTTTTTAGGAGGTAGATATTAAACATGATTTATCTCTATGATTTTGGATCTTTGATATCTGGAATTTGGTCTGGTAGTAACCCTCTAAATATTTTTTTCAATGTCATAGGTCTGACCTCATTTGGATGCTTCAAGACAAAGTTATGTCCAATATCCCGCAATGACCTAATTATGAACTGGTTTAGTAGAGCGAACTTGTACGGCGTTAAACATGTCAGTGTTTCCTCTTTCGGCTCTCAAATTGATACACATAAAACTAAATTCTGTTTACCTTTGGTCACTTTTACATAATTCCAATCCAATGCTTAGAGAGAGAGTTATGATGATTTTCCCAAGGTCACCTCTTTTAGATGAAATTCGAGAGCCTGAAAAAACCCTAAATTCCACAAATCATATCTCCAAAAATATTGCGAACCAAGATCTAAAATTTTTACATGAAGTTCCTCCAGATTTTGGCTTGGTGTGATAAAAATTTAAACTTCTGAAACTTCGTAGAAAAAACTTTATTGTGAAAATTCCACGATGACCTGTTTGGAGCAGCAAAACCCTAGAATCTAAAGCTTTGATACCAAATGTTATGAAACCAACTCCAAAAATGGAAAAAAAGATATATCAACGCCTTATAAATGAGCCACTTTGAGGGGGAAACCTTCTTTACATTACATAAATGAACAATTTTTGGATGATACAAATGACACAACCTCCTTTCTATATATAGGAGTCCATGGGATCACAATATAATCCTAGCCGACCTAATAATAATAATGTAAGGAACAATAATAACAATATGGGGGCTACAAGGGTACAAAAATAACAATAAAGGGGCTACAGTAACAACAATAAGGGGATACACTATTATCATAGGGACCTAACAGCCTATATCATTTTGTTTCAGTCCAACATGAGTTATTAAACAAATAAAAATGACAATATTTTCTCTCAAATTCATAGACATATTTTATATTCATACTCTTTATTTTTCTCACATATAAACGTTCCTAGAAATAAATCTTTACTTTCTCAACATTCTATTTTCCTTTTATTATATTTCAAAAATCATGGTAAATAAAAAAATCCATAACTATTATGAAATGTAATCATTATTTCCCCATTACTTTTAAAATGAATTTTTAGTTACAATGATTTCCCCATATTTACATACAGGTAAACCATTTCATCTATCTTTGGTTATGGATTCATGAAAAATGTATGAATCCATAACCAAAGATAGATGAAATGGTTTACCTGTATCCAAATATGGGGAAATCATTGTAACTAAAAATTCATTTAAAAAGTAATGGGGAAATAATGATTACATTTCATAAGAGTTATGGATTGTTTCATTTAAAATGATTTTTGAAATATAATAAAAGGAAAATAGGATGTTGAGAAAGTAAAGATTTATTTCTAGGAAAATTTATATGTGAGAAAAATAAAGAGTATGGATATAAAATTAAATATTTGAATATGTTAAAGTAAAATATTGAATCAGTGACAGGTATTTAATTAAAGTCGATCCATAGAATTCTAGGCTTTGCAATAGACTTTTGATTTCAGCTCTGATGGTAACCTAGGATTTCTAAAACCTTGGTGTAGGGGCCTGGGTATGCAGGCTCCACAATCCTCCCCTACTTTGCCTCTTATTCATAGTCTATTAAGCCCATGCATGTACTTGGAAATTGCATACTTCTAGGCAGATCCCATGGAGGGGATGAAAATCTGAACTCGCAAGGAGGAGGTGAAGTGCCTCCTCTCTCCTACTCAATTTTTTTCAAAGTAGACTCTATCGCAGTATCCCTTGGGACCTAGGCTGCATATCTTTCCTCCATCCTTGACCCTAGAGATAGGCCCATCCTCTCTTTCCTTGACTAACACATCGACATCTTAGCTCCCCTCTACATCCATGCCCCCATCCTCCCCTTCAGTCGCTTAGTCAAATTTTCTATCATGGTCAAACCCTCACCTATTTTCTCTACTGAGGGTTTTCCCGACCTTGGTTGAGCCTCTCCATATCTTGTTGCTCCCCAAATTTTCATGGTGGTCACTTTCCTTTTTTCTCATCCTCCCAACATTGGCTTCCTACATAACCAGTTGATGTGGGAGATGCTCAGTGGTGGAAGCTTTGTTTCAAGCATGGGAATAACTATACAACTGGTAGGAATTGAACCAACTAAGATTAATAGAAAATTTAATAAGTGCATGAATTAAGGACAAATTTTGGTTCTCGATGACAGGGATAAGCTAAATGACATTTCAAGGATGGAGGAGGCAGTGGTAGTTTGTATTTTTTCTAGCAAAATAATTTTTATGGATTTCCTGTGGAAGCGTAACTTTGACCACTTTGGGTTAATTCTAGATTATTTGTTACATTGTTTGATATTAGCCAAAGGATGGTTGGGCTATATTTTGGAAACTAAGGAATATGGGGGGGAATTCCTCCACAAATTTATCATTAGGGCTCACAAGCTTTGTTCCTAAAATGATGGTTTGTGTATTTCGACGCTTGCTTTGAAAATATTTCGATGGTCCCAATATAGGTTCGCCTTTTCAGCCTCCCTCTCAATTTTTTTTCAAGTGAAGTGTTCCAAGTGATATGGAACATCCTATGGTTTTACTATGAAGTAAGCACCTCTTTCATAAAAACCCGCTACATGGCTATGGTTATGATTTTAGTTGGCATCAACTTCGCTACTGAGCTACTTGACTCCAATTCCATCTAAGTGGGCTCAAAATTTCACATGATGTTTCTTTATTATGAAAGGATAACCATTTTTTGGGTCACGTTCCACTCTTATGGTCATCTAGGAAGGCATTGTCCCCTGGGAAAGGTAAAGAAAGACTGGGTTGAAAAGGCTCCATCAAGTTAAAATTCTAGAAGCTTCCTTGTCCAAATCTCTAAGGAAGCATGGCTTGGATCCAAAAGGCATTAGAGGAATTTTGAGGTCTAAAATGGACTTCCTAAGGAATATTAATTGTTGAAATAAAAAAATAAGACTAGATTACCTCATCAATTTTTTGAGGGAAAAAAGAAAAAACTACTTTTCCAACTCGTATTTTCAACTTATCTCCCTATGATTTTACTCAAATTTTGAGTGGTAGCACAAGTTATATGTGGAATTTAATTTTCCATCCAAGGAGTATCGATGTTTCATAATTTCGATGGACCCTACTACACAAAAAATGTGAAATACATGAAAAAATGTGATTGTAATCACGTTTTTCATGTATTTCACATTTTTCGTGTAGTAGGGTCCATTGAAAGTATGCAACATGTAGGAATTTACAGGGTAATTTCCTTAGATCAAACACCAAAGGTCACCACTCAAAAACACATCACAAATTAGTACACCAATATTTGATGTGGATAAAACCCTCGAAGAGGGAAACAGTCCACGGCCTGAGCCATCACTTCAGAAAATTTATTAATATAAAAAAAAGAAAATTTACATAATCTTCTCTCATAAACGTTTACTAGAAAAATGACCCTCCATGCTCTTTAAATATAGATCATGCCCCAATCATATGTTAAGCCATGGATCAAGTGTCAGTAATATCGAGGAGAGAGTGAACCGTCAGATCTCGTGACCATCAGATTATAAGTTACAAATGTACATAGTAAAGAAACACACTTTACCTACCTCTACACTAGACCAAGTTATACTTAAATATTTCCTATGTGTCGGACTATCCTAACATCCCCCCTTAAGAAAAACTTGGGATAGGATTGAAGGATTTACAAAGGTGACACAAAAGGAGACTATTTCCTATGTGTCGAAATATCCTAACATCCCCCCTTAAGAACAACTTGGGATAGGATTGAAGGATTTACAAAGGTGACACAATAGGAGAAGGAAGGAGGCATTAGAGCCTATCCCTCCTTAATGATAACTTTCCTGAAATCCAATCATAGATTGAAATTTGGTAAAATTCGCTTCTATGAGATCCTTTGTAAATATATTGGCAATACTACACTTCAAAAACATGATCATGAATGAGCTTTCTGATGAAGTGCATATGAAGCTAAATGTGTTTCATACGTTTATTTTGAACTGGATCTTTGCATATCTTAATGGCACTCCGATTATCACACCAAAGTGTAGTTGGATGTTGTTGATGAAGACCAAATTCATACAGGATCTGACAAAGCCACATTGCTTCCTGGATGGCTTGAACTGCACCATGATACTCTACTTCTTCCGAAGAAAGATATATGGCACTTTGTTTCTTACAATACCATATAATAGATCATGAAACAAGAGTGAATACATATCCTGCAGTAGACTTTCAATCATCAGGGTCACCAGCACAATCAGAACTAGTGAAACCAATCAACAATCAAGATGCTCTTGCACTGTAATGAATCTCGAACTGAATTGTACCCCAAATATATTGAAGTATTATTTTAGCTACTTTCAAGTGAATTTCAAGAGGTTGGTGCATAAATCGAGCAACAAGACCAATGACAAAGGAAAGGTCACGACGCATATGGGTTATATACAAAATTTTACCAACAAGTTGATGATATAAGGTAGCATCAACTTCAGGGGTAGTACAAGTGACTGAAAGCTTGAATCCAGACTGAATGGAGAAGAGGATAGATTACAATCTTCCACGTGAAATTGGCGTAGAATATCAAAAGCATACTTGGACTGAGAAAGGGTAATACCTTCTTTGGATTGAAAGACTTGAAGACCAAGGAAATAATGCAAGTGTCCTAAGTCTATCATTTCAAACTTATTTTTGAGGATAGACTTCACATGGTTTATATGGTTGGGATCACTACCATTAAGGATAATATCATCAACATAAGAACAAGGATGATGAAGGACTTACCCACTTTCTTGGTGTAGATAGTGTTGTCAGAATGACACCTAGAAAAGCCTAGTATCTAAGAGAAATCTATCCATTTTGGCATACCAAGCCCGAGGAGCTTGTTTGAGACCATAGAGAGACATCCTAAGGTAGAAAACAAGGCTAGAGTCATTTTTGATAAAGCCAAGGGGTTGCTCCATGTATATTTCTTCTTGCAAATCTTTGTGTAAGAAGGCGGATTTAACATCCATGGATTCCCATTTAAAGGAGGCGACAAAGGAAAGAACAAAGCAGAAAGAATTCATTTTGGCAACATAGGAGAAGGTTTCAGTATATTCAATGCCTTCAACTTGTGAAAATCCTTTAGCAACAAGACGAGCTTTATGTCTATACACTTTTCCATATTTTCCAAACTTTTTTTTGTAAACCCGTTTGCATATGACAAGTTTTCATCCATTTGGAAGAGGAACAAGATCCCAAGTATCGTTTTCCAATAAGGAATGATATTCTTCATTAATAGCTTCATCCTAATATAGATGACCTGAAGCTTCTTCAAAGTTGTCTGGATCATAATTTTCTTGAACTTGAGCCAATAAGGAAGAGGCTCTTTTGAATTGAGAGCATGTATGGCATTGATTTGCAGGGTTACCTACAAGAGAACCTGCTGCATCTCGAGTAGAGAGAACACATATTGAAAGCTGTGGAAATAAAGGAATATCCTGAGGAGGTGGAGGAGGATTTTAATCCTCACTGTCATCATACGAACTAGAAGGAATGTTTTCAAAAATAGAAGAGATAGGGAGAGGTGGAACATATGCCAAATCAGGCTCGCAGGCCAAAGGTGACACACCCGTCGAACTAGGTTCGTAGGGCGATATATTTTCATCAAATTTCACATCTCTTCTAATGATTATATTTTTGGATTTTGGTTGAAGAAGTATATATCATTTGACATCTTCAGAACATCCAACAAAAATTCATTTTTCACTCTTAGGTTCTAAGGCTTTATGTTTCGCATTTGAAATATGGGCCCAAGCTTCACTTCCAAAAATACGAAAGTGACTTACGTCTGGTTTGATTGAGCTTCAGGCTTCTTCTGGTGTTATATTCCTTAAAAATTTAGTAGGAGTGCAATTTACTATGTAAGTTGCACAGTTAACTGCTTCTGCCCAAAAATTAAGACTAAGTCCTTTAGATTGAAGCATACAATTAGAAATTTCTTCTAAGGTTTGATTCTTCCTTTTCACTACACCATTTTGTTGTGGAGTATATGGAACAGTATGTTTCAATTGAATACCATGCTCAGTGAAAAATTTGATAAATTTTTTGTTAACATATTCTCCTCCATTTACTGATCTTAACTTAAGAATTTGATGTACAGATCATTTCTCAACAAAGGCCTTAAAGGCAAAGAACATGTTAAAAACTTCACTCTTGAGGTTTAAGAAGTTTACCCAAGTGTGTCTAAAAAATCATCAATGAAATTTAAGAAGTATTTGTAGCCAGAGGAAGTGGACCACATAAATCATTGTGCACAAGCTGCAAAGGGGCTAAAGCATGCCAAGAGGCATGTTTGTCAAAATAGTCCCGATGATGTTTTTTGAGTACACAACTGGAAGAAACAATATCTCGGAAAGATATCATAGGAATACGTGTCACCATATTTTCTTTACATAGAATTTGAAGAGAACGATAGTTTCAGTGACCAAATCACTTATGCCAAAGTTTGCTCGCATCATCATTATGAGCAACAAAAATGGAAGGGAGACATGATGAACCAAAGTTGTCAAACTTATATAACCTTGTGGAATCATTAGCAATGCCAGTAGCTAAAATATGTCTAGGATCTTTGAGGCCCTTAATTACAACATCATGAGGTGAGAATTCTACTATTTTCTCTTCACCTGCATGATTTATCTTATAATCAGATAGAAGGTTGCAGGACAAGGTAGGAACACATAATACATCATTAAACTGACCATTATCAAGATGAAAAGTTCCAGATCCTACAACAATAAGAGATATATCATCACAAACATAAATATTTTTGATGTTACAATCATTTAAAGATGAAAACATGGCTTTATTTTTTGCCATGTGGTAAGAGGCTCTGGACTCAATGAGCCACTCATGAGAATGAGAAGAAGAAGATACATTTAATGGATAACCAGATCTTGATGCTTGACAACCACAAGAAGAAAGTACCATTCCTGAAGATGAAGTGGAAGAGTTCTCCAAATTGATCTGGTGCTTCTTCATTGTTGCTTCCAACGCTTCCATCTTCTTAAAAAATTTGGACTCTACATGGCCATGACGATTACAAAAGTTGCAATTTCTATCTATTTTCTTCCCTTTGTTCGTAATTTACTTATCAGTTTTTTGAGTTTCCTTTTCAGTTTGTGGCTGAAATTGCTTAAGACCCTTGTTTGGTTTAGGACCATTCATTTTAGGAAACAACTTCTTGGGATTATTTTGATATGGTTGTTGTTGGGTTGCTAAGGATTTCTTAGAAGAGTTTCCAATATTAATAAGACCAAGGTGTAAGAGTTTTTCTTGTTCTCTTATCAAAGAATCACAAAAGGCATCAAAAGAGGGGGACTTGTAGGCCGTTCCTTGAGAAATGGGGGCTTCTCTAGTGGAATGGAAGTTGGAAACAAATACAAAGTATGTAGGGCCAAGATTAGAAAGAATGGAATAAATAAGGCTACCATCTTCCTTTTTGACCTTACAACCTTATAAAAGAAGTCTAAGTGTCTTGAATTTGGACAAAAAATATTCAATAGAGGAGAAATTATTGGGGTCCAAAGAAAGAAACTCACTTTCAAGCTGGTGGGCCCTGATTTCATTTTGAATGCCAAAAACAATATTTAGATTTTTCATAGTTGCATCAGGGGTGTCAATTTCTTTGATATGAAATCGAAGATCTTGAGCAATGGACTTTCCTATCAACCCTCTTGCTTGATCTTGTTTATTTTACCATTTAGCGGCTTTACCTCCATTGGTAGGTTTAGTTTCTTGTCCTGTGGCTATTCTATAAAGCCCTTTACTTATAAGTAAGTCTATCATGTACGATAGCCATTGGAAATAATTGGTGTTGTTAAGAATAATTGGGCATGAAATTTCCATTATTTTTTAAACAATGAAACATAAAAGGCTGAAACTAACTCCTCCAATGGAAAGATCTCGAAAAATTAGGCTAGTTAAAAAAAAAAATGGCTCGGAAAACGGCTTCCAAATGAAGAATTTGTGCCTTTTTGAAAAACATGTGTTGTAGATGCCGAATATTTACCTGAAAGGTTGAAAGCTGATGATGAAGTTATACTTTAAAAAAAAAATCCTCCCATTTTACAAACTTAATATAATAAGATCACTTTAAAAAAAATTACTTTATGTGACCCACTTTTATAAATGAGAGTCACTTTTACAATGTTACTTTTACATGTGCTTTTGAAATAAAACCCTCTTTTTAAAATTGGCATCTTGTCAAAGGGCTTCATAAGAAAAAGTAAGTTAACAAAAATATTTTTTAAAAAATAAGTTTGAGAGAGAGACTTGAACTGAAGACCTCTATTCTCATAAAATAACTTGACACCAAGTGAGCTAGCAAAAGGATTATGTAATTGTTTGAAAGGAGGAAGGGTTTTTTTTTTTTTTTTGCTCTTCGACGTGCGTGCGTGCGTTAAAAATCCATTCACAAAAAAAAATACAATACTTATGGAAGAATGTTAGATTTCCGGTTAGTCTTAGTGGCAAATATCATTTTCTTGCTATTTCTAATTTCCCGAGATCGCACAAAGACACAGCGAAAGAGCATACATAGTAGAAAAAAAATCTCCTTTTCCTGTTTCTGATTTTTCGAGATCACACACAACGCAGAGCAAAGAGCATACATAGAGAAGAGGGTATAGATATGGAAATAAAGAAAACTATAAACCAAAATAACCAGAGGAAACTGAAATGAACAAAAGGATTAATAAATATAACTAAAAAAAAGATATGTTATACCTCCAGATCTAAAATGACATAACTCGGGCAACCGAAAACCTTTTCGCATGAAATGAAATGGGTTCCTCACTATAATAGACACTTCGGATGCAACAGAACAGTTCTCCAAAGCCGAAAGAGGTCAGAAATAGTAGATCTGGGAACCAGCAGTCGTATGCAGTCAAACCGGCTTCAAATTTGGATCAACAATGGATGCGGCCCTCAAAATGGCTCTGATACCATGTAGGAATTTACAGGGTAAGTTCCTTAGATCAAACACCAAAGGTCACCTCTCACAAATATATCAAAAATCAGTACACCAATATTTAATGTGGTTAAAACCCTCGAAGAGGGAAACAACCCATGGCCCGAGCTAACACGACCACTTTAGGCAATTTATTAATATAAAAGATAAAATTTACATAAGCTTCTCTCATAAAAGGTTACTAGAAAAATGACCCTCCATGCTCTTTAAATAGATATCATGGACCAATCAGGTGCTAAGCCATGGATAAAGTGTCGGTAATACCGAGGAGAGAGTGAACGGTCAGATCACTACATATCGTGACCATCAGATTATAAGTTACAAAATACATATTAAAGAAACACACTTTACCTAACTCTACGCTAGACCAAGTTATAATTAACTATTTCCTATGTGTCGGAATATCCTAACACAACATGGGTACTCTTTGGGTGCAAAATTAAATTCTGCATCCAATGAGTTCTCCCACTTGAAATTTGAGTAAAATTGTAGAGAGATAAGTTGAAAAAGTAGTTTTTTTATTTTAATTTTTTTTATCCTTTCACCTTTTTACTCCAAAAATGGTGAATCAACCGTCATGGTTGGAATCATCATATTGAATCCTATTGGTTCTTATAAAGTTTCTTTTTGTTTTACTTTTTTGTTTTGAGGCCCATTTTTTACCTCAAAATTTCTCTAATGAAGGAGTTGGTTGCTGATTCTATCAACAAAGAAATGGCTCCTCTAGGAGAACAACTATTAGAAAAAGGACTTCCGTAGAACCTTGCTTAATTAAAGGTTTTCATGGCTACTCCAGATATGGTGGTGTTCAGTACCGGTATGTTGTTATCCTCCCCCTCTATTTCTGAATATTTTTCCTTCTATTTCATGTTCCCTCTTAGGGCTTCCAAAATCGAATTCCCACCCCCCTAGTCCCCATCTATTTGCAACTCGATCCAACCCTCTCCTCTAGGACTGTTCTCTCTCCATGACCCCTCACTCTCCCCTCTCCCTACTCAAACTGTCTCATGTCGCTGTAGTCTTTGATTCCTCTCATTACGGCCTCTTAACTAATATTTCTATGTTGGGAAATTTATCCATGAATCGGGCGGGGGTTTGGGTATGTAATATGATAAGTATTTTCCATGTTCAATGTAACACCTTCTTCCCATATCTACCCAAGTAACTGTCCAACCGAGTTAAACATGTGATGAGAGGCTACTAATACGATATTTAACCTCCTAGGTGACCTTGAGGAAGTTGAACCGATGAAAACGTGACAAACAAACCTTACACAAAATCAACAACATCGCCAGGAGGTGTCACAACCCTTCATTCCTCCTACCCCTAGGTTAGACTGGCCTTTTGACCATTTTGATACTTATCCGTAGGCATACCACAACAAGGTAGCAGTTGGAAGGCTATAGCCACAGGAATAACACAACAAGCATGCAGCCAGGGCCCCAATTACTCTATTTTCTGCTTGCAACTCTAGGATTTGAGCCACCTTTTAAGGCCCAAAGCCTAGGTCACTGTCGAGACATTCATGAAATCTTAGTAGATGATAAATAACATTAGGACAATGATAGAGAAGAAATTACATCAACAAGAACTCATCTAGACCCCTCCTAGCCATGACATGCATTTTGTAAAACATGTCACAAACATTGAATCTACAAGTGTAAACAATAGAGTTAAACATAGGGGTCTCACACTTATCTAAGAATCACTAAGAAGTATTTCTCCCTTAAATCATAAGCTACAATACAATCTATTTTACCATTGATACATTATGCATTCATTTACAAGTAAAAACATGGATAGAGCCATACATCATCACTAATAAGATACATGCTTATAACCCACATAATAACAACAAAAATACCATGGATACAACATCAATATAATCCACATAATAACCAGTGAAATTATAAATCAAATACGAAAGGAATGAGATTCTCATTAATCGGTGGAAACCCCAACTGGAGATGGGACTTCCACATTCCACACGACCATAGATTGGTTGTGCCAAATCTCTCTTCAGCCAATCACCCCCATGTCATATTCCAAGCATGAATGTGGAACTAAAACCGAAAGAACCAACCAAGGCATCTCGAGGCTAAACCACCTCACCCTCATCAATC
>CM076579.1:1213494170-1213618596 GCA_034641835.2 Pinus albicaulis
CAAAATGGCTAATTAATTACTAAAAAAACGACTAAAATTTGCATATAAACGACTATTTTTCAGTCGGTGACTAATAGTAGCTAATTTACAGTATCTTATAACGCGACCAACTTTTAGTCATTTTTAGCTTAGTCATTAATTGGTTGTCTCAATATTATCATCTAGTAGTATATTTAATCATTAATTCGGTCATTAATTTAGTCATTTATTTAATCATTAATTTTCATAACTAATGACCAAATATACAACAAAATATATTACTATATGATCACCTGATAAAGCCAATTAATGACCAAAAAAATATGACTAAAATATTGATCGTGTTATAAGATACTGTAAATGAGCTACTAATAGTCACATGTATGCAAATTTTAGTCATTGTTGAAACCAATTAATGACCAAATAAATATGACTAAATTTTGATCGTGTTATAAGATATTGTAAATTAACTACTAATAGTCGTATATATGCAAAATTTGGTCATCTTTTGTAATCAAAAATTTATCATTTGCAGTAGTCATTTATCTTTTTTTAGCAGTTTCATATTCATTATATAAACTACTAATTTAGTAGTTTATATTCATTTCATTTACTTTCATTAATAATCACTATAAATGACTAATTTAATCGTATATTCATTTTATTTATGTTCATCATTAATCAATATAAACTACTAATTTAGCAGTTTTAAATTGATTTTATGTGTTCATTATTAATCAACATAAATTAATTAGTATGCTTTTGCAACTAAATTAAAATAATATGAAATGAAAACTCAAAGTTACAGATGTTAATGACAATATTAAACAATATCAAGTGCAACTATAAATAATTTCAAGCACAAATTATATTATATGAAATATCAAGTATTACAATACGAGTTTCCAACTTCATATTTGTTGGACTACAATTTACACGTGAAATATTGTTTCATCACTTCAAAACATTATCATTGTGTTGCCAAGGCATTGCAGGTGAATTCACCAACTCTGAAGACTTGACCATCAATCTATATGTGTGTCTCATACGAGATATTGACTCTAAATGTATCACTATACCTGTTCTCTTCTCTCTCTCTCTCTCTCTCTCTCTCTCTCTCTCTTTGTAGTTGTCACTCCAGTGTTATTGTTCTCTTCTTTCTTCAATTCTTGTTTCTTACCATCAATACTGAGTTCGTTTTCTGAAAACAAAATATACAATGGAAAGTGTAAGACATGAAAGACGATGAACACTAGAATATAAACTAAATTAAACTATAAAGAATTTATACAAAAAAATAAAAAATGCATTAAACTCGAAACTTCACAATAAATGAATGCATTAAACTCCCTATATGGCATGAGAAATAAAGTAAATTAGATGAGGTGAAAATTTAAGACATTACCTCTATTAAAATCATGACCGAAAGAGGGTTACAGTGGCTATGTGATCTTTTTTCATGACCTGCAAACATTTAGATAAGATCATTAGTCCATTCTTAACTTCACAATAGTTGAAAAAACACAAATTCTATTTTTTTGGAATCAAGAATGTGTTTCAAACCTAATATAAATTATCATGATTGATATGTTATAAGAAATTAAGAATATACTCACAATTCATGGCCACACTTTCATGACATTAAGAAAATAAATGTAAAGGATGTAAAATTGTAGCTATCTAATATTATAACCTGACCTGAAAAGTTATATTTTGATACACATCAACACATGTTGGGCCAAAAGGATTAGTCCGTTCAACCTTGTGTCTGAATTGCAGCTCGACCACCATCTCCAAAGAGTTCCTGCAAGCAAGTACAAAAAACATTAAATTTCCTATAGCAAAAAAACCTATCGTGAACTAGCCCATGGTTTCCTTGGGTGTGCAGAGTCAAAAGCTAGACTTTCAAATTTCTACATGCCACACTCTCAATAGAAACCAATCTCTTGCTTTCTTTATCCTAAAAACCAAGACTACTTTAGAAGCAATCAACATGGATAATTAAATGAGACTTGCATAGACTTTTGCATGAAACTGTTCATAACATTTTTCCTCTAAGCTTTGAGGCCTCCATTGGACATTCGTAGACAACACCACTACATATCCCCAACTTGGAAAATTTTTCAAAGACCGCAACTCCAAATAGTGCTTGATCAATACCTATCTATTTTGGCCTTGGATTCAATGTTAAACCTTATGAAGCACATATGAAATCTAAGGCTTCAATACGAAATTTACCATATTGGTTCATGCAATCCATACAACTCTTAAAAACAATTTTAAGTCATACATAATAGTTATATTCAAATTTTATTATTTATATTCCTCTGAAATGACACAAATAAAACCCCAAAGAAACAACATTATGAGTGCCAACCATCCTACAAATTATGTTAGACTTAAGTAAGGATGAACATGTAATATTAGACCTTGGTGTTTTACAAAATTTAAGCTATTATTAGATATTCCAATAGTTTTTTTTATGTAGGAGAGAGGCAAAGAGATATTTATATGCCGAAAAATAACCATTGATAAAAGAATACCTTAATGCTTGAGAATTCATTTCTGATTCTTAGATATCGACTCAAAAAATATTATTACTGTAGTTAGGAATATATTACTTTAACTTTTCCAAACATGAAAAAAACACTATTTTATATATTCCATTGATGGGTAAGGTTGAATTGTACTTTATTATCTAAATTTAAATGGGCATTCAATTGATACTAATTTTAGATTTAGGAACAAATTCATAAAATGTTAAGAATTCATTGGAATGAGGGCCATTCCAGTAATTGTCATAGGATATGATAGATATATAAAAAACCAAGTGAAATGTCGAGAATAACTACTTTGTGTATCTAACATAATAATGAAAAAGCCATTTTGAAATGTGATCTTGTTGATGTTATACCTATCAATGCCAATCTCCATATTACTCAAGGATATTTTTCTGTTTTTACATCATGTTCATAAAATTTCTGCCACAATTGAAGACATGCTTATCTATTTAGTGAGCCAAGAGCATACTATCAATGGGTTATAAAGCACAAAAGAAACACCTTAGACATACAAAAATTCATTATGACATAGTAGTCACAATCCACTACTATGAAAAATGAGTTGTTTTCCTTTCCCCAAAATTATCATCAATGTAAGGTCTTGGATATCTAATTTGATGGTTAAATTTACCTCAAACAATTGACATAGTGCCACCTAATAAAGGTTTTCAGATAGAAATAATTGGGTAGAATTAATTTATTCTTCAATACACTATTTCAAAGACAAAACGATAGGAAAATATTTAAGACCTATTATCTCTACAAAATAACTACAAGAAATTAGCCTAAGATCACTTCTACATCACCAAGTTTTGCCCAATTCCAAGTCTAGTAACTTTATGGATACATCAGAAATTTGACAATGAATTTAGAAATTTATGTAGTTTTTTCATGCATGCAAATGAATTGGGGTAGCACCATTCACAAATATACTAGTTGTCGTAGGAACAAAGGCATAATTTGGACAAAAGGTAAACAAAACCCACTACAAATTTGTTTTATTTTCATTCATCTAGATCTTGTAACATGCTCAATAATATGCATATATAAATCAAAAATTAATTTTCCCAAGACTATAGAAATACAAAAACAAGGATTTAGATAAAAGATGTTCTACATACCAGTCTGTGTGGAAATTTTCAACTCCAAGATCCTCATCCCAAAGGAAAATGTATTGGTAGTCAGCAACTACATCTAGATGGAGGAAATGATTTTCAAACCACCTACATGAGAAGTAATCTATTGACTTAACATGAAATATTTTGCAGTATGTATCCATAAAGAAGAGAAATATATTTAACAATTCATTACCACTTGGTTTGATTGATTTCCACTATATGAATAATTATATTGCTCCACTCCAAATCACTCCATTTATTTGTGACATCGTCATAATGGAACAACGTCACTATGAATTTATTTAAAGGAAACTGGAAACAAATTCCCATGTAACACAACCATCAGTTAGTCCAGAAATAAAATGCAACACGTTGATAACCACCTAAATAATGCATTACAACACACCAATTATTAACTAAACTCACTTAGCAAATACCTTCTAAACAATTTGGTCCACATTGGACCCCTATTCTATTCCAATTGCAATGCAAAAAGTTTTGTGGACTCTTTACTCGTGACTGTAGACATAGCAAAGGTACAAACAAAAATGATAATCATGAGTTATATTAATGACAAAACATTCAAATACTGATGCAAAAATTATCCACATTTGTTTAAATGAGAGTAATTGGGGTTTACTTTCTGGTACTCTCTCTCTCTCTCTCTCTCTCTCTCTCTCTCTCTCTCTCTCCATGACCATTAATTGAAGGAAATGTCAGAAACTATTCTAGCAGTCTATGGGGAACCTTCCTTTAAGTTGTCTAGATTATAGAATAATCCCAAAGAATCCCCAGCATCTCATTCAGATATATCACATACAATATCATCAAATCTCCTTCAAATGTATTTTCTAATAACCATCTAACCCTAGATTTTACTTAAGCGTGAATCAAATCATTTGTTAATGTAATATAATAATGTTCTCTAAAGTGATTGCACACCCTTTCATGAGACTAATTGATAATAATAAATATCCCAACCCTCATTTTATTATAGTCAATGCATGATTACATTATATGAGCAAGTAATAGATGATAACTCATGTAATAACTAAAATAAATAAATCATATGCAAGGAGAGAAATGTGTCATTTTCAGATATTTTAGCATGCCAATTTTTTCTGAGAGCTCTAAACACCAAAATTAGTATATGGCAAGCAATACTCGAAAACCACGTTAACATGCTTCGGCCAAGTTCCAGCTTTCTCGGCATTCATACTTAGGTGAAGGAAAAAATAATAATAAATAAATCAATACTTTTCATAACCACATGTTAATTCTTTCTTAATTCAAATCCCCAGGGTAAAAGTCATCTTAAGCAAGGAATTTATATGGTTATATATTAGAAACAAATTAAAATACGCCAAACTATTTTGTTAGCAAGGCAAAGATCAAATCTTCCCAAAATCAACCCCAATTTTAGTAGACAAATATTTCAAGTCTTCAAGACTACTGTTCACTGGAACTAATTCCAAGTTTGATTGCTTTAAATGATGACAAAATCAATTATAGATATGCAATAGTATTTTCATCCCACTAGAAGGCTTGTACATGGAATTTTTCAAATGGTTTAACAGAATCAAGAATTTAGACATGAAAAGTCAAGGTTTTGAACTCTTTATCAATGAGAGATAGAGTTTCTCTATGAACTTGTTCTTAGTCAAATAAAAGGTATGCATTAGACCCACCTACATATACATATATTAATATATGTAACTACAAAAAAGGCATGGCGGAATACTACATATGAGGCCATAAAGGCCTTCATCCTAATTTTTTAAAAGGTTGTAATTATGGTATGTCGTACAAACTCAGGAAAGGTAACCCCAGGCTATAAAATCATATCCCATAGGACTTGTTAAAGACCAAAAATTATGGCCTAATTCTCAATGTTGGCAATGTCATATTGTAAGGCTTTTAAGGCCAAGGTTTAGCAAAATGTAGAGACCCCAATCTTGACATGATCACCACCCAAACCATAACAGGGAAACCCCATGTACACGAAGAAAACTTGTATAGAAATTGATAGGTAATATCCTTCACATAGTTTAATCATGAATAAGACTAATGTAAATTGGTTTCCCTTAGACCATACTAGCATTAATGACTTCTCCATTACAACTTCCTCAACCTTACATAAATGCTAGGTAACTCATCAATCCACTTAAAGGTTGCTCACAAATTTGATTCATTGGGTTAAGAAGGTTATGAAGTTAAATTCCCTTATTTTTACCTTGTTAATCCATCCCTCTTCAACTCTCACTCTATTAAAAAAATTACAATGCTAAGGTATATATATAACCATACTTCCCATGAAGGGAATTCTTGGTGCCATCACCCATTATTGCAATAAAGGGATATTCTTTATACATGAATATGTACAATTATATGTGCATATCTTGTGTGAGAGTGCACCATACTAACAATGGATATTAAGCCACTCTTGTTCATGGCCTATCCACCCAGAATACAAGTTTGAATGCATATATACCCAAGCATAGGGTTGAGAAGTAAAAGTACTACTCTAACAATCTTAAATAAGAAAGTTGGAAATGCATTCCATGTTGGCTCAAAAATGGAGGTTTTGGAGATGCCATTATCAAGGATGCAATAGTCAACTTTACTCAAGCTCCAAATATGGCTAAGAATGCTTCTTTCAAGGAAGAAGAAACATTAATACGTTAACACTTAGTGTTGGTCAAAGTTGTCATTGATGTCAATATGGCATTGTTGGAGATAGCAATATTATTATGACAACCCTTTCTTGATGTTGCCCTCTCCTCATGTGATAACCCTTTCGTGATGTTGCCCTAACTACATGACAAGACGAGTACAATTATGCCCTAAGCTCTATAAGATGCTCATGATGTCCTAGTCCTTGTTTCTTATTTAAGACGCATTAACCCTAAGCATACGCATGAATGATACCCTAAATGCATATATGAAACTTTATGTTGCATACATGAATGATCTAATGATGCATAATGATGAACTAAGAAACCCTTACCATAAAACCCTCTTAGGCACATGTATGCAAATGTAATGACAAACTCTTTTTCCCTAGCATGGTTTAATGCAATAAATGCATAAATTCATGAAGCCCTAAATGCCTTACTAAAGATGTCGTAATCCTAATAATCTTAAAGGCCTAAGTCTAAGAAGAAGAAACCCTAGCACTGTAAAAAACATAAGATCCTAAAGGTTGCCATAAATAATATTATGATGACAGTTCACATTTTCATATCCTTGACTTCTCACAATAACTTTTGCTAGGTTTTTGTCACAAACCCTAGATTCCATCACCAAACTAAAATTTAGATATCAATAATTTATTTCAATCATAGCAAAAGCATTATTACATCTAGGGTTTCATTATCATGCCCTAGAAACTTATATCAATCCCTACTAGGGTTTTATCGTAAACCCTAGACACAAACATCAAAATTTTAATGTTAGATATATAATAGCTCGACCAAGCTAGGTTTCAATCAAATGAAAGCATATTCATCTAGGGTTTCATTCTAGGATTTTACATTTACTATTGCAAGGGTTTTTTCATAAACCCTAACTCATCAAACACTAAAAAATCTAGGGTTTTCATCATATATTCTAGACATCAATAACAAACACTAAAAGGCTAGGGTTTTATAGTGAATCCTAAAGGTTAAGATTTTACCAAAGTGAACAACGGATAGAGTATGGTGAGGGTTGATTTAATTTGAAGATTAATCACCCTAAAATCAGAATCTTGATGATTCAAAACCCCAGACATGAGAGAGTTAGTAATATAAAGAAATTTTCAAAATGATTGTACCTTTTAATATGAAGAAGATTACAAATCATATGGTCTCAAACATGTCTTGAGTTGCTTCTTTTTACAAACCTTTTAAGGGTTTCTTTATTGAAGGGTTTCCTCTTATCATAACATATTCATGGTCTATTTCCATATGAGATCTTTTATTAGAGTGTACAAGAATCCAACTCGATTTATCATGCCTACCTTATTTTTCTTCCTTTAAAATATACCTGCAATACTCGTTGAGAAGCACAACCAAAATATACAAGTCCAATAGCGTGGTGATTATCTAGAGCTTCCATTACCCTTTTAGAGAATGAATTCCTAGGGATTTTGACTACAAGCCTTAACTAGCTCTAAAGAGCAATATGTCAAAACCTAAACATCAATCAATTTATTTTTGCAAAGGATTGTCATATACCTACAAAACCTAGATATCATGAACAAGAGAATTAGGATTAGGTTTCCATATGCTCTATCTAGGATCTATAATCCTTAGACATTAAGAATCTTCAACACAATAATAATTTACAAACCCTAGAATCATGTAGGAAACTAAACCCTAAAATATTTTGTAATAGAAGTTATACATACCTCAAAATTACATACCTCTATCTGTAATGACGTAGGAAAATTTTGCCTTAGTTTCTAACTTAATTTCTTTTCAAATAACTAAATCTACAATAACTTCCAGAAATTGAAGAGAACTAAAATCCTTGCAATGCAAAAATAATAATGCAACAATAATTTTCCACGAAATAGCTATGCATTCAATATCCAGATTACAATTAGACTAGCGATTTCAACCGTTTTTCAATGGAGAACATTCAGTTCAACAGTTAGTGGAAAACATCCACAACTAAAACCTGATCAATTCAAGAAAAATAATTCATTCACTATCCGTATGCCAAACTTCTGTGATATTATAATGTCCAACTTAACATTTGCTTTGTGGACCCTACGCCCCTTGATTGCACTGCAGTCGATCCAAGTCTTGACGGCAAGACAGAATTTTTAATTTTGGGCCGCTTGAGGTGCCTCACAATGCTGGCTCAATTGCGTACTTTCACACGCAGGCAGCCGCGGTCCCCACAAAGACTGTCCACGTCATCACTGGTTTATTTGAGCTAAGACAAGTCCCCGACGGTTTGCGTTTCCACAGCTCCCCTACGATGAGATTCCACGGACATGCTAATCGATTTTTTCTTCCGCTTCAATCCTTTAACTCCCGGAATGGTGCCTCGCGTTATGATTCTGTAAATATGAACTGCTACACTCTTCAATTTAGGGATTCCCTGACAAATGGAACGTTGTTATCTCCAGGGTGTCTTCTGGAAGTGATGTCGTAAACCAGAATTTCGCTCTGATGCAGATCACAAGAGATTACACTGCTTTAATTGCTTCACTGTTTTGCTTTGATTTTGACCAAAAAAACAGCATTAAGATGCCTAACCGAGAACCCTTGCGTCGAAACAGAAAATATCTTTCGTTGTCTTCTAGAGACTCCTGTACCAAATCACTTACTCAAGAATCTGCCGCTCATATAGGACTGTGCTACATAGAGAAAGATAGAAATGGTTAACTGGGTGGGATCTTTCACCACCGAAATTGGCAAGGAGCGGGGTCTTAAAACCCACAGAAATAATGTTTAAGAAACCAATAAGATGATCCACCATGATTATTCTAATTGAATTCAATCCTCCCATATTTATAGATTTCCTAAGGGGTCTTTCCTCCGTAAATGATTGAGTAAATTTTACTTGAAACCTCAGTTTTGGGTTTCTTTTAGATTTCTTTGCCAAACTTCCCCAGAATTGAAAATTTTGGGATTTCCCCTTTAATGAGGACTGTAACCTACAGGGATTGATAGGCTATTTCATATGTTAGGCCAATTAATCCCTTAAGAACATTACAGTCCTCCTTTGTCACGCTGTTTTTCCTCAGGCAATTGATGCATAGCCTCTTCAACCTTGAGATGTACATCTTTAGTAGATAATTCACAAAACAAAGATACATCTGAGTCAATTGTCATCAGGTCCTTTGCATTTACTTCAACATCTTTCCAGAGACCAAATATCAACTTTAGGGAAATCGAAGTAGTTTTCACAAAACAAAGATACATCTGAGTCAATTGTCATCAGGTCCTTTGCATTTACTTCAACATCTTTCCAGAGACCAAATATCAACTTTAGGGAAATCGAAGTAGTTTTAAGTCATGGACATTTGGCTTGTTTTCTGTCAAATGATCATCCTGTATAATGAAGAATTGTCTTGCATGCCAAGAGCTTCTGTATACCCTCTTCAAAGAAATAGTTTGAAGAATTTACAAGGCACAAACACAAATTTGATTGGGTAGCTGCATATCTTCAGCAAATGTACTCAACTTTGACCAAGATGCATGTCTTGTACTTTGTAAATTTACAAAATCTTGTTCTGTTGGTTCAGGGGCATTTGCTTTATCTTCCCCATAAGAGATACAAGCAAGTGATGACAACAGATTGCATAAACATCTGGTACTGAGCTTTTTGATTTCAACTAAATCATTGGAGACCTGGAAATCTATTTCATAGAGGATAGAATCAGTAAGAGCTATGTATGCCTCCAGTATATCTTGAAAGCTATCAACATCTTTACCTTTAATAGCTGTCAGTTTTCTCTCATATTTATCCATTTCTGATGAACCATATGATCAGCAGATTTTAAACTGGTATTTGACATAATACTTTCTCTTCCCTGAAAGCATATCTGAGCAATATCTCTAATGGAACAACCTGCACAGCGTGCAGTAATCATGCTTGTAAAAAAATTCAAAAGATCATTTTAAAAAAAAATCAGATTTTCTGTATTACCAACACTCGATGTACATTCTGGCCCAAGTCTTTCTTTTATATGTATGCAGTGGGTTGATAACAATTTATATAAGAAACCAAGCCATTGATCATTAGAAGCATCCAGTGCAGTGTACATGGTGGAGGAAAGCACCTTCAAAACCTGCCCCGAATGCTCCAAAAGTTCATTCGAATGCACCGAAATTTTCTCTTCAATTTTCTCATTTGTCCACAATTGTGAGACAAAAAGAGAACTTAAATATCGCACGAGAACCTATGATCTCTTGACTCCATAAGTGTTTGCTAGAACTTAAATATCGCACAAGAACCTATGATCTCTTGACTCCATAAGTGTTTGCTAATATTAATCCATTTAATAGAACACAGTTTTTCTCCACTTTGACAGGCTCAGCCAAAGAAAACACTACCCTTTGTATGTATCCAGTATCTCCATACAAAAATCTGCTTGTTTCCACCTCTGCACCCTTAATGTAGTGTTGACTTGACTTCTTGTCAACACATTTAACATTTAACTAAGTAATTTCTGTAGGCTTGTTAAGTCTCTGACCTGCACGCGGCTTTTTTCATACTAGAACCTCGCATTTGTTAAACTGAAAAACATTCTCTAAATCTAGAAGTCTCCCATCAGTTTTCCCAAAAAACTTCACAAAATCATAACCTCTTCTACCAAAAAAAAGTCTTTGACCTGACGGCAATAACCTCGCTGCTCAGCACGCTCTTTAGCAGTCAATTCTTGTATCTTTGGTTTTTTGTAGTAGTCTGAATGCCAAAGTTTAGGCATAAGGGCTTCAATGTCTGCACCATGCTCATATACTATAGCAGCTTCTCCCAAATCTATGGCCAGAAATTGAGATATAACTATTTCCTCTATGATTATGCTGCTCGTGAAGAACATTCTGCCCTGAAGTGGATTTTACGTTGGCATCAACTGGCTTTGATGATAGTGGGTTATTCTGAAGGGTTGTATCCTTGCCACCACATGACCAGTCGTCAACATTGTCTTCAGGCTCTTGGGTAAATGCCTTCTCAAATGATGATGCCCCACTTTTACCATATGTCATCGTTCCATTATCATTGATAGCCATTTCCTTCATGTTTGCTATTGGTTTGCATGTAGCAGATGGAGATTGTTTTGGTGGATGAATAAAAAGTGTCATTGGGTTTTCTTTTGGAATGAACATGGCATCTGCCTTTGGAGGGCTAGGTGCTTCTCCATTCTCAATGAAAAATGATACCTTGGTACTATCCTTCTTAGGATTGTATCTAAGTGAATGTATGCGGATCCTTGACCTTTTAGTGACATGCCTTGGAGTCAATAGAGAAGATCCCCAACTTCGATCGATAGACATCTGAGGCATTGTAGGAAGATTTCCAAATGGATTTGTCATAGGTTGTGGTGTAGTAACCATTATATTCTGCTGAGTGGGTTTCCCAAAGGTGCTCTACCCAAAAGCTGGCGTCTCATGGGTTTCCAAAATATCTCCAGGTCCAGTGCATTCAGATTGTTTTAAGTTGAAACTGAGACGACAAATGAAGAATATGTTGAGATAGTAAGAGATGCATCTGCATAAATTTTTGGGGAAGACGTAAATGTCTCACAATTCTCCAGATCCTTTATTGCTCCCCTGTCTACTACCCTGGATGTATAGATATTATTTCTAACAGAATTATCTTAAGTAGAAAAGTCAGCTTCACCCATTAACCTATCACCTTACCTCCCACCTAATAACCTATCACAAGTTCAGATTTGATTCACTCATTAAAGCTGGGGCATCAAACCCACTGAAACCCTTCACTATTCCCTCTAATGGGCAGTGGCCCATTTCCTCAGTTAGAAGTGCTTCTAGAAACACACCACGAGGGGATGGACTGCGTAGCACATACTTCCTTTGGTCTGTTTTCCAAGTCTGGGGGCTATATTGGCTAATATTTTAGGTCTGAAAAATAAGTCTGTTTACAAGTTTCAAATAAGTTTGTTCTAGCCTTTTATGCAATGTTTGGTTGGATTTTTACAACATTTTTATTATTGGGACTACAGCATCAAACCCATTGAAACCCTTTACAATTTTGTCTTATGGGAAATGGCCCATTCCATACATGGATCTGGTACTTAAGATGATTCTCTAATAGCATTTGAACCCGTCAATTTTTTTTAATCCTAACCTTAGGGACTAGGAGATGCTATAAATCAAGGCTTCCATTTTTGCTTTGAGTATATGTTGCGATTACTAGGAATTGATGTAGAATAGCAATGACATTATGTTGATGGTTTCTAAAAAAATCTTCTTCCTTAGCCACACCAGATTGGTTTTTGTGGAGTTGTCAATATTTAATTTTATCCATTTTTTAGGAGAATGATTATAAAACTGCTGGCATCAAGTGGCCTAAGTCTCATTCAACAGTTATTGGCTTTGCTTTAAATATTTAATTTTGTACATTCTCTATCTGATGTTTTTCCTTGCACCCTGATTTCAAAAATAGTGTCATCATTCCCACAAACCCTGGTTGGTTAGTTTGAAATACTTATGGGTCAGCTTGAAATACTGGTAGATAAAGGTGCCTACGGTTATGTTAGGACTAACATGTATGTATATTGATATTTTGGATTTGATACAAATAACAAGCATGGAAAAGCTCCATGTGTAGTCATATAATCAACCAAATTATATAGGACTTCCACACTAATTCCTACGATGCCAAGCAAGTATTTAATATTGTGGCAAGGAATATATTTTTCTTCCATAAGACTATAAGGAAACAACAATAACTTATATGGATCAAAGTGCTTCTAAACCTCCTCATGCAAACATAATTTTAATTCCTAGGAAATACAGACAAGGACAGCTAAAATAAAGCACATGGCCATAATTTTATCTCCAGAGATACTGGCACTTTAAAAGTTGAACTTGCAAGACCATAGTGAAAAATAGCTCTTCCTGAAAGCTGGAATAACCCATCACCACAGCAAATAAAAACTATATTTGAACATTTTTTTGCCTCAATGAACAAACATTTCACTTACAAGAATTTTTCCTTTCCAAATATTGAATTTTATAGACCTGCACTTTTAAAATTTCTTGTCTAAACAGAGTTTTAGGTACTATACAAGTGCCATAAAACGTACATTGTTTTAGCTTTGCCTAGTCTAATCTCAGAAAAGAGAGTGACTTGCACATTTATCCTAAGGATTTCACCTTCACATCTATTGTCACTTGGTTTTTTTTCTTCGACGCAAAATGATTCTTTAAGGTTCAATAGTCATGGTGGTCATATTTGATAGTTCTCCTTTGTTATGATTTTTGATCTCTACTTCTGGTTGCATTTACAAGTTTAATGTCACTTTCTAACCAATTATAATGAATGCATGTGAACAGAGTTTTAAGGATTGGGGAGAGGAACAATAGTAATCATGAACTCAAATGTTGGGGATGTTGCAAAGGAAATTCTTTAGTCACTGATTATATGCAAGGGCGCTACTTTTCCTGGTAAAAGGCTTCTAGAATATTAACATTTGAGGGTGGGAACTCTTGACTCTTGGGCATATTCATCCTCATTCTCAGCAAGGATAGTAGTGTCATGGGTCTAAAGTACTCATCAGGCATGTAACTATTTGGATCTGCAAAAGCATCTTCTAAAGCAACACCACCTTTGTGAGAACATGTTTGGGCAACATTTTATTTTCTGTAAAATTATTGAATTTCTTTCCTGAGAAGAAGCTTTTGACCCTTCATTTCATTCATTATTTGCCCCAAGTACATTTCCTGAACTTCTGAAGGAGAGGAAGATGCTACAGCTTCATCTTATTCAAAAACACCATCATTCTCACGAAAATAGCAGGATTGTGCAGTGAGCTGATTTTGTTGAGATACTTAATCTCCTCCTCAGAAAGAGAACTTGGCCCTCTAGTTCATGCATCATTTGTATTAATTCAAACTCATGCATCTCATTCTTGAGAAAATGATTTCTTTTAGGTTTGCTGACAAGTTGTGGGGGCAATGACTATCTGATGCTAGTTGTGGATGGCTCAATAAAATGAGACATCATCCCATCTATAAAGGCACACAAAGGGTGTGAACCTTCAACCAAGATCCTAATTAAATCAAAAATCACACACTGAATTGCAAGAAGGTAACATGTACTTGAACCCTGAACCTTGTCAACTCAATAAAAATAAAAAACTCCTCAGCCTTCTATGTTGGAAAATCTCAAAGTACTTATGACCATTTATAACTGAGCATAAACCGCCATTTAATTTTTGTTTGCAAGAACGTCTGACCTAGATCATATTGTCAAAGAACCAAACTCAAAAGAATGCATGGCAACTTTAAAAGAGTTTTGTGAGAGCTCACATGTCTATGATGTAGACAAGACTGGCTACACCGGGCTTTGTATACTGCTGTATAGAATTTGGTCGCATGCATACCAATTGACATTGGGCCTATCCCTTGGTTGCTCAGATCTCCACAACCACTTCATAATCGAAATTATTATTTTGTCTCATGAGAAGTCCAATATGAATCACATGCCGAAAAGATGCATACACCTGTAAAATCGCTTGTTTAATGGGATTGACCCACAACAACATGTGGCAACTACATTAATTAAAACTAGTTTCCACTACAGGCTCTAGTGTATGACCATCAAGAGCATGCATTGTTGTTAACAATGAGAGTATCAATCACTCGTTCTCTGATCTTCTTGCTGAGGTTTTTTAAGGAATAAAAACAAATGAGCACAGAACAGATTGCACATCTAATGGTTGTGGGGCGAGTCCCTGTCATAGGATGTACATTCAAGGCAGGGAAGGTAGATAATTTTCTCTTTAATTCAATTGATCTTTCATACAAAATTCATAACTCTTTATACAACCTACCAGATTTGATATTTTGTAATGAAGAAAATTGCACACGAAATTCTTCTCTAGTGGTCTTGGTTCGAGTAGTACATACCTGAGTAACTTCGGCAGAAAGTAACCCATATGAAAACCATAACGCCAATAGCAACAGCCCTGCTTTGTATTGTCGATATTTCCAATCCACCAGCCCTGCTTTGTATTGCCATTATTGTCAATCCATTATTAAGAATGGCCCTCCTAAATCTCCTACCAAACAACCAAAGATTGAAACACCGGTGCTCGCACAATTGTCTGCCCTTGGTGTTTGATTATTTGGGCAATTGTGATAGTAATACTTTGAACACACCAAATGTGATATTCCTGCGTATGGCCAAACCAAAATTCAAAAGTTAGTAGAACTGCGCGCGAATGTCATACATCGAAATCTCTTTACATTACCATCGAAATCTCTTTACATTACCAATACATGAAACTATTATATATTAAAAACTAATTATATATTATATCCAAATCTCTTTTGTCACACATTTTTCTACGTAGATTTAAGGCGAAGATTTTTTTTAAGCTTCCACTTGGGTTTTATGTATGTAGTGTACCTTATAGTTTTCTAGTGTCACAATTAAAATAATAACAAATAATTAATTAATACAATGTGGATTCCATTCAAAATTTAAATTTATGATTATATTTTCTTTATTGTAACAAAGAGATAAACAGGATCATAAAATCTATACCAGGATATATTTTAATGTTTTTATGTTTTTGGTCTTGTAGTATGGTTTATTTTTTCTTATTTATTTATTTATTTATTTATTTGGTTTTGGATTTGTAGTCTTAGACTGTCTAAGATTTAAAATATTAGAAAAAATGAAAGTTTAGAAAGACTAGTCAATTATTGTAGATGATGTGGTTTTTTTTAATAATGGGATGAAGCAAATAGGGACTATTGATGATTGTCTAAGTATTGATTTTGACAATTGAGTTATAAAAGAATAGAAAATAACATTTTTATTCCTTTTCAAAAGCATATTCTGAAAGTTCTATTTTTTTTCATTTTTCTTAATTTTATTTTTTTTGATGAAAATGTTTAAATGATAAAAATTGAATTGTTAAATTTATATAAATTTAAAACTTGAGGGTTTTCAAGGCTTGTTATATTTATACATTCATAAATATATTTCCAATATAATAGTAAATAAATGGAAAGGAATAATAAACAACCGACTATAAAGTATTTGATGTTTTGTAGTATAAATTTTACATTGTTAAATTTGAAAGTTATTTTAAATTTAATAGGCAAAAATAAAAATGATATAGATTTTCATTTCATTTATATCAAGTAATAATTATTTGACAAGGAATAAATATCGGGTTACAAAGTATTTAATATTTTGTATCTTCAATTATACTATATTTCAATTATACTATGTAAGTCATAAAATAAAGTTACAAAGCATTTAATATTATGTACCTTCAATTATACTATGTAAGCCATAAAATAAAGTTGATAGCATATTTTCCATTTAAATTCAATAATTTATAATCAAGATTACAAAATATTAAGTCTTCAACCAAATATATATATAATTGCGTTAATTAAAGCTGAGTATTAAATTAAAAAGGTAAAGGTTCTTTGCCAATATATTAGTTTATTAATTAACGTTTATTATTAAATATAAAAGGTAAAGGTCCTTTGCAATTATAAACTATTATATAGTGTAATAAACTAATAGTATAATGGTACGAGAACAAGAACAATATTATAATGGTACGAGAACATGGTATGAGAAGAAGAAGGATTAGTATAAAATTATTATATTTTATAAATTATTATTTAGTTTGAGGTGGACTAATGGTTAGGAGCATGTGTTTCCTTTTAAGAGGTCGCATGTTTAAAATCAGAGGGGGTAAAGTATGTATGTTTTCGTAGACTTAGCAATGAAATTGTTCCCGGATGTGGGTCCCTTATTCCACAAACAAGAGGTCTCATACACCAATTTGGAGTCTGTCTTGGTCATGACCTTAAAATTGGATAATAATAATAATAATATTGTAAAAGGGTAATAAAACTATTATATATTGTAATATTATATATATATGGTATAATGTCAAGTCTCACTAGCACAATCGGTTGAGGATGGGCCTCGTCAGCAAGGCAACCCAGGATCAAACCTCACAAGGGGTGGTTGTGTCTTGTGCTAGGGGAAGGAGACATGCTAAAAAGTCTAGTCAGGTAAGGGCTGGTGTGGCCCAGACTAGGTGCGATCCCCATGTGACTTTGACGGCTAATTAGATGCCCCCGGGTCGCGGCTCCTCAAGCCACAGGTCAAGCCTGAAGGATCACAAACAACTTGACAAACAAACAAACAAAATTATATAGTGTATAGAACTACTATAATTTTAGCATTATAAATGGATTCATAGACTCTTCTAAGGGGTCATTGAATTCATCTACCTAAATTTGAACACTAGATGGATTTAACGAACCCTTTGTCTCTAAATATTAGTGCTACAATTTGATTCAGAGACCATGGGGTCTTTGAATCCATTTGTAGTGTTAAAATTAGCGAAATGTAACACTTCAATATCAAAATTGCAATTTTTCATTTCTGGAGTGACACAATTAAAAATGACTAGCGTGAATGACTAATTCATATACTTGTTGTACTTTTTAGTTGGTCATATTTTTATTATTGGACTATAGTAGCCATTTACATTAATCCTTTATTATTTAGTCACTTATTATCTAGTCATATATTTTAGTCTTGGACTAAATTAGTCATTTAAGTTAGTCGTTTTTAGTTGGTTCATTTCTTATCTAGTCATATATTTTATCCCTGGACTAAATTAGTCGTTTAAGCTAGTCACTTTTAGTTTGATCACTTAAAGTTGCTCAATTTTAGTAGTAATTCACTTTAAATAATTGCGGTGACTAACTTTTGTAGTCACCTAGTCACTAATTTCATAATTTTTTACTAGTGATAGGACTATATGATTTGAACACTATAAACCTATATGCTTTGTGCTCATGTCTGGGTATTTTTCTATATGACCCAACTTGTTTTCAGCTTGTGGACTTTGATCACTGGTTGTAGCCATCTAGGTATGTTATTCAATTAATGAAATTCACACCCATAGACTTGGTTTTAATTTTTTCAGTTTTCAGATGATCAATATGAACTACTACAACAAAATCATTAAGCCACTTGAACCATAGCAACAAGTGTGATAGCAGCAAGTGGGAGAGAAGAGAAAGGAGCTCACACCCATAGATTTGCTTTTAAGTTTTTCTATGTTCATGTGATCAATATGAACTACTACAATAAAATACTTAAACCTCTCAAACCATAGCAACAAGTGCGAGAGAAGAGAAAGGACAGTCCAGTAGGTCTGTTGCAGTTTGCCGATTTTTTGTCTTACCCACTTTGCCATGGTGGTGCAAAAATTATTCATTGGGCTCTTGACCTTGGTGTCAGTGTCAAGATCATACCTACCCTAAATTGACAAATAAATGTTGTGAAATTCAGCTCACAAGATGACCTGAGAGTCAATACCATATACAATTTTTTCCTTTTGTGTGAAATCATCATGTGGCAATACGTAATATATTATTTCTTCACTAATATGATGATACATTTTGGCTCATTTATTTTTATCTTTTATGATCGAGATAACAAATTTCGTTAAAGGGTTGTAGGTTAATGGAAGAGAAGCGGGAGGTTGGTGGTTCGATTCCATCGTGCCCTAACATGAATTAATCACTAGAAAAACAAAAAGATTTACACATTTATATTCTTTATTTTGTTTCTAAAAATAATTTTTTTATTGTCTCTTCTTTATAGGGTTCTAGCTCAATGGAAGAGCACCTACATTGTAAGAAGGAAGTTGGAGGTTCGATTCCATCATGCCCTAACATAAATTAATCACTGAATAACTGTAATTAAAGATATATTGTCCCTATATATAAAATAAGTAGCTATAGTCTCTTGAGAGACAAAAACAAACTCTTTATTGAGAGACAAATACAATTTTTGAAGACAATAATTCGAAACATTCACTTAAATACAATATTTAAGATAATTTAAATTTTCTTTTTCTACGCACCGACACAATTATATTCTAACTAGTGATAGATAGAACAGGAGAAATCCCCGCGTGAGGTGTAGTTCAATTTTCCAAGAATCCAATCGAACGTTTCTTCCCTTTGGGATGGGATCATTAGAACACACATTTCGATCAGTAGAACACACGTTTCTTCCCGTTGGGACACGATGAGTAGAACACACGTTTCTCAAAGGTATCGCCCAAGGCCAACATTCTCGGTATTTTTCTATTTATTTTAAGAAGAAAATTTATGAAAAAAATTTCTAGTTCCAAGGAAATTTAGTACTACCATGGTTGTGAGCACTAAAATTTTAATGTATTTCTGGCAGCGGTTGAATACATTGCATTGGTACAGGAATTTCCATTTTTGTCAAAATTGGTAACTACAAAACAATTATGCAATGATAACGCAAGCGTCGTCAAAATAATTTCAAGCACACATCGCGCAAGAAATCAGTTAGTCGTCGTTGAGTTATTAATCGCAACACGATAAAATTTAAAAGCGTAGTTTAGCTAACCAACGAAATATATTTTTTTGGTATTTTTATTTAAGTGAAGTTTAATCATAATTTAGTACAGATTTTTAAAATTTTTTATTTAAGCCGTTTAATTCGTGGGATTTAAGTATCTTATAGATCATTTAGGGTAATGAATTCGTTCAGGCAGTCTAAAATTTATTTTAAATAGAAAAAATTTACAATTTCATTTAAAATTTAATGTGATATTATAATGAAAAGACAACACATTTAAATAATACATATTATTGTGCTAAGAAGTACTTTGTAGAGGAGTATGGAGAAAATGTTGTAATATAATATAATATTACATTATATTGTTTAAAGAAAAATAATCAAATAATAAAATTAAATTAAAAATAACCTTAAGATATTGAATAACTTTAAGATATTGACCCATGATTTTTATGTGGAATATAATCTATTTAAAGGGGAGAAACTCTAGATAAATGTGTTTCTCAATTTGTATATATATAAATATATATACTCTAGATTTATCAAGTTGTGAGGGGATCAATTTTTTTTTACTAAAAAAAAATATGCTTTGAGAGATTTAATCCATTTCAAGGCTTGATAGATGGAGAGTTATATATATAGTTGTATGTTAATTTAAAATTTTATTCTTCATAAGACTCATTAAAATTATTTAATGAGTAGTATTGTATTTGTGTATGTGCAATAGTATTAAGATAATAATAATTTAATTTGCAATCTAATTGTTAGATGTTTAAGAGTTCTTTTGGCATATATTTCAGTCTGTTTGTTGTAATCATAAGATTAATCTATATAAACTACATAATTTGAGTGTGCAGGGGCTTGAATCAATTTATGCATTCAAAATCATGTACATTTTAAACAACTCAAATCACAATTTGGCCAAAATTGTATTACCCAATCTCAACCAAAGAAAACAAAACATTTAACAGTTAGAGTGCACCATAGTTTAATTTTAATTTCATGATCAAGTGAGACATTAAATTGGTGTAAGAAATTCTTTGCATGCAATAAGTGATTCCCTTGGAGTAGTGATTTGATTGTTAATGTTTACGAAGGTGTACATACTCTAACCCCCTCTAAATTTGGACATGTGACCTCTTAAGAGGAAACACATGATCATAACCATTAAACCCACTCAAGTAGTAAAAGTTGAAAAAAATAAAGTGTTTTGGCTAAATATGAAATAATTATTATTTTTTGTAAGTTTGGTAGTGCCTCCATATTCATTCATTAGATCAAAATAGAAGGTTATAATCATTATATATACTTAATGGCCTCAGCATGCCTGTAGAAAACCAAATCTGTCGACCACCTCAAAAAATTATATAAAAACTAAAATTTATAAAGTTTAAACCAATCTCTAGTTTAAATCTAAATATAAAAAAATCTTAATTCCATTATTATTTTATGAGTAATATAATTATAAAAAATCAATACTCCCATTTTTAGTTAGTATCCCTTCATTTTTTAATATGTTTTCGATACTACTTAATTTAATACTAAATGTTATTATTTTTCCAATGCAGAAATATTGATGACCATGTTTTAAAAAAAATGATGCACTATCATAGCAACAATTCTAAATAGAGTGCTATAGTAATTATTTTTCATAACATCATTTTTAGTGGTAGTTCAAGTAAGAAAAACATAACTAATCATAATATATACCATGACAAGCATAGCTTTAACTAAGAGAATTATGCAACCACCACCTTTTTAGCTTCCCATACTATTTCACTTAATATCATTGTGTTGTAAATATGTTTTCGATAATACTTAATACTAGCAATTGCACCATATGTTGCAAAGGAAACGCTGTAGTAACATAGGAAAGAGTAGTATAGAGGAAATGCTCTCACATGAATCACATGCAAGTAGGAAAGAGTAGTATATAGGAAATGCTCCCACATGAATCATGCAAGATAGATATAATGCCTGTGGTGATGAGGAATTCCAATGAGAATTTGGTTGGCTAATAAGTTTGAAGCTATGTTTGAGCCCTGAGATTGAACCAGGAGAAAATAATAATCAATCAGGTAAACATAAAAAAGAACCCCTACAAGGATCTGCAGGGACTTCTGGAAAAACAATAGAAGTATGTCTATGAGAATCTACAGGAACCACTATTAACACTGAAAACATAAGAGGAATGCCCATCAGGATCGAAACGTTACTTCCTCTGTCCCAATCCCATGATGCCTGATCCATGGAACATATAGATAAATTTGTATTAAGCCAATTCCATCTATTTACAAAATAACTCTCTGTAAAATTAATAGATATATTTCTAATTGGACATAAATTTTTATTAAGTCAATCCCATCCATTTATAGAATAACTCTCTGTAAAATCAATAGAGGAAATTACATTAGTAAATTATATATATAATCATTTAATATGAGAAAGATTCTAGTTCACCTCAATATTTTCTTACATGAAATAGAAGAATAATGGAATCCTCAGCAAACCCCTTTAATTTAAAAGAGTAAAACTAAAACATGCATAAAGTAAATTTTTATTAGAAATATAACTACCACAGTTTACAAAAAATACAAATATTAATATAAATAATACTATTGTAAGCCTGAGAAAATTTACAAAGATATTGTTTTCCAAAATATATGCAGTCTCTCTTTACAATTTGAAATAACAACCTACAAAGACAGATGTAAAAAGAGGTATTTTCAAACGTGGCTGTTGTTGAATGGTTCTCTCCAAATTCGTTCGTACTTTTTTCCTTTGACAAAACCAACTGTTCAATTTCTGAATTTTCTTTTCATATAAATAAACAACATAGATGTATTGGTAAATAAAATTCTCATTAAATTGATGGATTTTATATAATAAATGTATATATACACATTAAATTTGAAGTTATTAACTCAAGAGTGGCTTATAATACCCATTAAATTTAACCATTGATTTCAGCGCAGTGGGATAACGGGCGCACTCTAAAGACTAGGGTAATGGTCATTCAAATTGTTCTTCATTTTGAAGGGATGATTTTATATTGTAGCAGTCGTATTAACGAACCAAATTTTTAATCCCCTAATTTTGATATAAATGTTTACGTCATCTTTAAACAGTGGTTACAAGTTCGCGGTGTAAACCATATCTGAGATCCTGACATCAGCATTTTGTAAGCAGATTTTTAAAATTAGTTACGAACTTGCAAGGAATATCACATGCCATTCAAATATCTCCACTAAAGCATTTAGTGCACAGATTTTAAAATGTAGTTGCGATCTTGCTGGGAGTATCCAAAAAGGTGATCGCGATTTGAAATAATTGCGTCTGTTTGGATGTAAGGAAAGGGTATCGCCCATTTGTGTAGTACTTTTCTTTTGATTTAACAATTTTAGAATGAGACAAATATTGAAACAAAATTATAAAATGTATGGAAATTTATCTGGTGAAGCTTCAGTCTATGTTTGTGTAATACTTTTCTTTTGATTTACAATTTAGAATGGGACAAAATTATGAAATGTTTGAAAGTTGATCTGAAGCTCAAAGTATCGTTGAAAATGTGACCACCTTTAGCCTTTTTATAATTTCAGCGGACTCTTTCATGGCTATCAGAGCTTGTGGCTGTCAGTGAAATGCCACATTTCCGCCGCACTATACTTTGGCCATTTTAAAATTTGAATAACAATATACAATTATTTTATTGAAATTAGGTGGATTGGATGACCTTGAGGTAAGTGGTGGTGGTAGCCAAGGATCCTCATAGAGAGTGGAGAGCATCTAGGTCATGTTGTTTCATGTTCTCATTTACTCTAAATTCATTTACAGAATGTCGTGTTCTACTTGTTCCAATTAGTTTGTAAGTTTATTTTTCTACAATTTTTTTCAGAAAAATTTTGATGAAATCTCGTTGAAATTTTAGATTTTTTTGGAATTATAAGGTTAAGTTATAAATTCTACCAATTTCACAATTTAAGTGACTAAAATACCTTCAAAGAAACCCAGATTTGATGGCCTCCGCAGCTACCGAGAATGCTCTTGAGGAAGTAGTTGCTGTAGTCACTGAGGAAGTTGTTACGGCGGCACCTGAAACAAAGGGTGAGGAGCCCAAGGCCGCTAAGTAGGCGAAGGCTCCCAAGGAAAAGAAGCCCGAGGCTGCCAAGGGTTCGAAGGCTGCCCCCGACACGTCCTCCATACTTTCAGATGATCAAAGAGGCGATTTATGCCTTGAAGGAGAAGGGAGGTTCAAGTCCCAGGGCTATTGCTAAATACATGAAAGAGAAGCATAAGGCGATTCTGCCCCCTAACTGCAAGAATATGCTCGCCGTATAGATAAAGAAACTCGTATTGGTCGGCAAGTTTACCAAGGTGAAAGCTTCTTTCAAGCTTGCCGAGGAAGAAGCCCAAGGCTGCCAAGGGTTCGAAGGCTGCCCCGGCACATCCTCCATACTTTCAGATGATCAAAGAGGTGATTTCTGCCTTGAAGGAGAAGGGAGGTTCAAGTCCCAGGGCTATTGCTAAATACATTGAAGAGAAGCATAAGGAAATTCTGCCCCCTAACTACAAGAAGATGCTCGCCGTACAGATAAAGAAACTCGTATTGGCTGGCAAGCTTACCAAGGTGAAAGCTTCTTTCAAGCTTGCCGAGGCAGCCAAGAAGGCTCCTGCAAAGAAGCCTGTCAAGAAGAATGTGAAGCCTAAAGCTAAAACTATTTCCAAGACTAAGGTTGCCCCCAAATATGCCAAACCTGCAACGAAACCTAAGGCAGTTAAGAAGGTCGCGAAGGCTCTTGCTGCAAGTAAGACCGCTGCTGCCAAGCTAGCCAAGGCTGCCAAACCAGTTGCCCGAGCAAAGAAGCTAGTTGCGAAGAAGGCCGCTCCTGCTAAGAAGCCTGCTGCTGCCAAGCCAGTGAAGGCCAATAAGCCTAAGTCAATCAAGTCTGCTAAGGCTCCTGCAAAGGAAAAACCCGCAGCCAAGGCTCCTGCGGAAAAGAAGGCCAAGAAGGCCTAATTTTGTAATAAATCTATTAGAAAAAGAAACCCATATTTCGTAAACACTCCCAAGAATTCTCCTGTCCATTTCTGCAGCATGTCGTCGATGCTGATTCTCTCTTCATGAAATTGCAAATAGTTAGATTTAATTTAAGGAAAGAGAAACAAAATACATGGATTAGAATAAAAATAAAATGCACAGGATTTAATTTAATCTAGGAAATGAAAATAGAAAAATAAATTGTATGAAATTACCTTCAAAGAAACCTAGATTTGATGGCCTCCGTAGCTGCCGAGAATGCTCCTGAGGAATTAGTTGTTGTAGTCACCGAGGAATTTGTTACGGCGGCACCTGAAACAAAGGGAGAGGAGCTCAAGGCCGCTAAGAAGGAGAAGGCTCCCAAGGAAAAGAAGCCCAAATCTGCCAAGGGTTCGAAGGCTGCCCCGACACATCCTCCATACTTTCAAATGATCAAAGAGGCGATTTCTGCCTTGAAGGATAAGGGAGGTTCAAGTCCCAGGGCTATTGCTAAATACATGGAAGAGAAGGATAAGGCAGTTCTGCCCCCTAACTATAAGAAGATGCTTGCCGTATAGATAAATAAACTTGTATTGGCCGGCAAGCTTACCAAGGTGAAAGCTTCTTTCAAGCTTTCCAAGGCAAAATTCCAAGGCTACCAAGGGTTCGAAACCTGCCCCGACACATCCTCCATACTTTCAGATGATCAAAGAGGCGATTTCTACCTTGAAGGAGAAGGGAGGTTCAAGTCCCAGGGCTATTGCTAAATACATGGAAGAGAAGCATAAGGTGGTTCTGCCCCATAAATACAAGAAGATGCTCACCGTACAGATAAAGAAACTCGTATTGGCCGGCAAGCTTACCAAGTTGAAAACTTCTTTCAAGCTTTCCGAGGCAGCCAAGAAGGCTCTTGCAAAGAAGCCTGTCAAGAAGACTGTGAAGCCTAAAGCTAACACTGTTTCCAAGACTAAGGCTGCCCCCAAATCTGCCAAACCTGCAACGAAACCTAAGGCAGTTAAGAAGGTCACGAAGGCTCCTGCTACAAGTAAGACCGCTGCTGCCAAGCCAGCCAAGGCTGCTAAACCAACTGCCCCAGTGAAGAAGCCAGTTGCAAAGAAGGCCGCGCATGATAAGAAGCCTAAAAATGTAACTGATTAAAAATGTAACAGTTTTTAATCGTAAAGTAGAGATGATTTGAATCGTCTAACATTAAAATCAAAAGCTCATCATGGTACATGTAGCAATTTAGGAAAGTTCTTTTCAAATAAGTATGCTTTACAATGTAATAATACTAAATTTCATCATTTTCACATTGTAGATATTTTGATGCACTATGTTTAAACAAATTTTGATGCATAGTCTTTGAGCATGATAAGTAGTAAAAGTTCTAGATAGAGTGCCATAATTTTTTTTCAAAAATATATTTTTTATTTAATGTGATAAATATAAGTGTTTTGGTTTTCAAGTTACTATTTAAATTTATTTAAATAATAACGTTCAAACCTATTACAAGAAATAATTGTAATAATTATTATGATTTTAACATAACACATGCAATAATTAAATATAGGTGGGGAGGATAACAATATTTATCTTAGTTAGTAGAGTAAACGTAATTGACAATGTAATGATAGATTTATAGTTTTTTATTATATGTCAACATTGCCTTTTGCATATTCTATATCTTCTACAACTTTTTAGTTCAATACATTGACCTTGACTTCTTATATACCTTCGCAAGTTTATAAGAAGCATTAGTTAACAAAAATTGAAGTGTTGGTTGCGTTGTTGGATTGACTTAAAAAATATATCTTAAAGTGACTTGCTATAGTGTTGTCCCTACATAGATTGAAAAACTAGTAAGTGCAACTAGTGAACTTGGACTCTCAGCAAACAAAGCTAGCCCCTTAATACGTCCTAATAGATTGCATAAGTTAGTTCCAGTTAGATTACTTACTTCTCAATATAATGCATGCATATGCACATTCTATCAATATAAAAATAGTAAATAACAAGCTCAATACTTTTAAGAAAATATTCAATAAACCATATAGCTTAATCATAAAATTAACAAGGTTTAGATTAACTATTATATAGAGTTCTAGTTGGTTATCAACAAAGGATTGTAGATTGTCAACAAAGTGTTGTAGTCTGAATATATTACTCATGCTTAAATTTCTCAAAGCACTATTTTTGTCAATCATTTCTTAAAAAGTTAGAAAATCACTATAGATGTCAAGGATGTTTGCGGCATAGAGTTGCTTTTACAATAAGATATACCAATTGATGGTGACATTACTAAAAAATACACCAAAATGGGATGTAGTAGCCTATATAGCAGAATGTATTTTCCAATATTGAATGGTGAGAAAATGATATAATTAAATAGAGTAAACATGCACATTTCCATTGCATATTCGAATTTAGAGGTTAGCCAAGGTAACACTTCATAGCTTCTATCCAGGAACTTAAAAAGGGCCTATTGATGAAAGTAATTCAACCCATATTTCTATATTTAGAATGACTATTAGAAAGAACATAATTTAACTTTAAGAGGCATCATGTTTCACTTCAATAAAGAAATAAGCAACTTGGGTTATCTAACATTTGTCGGGAACAAACTTCCATGTCATATTCTAGTCAAATGCCTATGTCGGGAACAAACTTTCATGTCATATTCTGGTCATTTTTAAGAGTAACACTTGAATAGGGAGGGGAATTGAACTAGTGAATTATCATCTAAAATTTTCTTAACAATGCTACATTATGTTCATTTCCAAGAATAACACCTGAATAGGGTAGGGAATTGAAGGAGTGAGTGAACATCTAATAGTGGCTTAACAATGCACCTAGTAAGATCAACAACTTGAGTAGAGGTGTTTTTAATATTTTTCTTGGGAATTGATGGTGGTTTGTTGGGAAGTGGTTGAGTATTATTTATGGTAGCTGGGGTATGAGAGTGAGGGCCCGCTAGTGAAATTGAAGCAATATAGGGCCTACAGATTGAAGAACTAAGTGGATTTGAATTGATAAACTAAGAAAATGTAGGAAAATGACTTACTGATGCCCTGATATCCTCCATAGTGTTTTGTAAATACTGCATGTGTGTCTCGAGCTTCTTGATGACCGGATTAATTGTTTTTTTTACTAGCCACTTCCATGAGGTTGAAGGGGCTTCACTAGGTAGTGGCTAAGGCACCATTCCTCCAAACAATTATATATTCTTCCCGTCCAAAAATTTGCAGCAATCAAAGGCCAAGAAAATACTTCAGTATGAAAGGATTCCTAGTATAGAATAAAATTCTTGGCCCACATTTGAAACGTGGTGGGGTTTACACACTTAGGCTGTACTTAGGTACTTCTATTACTTATACAAAACTAGATATTCTATGAGTATTCATGGAGGAGTAACAATGGGATTCTTGGCTTGGCGTTAGTATCATCCAAAATTTTTTGGTACCATATGACAAAGAGGCCTCATTCATTTCCTTGTTGTTGGGGTCCCTAGAGGCTCGCCAGGGAAAATATTTGAGTGCAAGAGGTTGATCTTCAACAACCGACGCCATCTTTCTGCCTTTTGGTGTGAACAACTTCCACATGGACAAGCTGAGAAAAAGATATCCATATTTAAGTGGCCCTTTTGTATACATGTTCACAAGCTTCAAAGAGCTCATTTAACAAGAAATACATGAATTGAATCGTGTGCCTTGCACACAAACTTTTGTGACTAAGACAGTGTTCAAGGTGCATTCATCTTTCGAAAAATGGCACGTGTTAGGTTCCCGTGATTTGTTAGATTGGTGAGATTAAATACACTGGGTAACATCAGAATAGTATTTGGAGTCCTAGGACCTAGCCTTCCTGGACTCAGAGAGGTCTCTCTCTATTGTATGCAAAGGATGTGAACTTGTTTTCTTTTTAGGGTTTGATTTTAGGCTAGTTGTTAAGTGTAGGGTTTGTTTTTTTATTTTGGTTGGGTAAGATGATCAAGTAGAATAGATGGAATGATGAAATATTCAAGTGATTGGGCTATCGAGTCTATAAAAGTCATGGAAAGTTCAACAATGGATCGGGGAGTGTTTGGTCTCAACCTAGTCTCCTAAATTGAGCTCATTTAATTGTCAACCAGGGTTAGTAAACTGCTGAAGTGTGGTGCACCATATGTGCCTAAGCAACCTCTTCCTACTTCATTGTGTTTAGTGTTTTCTGATGTTTTTGGTTTTATGGTTTTATTTTGAAAAGGAAAAGAACTAAGTGCTAAATGAAGGGAAACTATTGGTCAAAACAGAGTGAAGCCTAAACTATGATGGTAAACAAATGTAAATGTTGAAACAAAACAGAGTCTAACTATGACTAGCAACCAACAAATACAAAGCTTGATAATGACTCTATTGTAAACTCACAACATGAAATTGAAATGAACCTGAGAAATGAACAAGCTAAGTGTAAATGAAGTTTTCTCCTAAATCACTAATCAAGCAGATAACTTACAATGTACAACATCTTTATCCATGAATGAAGATTTATTGGAAAATATGTGGAAAAGAATATTTGTAACAAGGTAAAGTTTCTACTCTAAACTAGTTTCTACTTCTGTTTTGCAACTCAATTTAACACCATTAAACCTTTCTCAAAATTTATAGATTTCCTTTCAAAAATAGTCTTTGAGAAAGAGGCTTGTTTGTGAAATGATAAAGAAGCTGCAAAATACTCCAGACCTTATAATAATACTATCTTTTGTCCAGATAATTGTGTATGAGTATGAATTTTGAACAAAAGAAGTTTTGTAAATAATTAAGCCTGTGATTGAATTTATCAACTAAGACAAAGTAAGCTACAATGGACAACAACTAAACTTGAAGTGTTAAAGCAATGAGTTAAAACTAAACTAAGATGCTATTAATCTACAATGAACAATATCAAACTAAAGAGCCATTATCATACTTGAAAAGAAAGGACAAAGCTGAACCATATGCATTCTACCTCTGGAGTGTTATGACTAAATTAATCATGCAACTAGTCTATTTCATATTACAAAAACAAGTCTGGCTGTACTATCTAATGCAATTGAAACATAAACAGAAGACTGAAAGTAAATACGTATCTAAACTGTGAAAACAGAGCTAAAACACTTATCTAAATTATGAAGACAGAGCTGCACAGGAGGTAGGGGCCCTCCACCACCTGGTAGCATGTAATCTAATTCAAAATCGACTCAGCTCATGCAGCAGAATGACGCTTTTTCATTAAAGGAGAAAAATACTTTAAAACAGAGTGTTCACGGTTGGTAGCAAAAGCCAAAATCTAACTAAAATCTCCAACCAGCGTTGCTTGGTCTCCCAAGTCATATTTATAATGAAATTACATAACAGAACTTGAGATAACATAGGGATTACTGTCTTTCCCACTCCTATTCAAATTAAAACTCTTATTGAAGGCTGCGTACTTTTGCTGTAGACAGCTGGACTGAGACAGTCCTACTAGAAGTCTACCTCTTGATTTTGGTTTCCACGTGCATAACCACAAACAGAATTCGTTTCTTCCTTCATGGTGAGCAACAAACCATGTAGACATGACGTGGAATATGCCCATATGCGGTTTTCCTTCAGACGACACCTGGAACCCACTCAAACTGTAAAACAGCTGCGGAATTCGGGATCAGCTACGGAATGCGCGGTCAGCTACGGAATGCCTGTATTCTGTAGCTATTTTGCAGAAAATTGTTAAAATGGAAAAAATCATGAAAATACAATATGTTAATCAATTTTATGTAACCTTTAAACAATCCTAATCATTCTTCATTGATTTTAGGCTTATGAAGTGATAAAATAATGATGAAATGAAGTGAAGGTTTGTAAAAGAGAAGGCAATTCTAAGGCTCAACAGGGAGCATCACAGGGAAAATCTAGCATTGGTCAATGGATTTTCAAGGTTTATGGGAAATGGGATGGACATCAAGTTTGTGAACAAAGGTACGGTAAAGGGAAATCAAGAATCCTTTATCATGTACCTTTTTAACAAGAAGGGACTTAAATACATAAGCATAAAGAAGCAATCAATAGACAGGGCAAACCAGTAACTCTTTGATTCAACTTAAGCAAATAAGCATTCAAGACAAACATTCCAGTAAAATATAGAAGGCAAGAAACTCATTTAACTTCTAGTGATTTCACATTCAAGGTTAGAAAACATTCAAGATATACATATAACTTTAATCAAATAAGAGGGAATGCCTAAACATAATTGATCATAGTTATGAAGATCTCCAAAACAATTTTTCAAGCATGGACAAAGGGTATGATCAAAACATAGCCTCTTTGACAGACCTAATTAATGGTACTTTTGAGAGAGACCTCAAGAACAGTGTTTAGAGACATCAAACAAGTGGGGCTAACCATAAATCATCTTTGATACCTACTGTATTAAACCATTCATGAAATAAACAAGCTTGGGGGGTCTAGAGAGTAGTTAATAATTCTCTAGAAAGACCCAACAGAGGAAAACATAGAGGCCGTGAAGAACAAACAGAGCTAAGGTGCCTTTGAAAACATTTCTTAGTCTAAATCCTTGGTCATACTGTAATTTAGAAAGATGGAAACATAATGAAACATGAGAAAATAATAACTGAAATAGAAGCACTTCACCATTAACCAAGCTTAGGGATCCTGCAAGCAAGCCTTCTTCATCAACAAGCAAAACAAGCCATTCACAAGCTCCACAACACCAAATTTCTCTTCAACCTCCAAAAGACTATGTATTGCTCCAAAGATTCATCAAATTCCAACATTTACAATGAAGCCCTCATGCTCTATTTGTTTATCCAAGGAGAGAAAGAACCCTAGATAAGGTTGGAAAATTTAAAAATCACTCATAAATGTCATTAATGCCCAAGAGACCATGCAAGGCCCAAGGCACAAAGTATCCCATGAAATAAATGCCAAAATAACTCCTAGCACCTAATTTTAGAGTGATTTGCCTAAAAAAACACTAAAATATCAGTTTTCAATCAATGAGAGTGTTTTGTTGACTTTTGGCCAAAACTGCCCAAATTGGTCTCAACACAGAACACCTTCCAGGACAGAAAATAGGTCCACTTGCAGCCAATTTTTGGTGACCTTCCTGATTTCAAAATTTTCCCTGTGATGGCCCGTTCAAAATCTGGCTGAGTCTAATTTCCAAATATACCATTTTTTTTTTTAATTGAATTCCTATAACCTGTCTAAAAAGAAAATTTCCCAACATTGCTCTGAGCGCAACGCCAAGCCTAAAAATGAGGCAGAATGGTAGAAAATGAGGTGTTTTTTGACCTTTTGAGGGGTAAAAAATTCTCCAAATGCTCTGAAATTTAGTGCGCATAGTGTACTAGAAATGAGAAATCTAAAAAATGTAAAGTTTTCCCTTTGAGGATGTCTGTGGAAAAAGCATAGCGCCACGGGTGCTGCGTTTATTAGCGTCCAAATTCACAAAAAACAAAAATTTGTCCAAATTTCCTAAAAATTGGTGGATGTCTCCCTCATGGGGTTTGAGAGAACTGCAGAGAAGCTTGTGCCAAAATTCCATGGTTAACTTGGCCTTTTGCCACTTTTATTTCCTGGATCTTGGTTTGGTCCTTCTTGATTTTAGCTCTTGCAACTTGGTTTCTCTAGGCATAATGTTTAGTCATCCTTTTTTGGAGATCAAGATCCTGATTTTCCTTCTTCAACTTAGCCTTCAAGTGTATGTTTTCTCTTTCCAAGCAAGTTTCCTCATCATGGGCTATCTCCATGGACAACATCTCATCTAGAGGGAGCTATTCTACTAGGGCTGCTTCTTGTTCTCTTTTCTTTTCCAATGCCTTCTTCAACCCCATGGCTCTAGGTCTCCTCCTAGATTGTCCTTCCTCATCCTCACTCTCTTCATAAGTGCCCATGAACTCTTTTATTTTTACCTGTGCCCTTTGGGCTTCTTTCCAAGCCCTGATGGCTCTAGCCTCATAAATAGAAATTTGTGCTCTGAGCTGTCTGTTCTCCAATTCAAGGGCATCATTTACACTTTTGGCCCTATTTAGATTGGCTTGGAGGTCTTCAATGAGTGAATTTTTGTTTGGATGAGCAATTTTGAGATCCTTGCTTCATCCTCCTCATCACTATCCACCTGAATGATTTCAAACTCCCTTTCCACCTCATGATCTTCTTCTTATTGCTTTACCCATTGTTTTCCTTTGTCTAGTGGTTGAGCTGAGGTGGATGGCATGGTCCCTTGCCTTTTAGAGGCAAAAAACACAAGCCTTGGCCCTATTTGATAGGTCAATGAAAGAGGTGTGATTGTGGTCTTGTTGGTATCTTGATCATGGTTGTGATCCTTGCTTCTGTCATCACACTCTTCATTTTCATCATTAGTATCCTCAGTCATCATGTTTTCTACTTCATCATTGCCTTCTTTGTTCTCAACACCATCACCACTCTCAACCTCTTCACTGATTTCTTCATTGTCATTTTGTTTTTTAGTAAAGCTTCTTTCCTCTCCATTGTTGTGATCTTCATTTGGACTATCATCCCATTCACCTTTTTCACTTTCATCATGACTGTCATGATTGTTTTCCTCCTTGTTGTCTTGTCCATCACTGAGGCTTGCTTCTTGGGTGTCACTATCGCCTTTAGTTTCTGCATTTTCCTCACTGTTTTCATCTTTATCATTGTCATGCTCACTGCCCCTTTCTTCATTATCTGCCTCTATCTCTTCCTCACTTTTTGTTTCTTCCTCATCATCGTTTTCCTCTTCATCACTTCCCTTTTCTTTCTCTTCCTTTCTGACCTCTTTGTCACTATTTTCTTCCTCATCAATTTCCTCTTCCTCATCATTTTCCTCTCCATTCTCACTGTCAACTTCCTCATTGTCTTCACTCTCATTACCTTGTTTTTTTTCGATGACATCTACCTCTTGTTGACTCAAAAAATGATCACCCTCCTCTTCATTTTGGGCTGACTCATTGTCACCATTACCCTCATTGTCACTGTCTTCACTGCCACTTCCTTCTTCATTTGATGCATCAAGAGAAGGGGAGGAAGGGAGGTTTCCTCGAGGAGGTGATATAGGTGTAGAGGATGAGGTATGGTCAGTATGAGGTGATGGAGGAGTAGAGGGAGGATGATTTGACTATGAAGGCAAGTTTTTTTGATGATGGGGCTGTGGATTTGTGAAGGCTTCATGGGCCAAGGTATGCCCTTTTTTTCCAGCTGATGTAGGACCACCATCTTGATCAAGGAGCGGTGGAAAAAACTATGCACTTGCTAGGTATAGGTCCTCCTCTGGACGACAGAAGACATCTTCTCAATACTTCTATACAACTAGTAAGGAAAATGAAGCAATTTAACCCTAGTAAAATGCAAGAGGATTCTAACATGGTAGGAATAAATTCTGGAGTATCTCCCCTCACAGGTGAAGTACTTCATGATAACCCTCATCAAGGGTGCAAACCTCTGTTTTAGGTGTGAGAAAGGGAAAATAGCCCTGCAGCCTTCTTTGTACCTAGTTTTGACAAATGGCTCATAATGTTTCATGTCCAACCTTGAATTCTTGAACCATTTCTCACCAAAAGCAGGTATACCTGTAGCATTAAAGATGGCATCTACTGATAGTTCAAAATCCACCCCTGCAAGGCTTAATTTTTTATTGTGTAAGTTGAGGACAAACAACCTTGTAAGCTCTGGGTGATTTTGGACATGTTTGACTTTCTCACAAAATTGGAAACATCCCACATTCTGAAAACATGTGAGAGTCATGGGAGATGAAGTGATATCCACTGTGCTCTAGGGTTCAAACCTATTTACCTTCCCTCCCTTGTGTTTTGGCCTCATAGGAACTTGCCCTTATTGACTTCTCATACTTCCTTCTTCTCCTGACATGGTGATTAGGGTTGTTTTTGGGACAAACTCAGGTTTTCTTCTGACACTTAGGCAGGAGGAGTGAAATGGAAATGATGGTGAAGGAAAATTGCGCAAATGAGTGAAATGGAGATGGATTTATGACAGAGAATTTTGAGTTTGATGAGGGCTTAACTTGAACTGAAGTGTAACTACCCTAACTCACACCTCCCTTTTAAAAGACAATCACTTGCTTGGAGGTTAAAAACAAAGGTTTATTTGTCATGAAGACCTAGGGTTTGCAAATCCTAGGGTTTAATCATTTTTTAGCCACTAATCCACCAAAAAAACTTGAGGAGGGGGGAAAAAGACCACATACTAGTTTTTACTCCTTTGCAGGCTCTTGAAGGCAAATTTGAGGGTGCTTTCCTTGAGTTTTTGGCACCTTTCTGCAATTGGGAGGGTTCTTGGCATGAGCGTAGTGCTGGGTAGGAACGGGGTGAGTCAGGTGCTCTGTGCGCAGTGTTTCACATCTCGTACAGGCCTGCCGGCCCTTGGGCGCAGTGTCGGGCAGGAAAAGACATGTCGAGTCGGCCTCTAATCACAGTGCCGGGTGAGTCGGGTTCTGTGTGCATAGCGCAGGGCCTATCGGGTCGGCCTCTGAGTGAAGTGTCGAGATTTCTGAGTGTGTCAGTCTACCTGGGTGCAGTGGCAGGCTGTATGTTCAACACAGTGCAAAAATTGCACTGTGGAGACCCCTATTCATGCGTTGCCGAGTCCTGATCATAGCGCTAGTAACTTGGCCTAGAAATTTCCCCAAAACTCAGAAAATTTTTCCTGAAAGCTCTTTTCTCTTCTTGCAAATGACAAATGAGGAAATATGATAATTACGATGCCTTTATACCCTTGCAAAAATAAATTAAAATCAGGAACCCACTTTTGCTAAGGTTTTGTCACTTTATCATTTTGACTGATATCCTTTGACCTTTTATTGCAGGTGATTTGAAAAGTTTTCAAAGTTGCTCTTATTCCTTTGGTGGTAGCTTGCTGAAGAAATGAAGGGGTCCCTTTTAACCTTGAGGGTATTGGCACTGTCAAACCTCTTTCTGTTTGCACTAAGAAAATGGAAAACATGTTTTTATCCTTTTTGGAATTTTTGAGTGTAAGTAACCTGAAAACATGTTTTCTTATCTTCTTATTGATTTTGACAGTGATATATCCATTTTGATCAAGACTATAAATCATGCTTGCTATGCCTCCTTTTGGCCACTTCTGATTTGTTGCAGGTTCCATGATACAATTTTTTTTATCCCCTTTTTCATTTTTGGAGTTTGACAACCTTAGTTACATAACAACAACCTCATGATCATGTTGGTTTTTCATGTTGTAACTAAAACCTATGCTTTGATTCATTTGATCTTTTGAGGGAAATTTGACTGTTCTTAAAGGCTTGATATTGCTTACACTGATACTCTTTCATGCTTTCCCTTTGAGGCAGTGGAAAAATTATGTTGACAAACCTTAGAATGACACACATAGTAGTCCCTTGAAATTTTCTTCTGCTGGCATGATGGAGGCTCATTTTCCTCATTTCACCCTCTTTGCCTATCTTTCCAAAACTTTAGGTTTTAGGGCTGTTAGAGAAAAATCATTAGTGTTGTCTTCTAAGTTCTCTATATCCCTTTCAAGTTCATTCATTTCTGTTCATTCCACCTCACCTTTTTTCCTTCTTCATTTATAACTTCTAAAAATATTCAAATTCATGTTTGGTTGTGCCAGTGTGCCTCTGCGCTTGTGTTTTGTGGCCTTGGCTCCTTGCTGGGAAAACTGCTGGTCCAATCAGCCCTAAAAAACCCGATTTTCCCCTCAACATAGGCTTCCTACTCTTTATTTGTTGTGGATGTCCTTTAGTGAGGAGATGGCCTCTTACCTTACCTAGTTTTCTGCTGATAGCCACCTTGACACTCCTGTGGAAATGTCAAAATGAACAATTAACCTTTGCTGAACTTGAACACGATAAGGTGACCTTTCTTGGAGACCTTCATTGATCTGATTTAGGAAAATAGGTGTTTCCCTTCTTTCATATTTGATTTCAGCTTTTAGTCATGAAAAATAGGGATTTAAGAACACCAAGATTAACCCTACAACCTATGAAACCCTAGTGACCTAGTGAGAGGCTTTTTGACTTGTTCTTTGACTAAAAGCTTGGCTTAGGGTCTTCAAGTATGGAAAACCAGAGTTTTTTTGACAAATTTGATGTATTGAATATCCAAAATCCAATGTAGTTGATTTATCTAAAGAGCCTATAGGGATAGTTTTGAGACCATCAATGCTTGAGGCATTTGATTAATATGGGAAAGGGTAGGTTGTTTGGAAATCCTATATGGAAAGTGGAAGGTTTAAGCATAGGAAAAATAGAGTATTGAGGTTATAGGTGTTAAAATGGGACAGATATGAGTGTCATAAGTCTATGATGGATTTTTAGGAGTGGTAGGCTAATCAAGGAATAACAGAGTAATGGGATAGTGAAAAATTTATCCTAAGAATAATGAAGGTAGTGAGATTTCTAAAACTCACACTATTCATGAATTTTGTTTTTAGAAATCTAGGACAAGAATTTAGTCATCTACAAAATAGAAAAAATTATTGATGACTAACAGTGCGTAAGCTTCCTGGCGATTATTTAGCAAGCAACCTTGATGTTGGTTTTGTTGATTGGTTTGATCAGGGATACCTTGCCACCACACTAGGTTTCATACTTGTTATAGTAGCTATAGTCGCTCGTCTTCTTTCCCCACTTGGAAGTATTATGAAATGCATTTTATACAATGTCGCTTGGAATAAACAACCCTGTGAGTCTTTCAAATTCGATGGCATGGATTTGGTTTCCTTCTCAAGCCACAGATACCCTCCATGAATTCTGCTGACAAGGAATTTTGTTCAATGCATCGCTACTCCGGTAGTGCCGAACACTGGTAGACTTCGTCGATTTAGTAGCTTCGACTTGTGTAGGCCTCTGAAATATTCTTTAATATTCAAAAAATGGCTTCGATCAGGCTTGGGGACAACCTATGTATATAATTCTTGCTTGAGTGTTGGAAAATGGAACGAATCTGAGAGATCATTGTTTACGAGTGTGACCTTGTCATATTTTCCATCAAGAGGCTCAGTTTTTGTGACTCTTGAGTCTTGTTTGGTTGTTGAAATAGATATTATGTTCTTCTTCATGGTTGCAGTGTGATGATGATACAAAATGGACACAAGGCACTTCAAACTAAGCTGGAGAAATGGAAAATTTGACACATACTCCAAACTGGGAATTTCTACCACCTTTGCTCTGTTACTGAGAAACTTATCATTGTCATGTAAATTAAATAGAGAGAAACAAAAATACATTTTCTATTAGACTATGTAACTAATTAATATGGTAACTTTCAATACACGATATGGCAATAATAATGACTGCGATCTAGACCTAACCTAGATGACACGAAAATTGAAAAAGGAGGGTGGGGATGATGGGTACATGTGATGATATAATGGTAGGATCCTAGAAGTTCATGAACGAATAATGCCAGGGATATTATGGGAGATATTTAGCCCAAATTAGAACTAACGTGGGGAACTATTACTAATTATTATGGATATGTAAAATAACATGTGTGACTCCCTAACGACAATCAGTTGCAGAGGGAGGCACACAACCGACACTACTAGAAGAACTTACAGAGATTTATTCATGACCTTATTCGACTGGAAAAAATTCCTAACTAAATTAGCTGACTAAACTAGCACACTAAAAGGAATAACTGAATCTACTTACACCTACCTATGATCCCCTTTCGGAGATCAAATCATTTTGATGGAGGACTATTTGTTCCATGGAAAGGTTTCAAGTGTGCATCATTCAACCAACTAGGCGATAGGACTCCATCCAATTGTGTGAGCTTAACAACTCCTAATTCTTTCACTTCCACAACAATGAATGGTATTAGCCAATTCATTTTTAACTTTCCAGTATGTATTAGGAACTTACTGTCGTATAGAAGAACGCCACCTCCAATTGCAAAATATTTATGTTTGATGTGTCCATCATGCCATGATTTTTTCATTTTCTTCTCGATAGTTTGGTGGAAGTTCACCATAAGTATAGCTTCATCTAGCCCCTAAACCTCTTCCAACCATTTTTAAATTGATTCATATTCTAACATGTGAGTGGTGTTAGCGTTCGATTCTGCCACAGGCTGAAAAAGGCAAAACTCGAGGCAACATCAAACCAAGCTTAGCCTCGTAGCTAGCCCTACGAGGACAGGAGAGGGCTCTCTCCGGGTCAAACTCAGTGAAAGATGTCCAATAGGATCTGAGATGACCTAAATGTAACACTGATATTGATTTTAGGCAAGTAAATTGATAGGAATGTTTGATTTTGATTTTTGGGTTTTCCTTGGAGAAATGGGAAAAAACAATTTTGGGTCCGAGGATAAGGCCAGATCTTTGCAGAATTCGAGTTGGGGCGAGGTAGGCAGTAGTATTAATGCTTTTGATCGAGTATATGGATGGATCAGAAAGACAAGGAGCTGAAAAGGGCAAGGATGAACATGGATCCTTTTCAAACAGGCGAAAACATGTAAAACTAAACGAATTCAAAGGCAGAGCACTGTAAACAATGGATTCAACCTCATCTACTCATTCATTTAATTTAAGAAGCATAAGTGAGAAATGGCATACATAAAACATGAAGGAACTTACAATAAACTGAGAGAAAACACCATTAAGAATAGAAAGCCACAAGAATCCCAACAGGTGCCGCAAAACCTCTGATCTTTCCTTAGCCAAAATATGAAAAATATGTACAATGTGTGCCAAAGTTTCCCAAGAGTCCAACCTCTCCAACCTCTAAAAAGGATTGAGAAATTACATCATATAGAGCATCCTAACCCCCTCCCATGCCTCTAGGGGTCGAATTCCTTCTTCAGGGATCAGTTTCAACCAAATTCTAATCAAGGAACTAGAATCTAGGCAGCTAACAACTTGCCTCTAAAAGAGTGGAAACTGATTCATTTACATGATTTTCACTTTTTTGAGAGTGAATCTTCTAGAATAGGTAAAAATGAGCCAAATTTACATGCCAAACATAAATTTACATCATAATAACTCAAAAATTTCATCCCCAAGCAAAACTGGTCCCAACTGGCCGAAATTCTGAGCTGGAAGTTGAAAATTCAGCCAAAAATTTAAGTGGGTAGCGCCCCTGAACTGAGTGGGTAGCGCGCCTTTCAACCTGATTTTGAGGCACTTCCTGGCATCCAAATTGAGCTCATGATAGCGCGTTGGAAAGCCCTGGATGTTGGCTATCCAACCCAAGTAGAATTTCTCAATTTGGAGCTCATTTTCCCCTCCAAAACTTCATTCTCCCAGAAGTACTTCCTGCTGGTGCAAAAGGTGGCAGCAAGGTGGTTTTCATGGTGTTTTTGAGCTTTTTGACCATCCAGAATCTGATGAAATGCTTCGGCAATGCCTGAGGATGCATAACTTACCATGAAAAATCCAAAAATTCAAATATTTCCTTCAGCAAGTGTCCCGAAAAAAAGTGAGCATATGGACGCGCTACCCGTATAGCTGAAAAACCTGTTTTTAGACCAAAATATTTCAAAATGACAAAAATTTCTCCGAATTTGCTCAAATTCGGAGCGAAGACCCTCCATCATGTATCATGCCCAGCCAACGAAGCCTTGGCCAAAATCCGGAGTGGATCAGGCCTTTTCCGCCGTTTTAGTGCTTCGCTCAACCTCCTCTTCAGAATCTTCATTCTTGCTTTGCAGACATGCGCATGCGAGCCCAATAATGGTTTACCACCTTTGCCACCTCTGTGAGGCCTCCGTGGCACATTACCCTCTGCTGTGGAATCACTATCCGACTCCTGCTCATAAACTGACTCTGTCTCTGACATGGCTCTAAACAAGATATTTGTAATATGGATGCTGATATAGGTGCAGTGAAAGCAAAGTTTTAACGTATGTTCAAAACCCAATAGATATCACCCATGTACCCAAGCATCACAGGAAAACAAAATCATAATGAGGATGACTCTGTTTTAATGACATAAAAACTATCACTGTTTCGATCATAAGTGAGTTTGACAAATGAAAACCAAATGCAGATGTATGGTATAATTTTATAATGATGGCCAAAATTTGTCAATGGGGCAACAATTATGGGACTATGTTTTATGAACTGGAGAATAGGGAGATCATGACAATAACCATAGTGACACAAATGGCCATGACAGTGGCAATATTATGGTGATGGAAGCAGTGATAAGATTAGGGTGATGGTGGCTATAGACTAGTCAACATGAAATTGTGCAAAAATATGAAAGGGCATGACAGCAGTGATAAAATGATAACTGAGGGCGTGAGGATCATGTACATAACGTGCCAAGGCATGAGTACATTTACCATTCAAGAGCTTTCAAACTTTTCACAAAACTGTCCATATATTTCCACAAACCCTTGAGGAATTATTTTTCATGTGAATGTAGGGTTTATATATTCTTCTCCAAACGTGGCCTCTTTCCCAACATCAAATTCATCACAAGCATGATAAAAATCTACTGAGCAATGATAAAAACCTGTTTGCAATTTGCTGGAGTCGATTTGAATCAAAACCGGGCGCAAAACACAAATTTCTGGGCTCTTTTGCTAAGTGGGTAGCGCCCCTGCTCAAGTGGGTAGCGCCCCTCAAGTGGGTAGCGCCCTTGTTATTTTACACAGGCTGAGGAGGTTAAGTGGGTAGCGCCCCTCCTGTATGGGTAGCGCGCACTTTTCTATGAGTAGCTACATAGTGCATTTTGTAGGAAGCTTTTGGAGACCTTCCCGGTGTCCAAATTGGGCGTGTGATAGCTCGTTGGAAAGCTCTTGGAGTCTAATTTCCAACAAAAGTGGAATTATGCAATTTTGATTTCATTTACTCTGTCAGAAATCAAATCTCCCAACACTAGTCAAAATGAGTAGAATGAGGCTGCCTCAAGGCAGAGCGCTGTTGCAGTCAACGTTTGAAGGTCTTCCTCAACTCCAAATTGAGCTCATGATAGCTCATTGGAAATATATTTGTGTCTAGTTATCCTTTGAATCATCAAGCAAGTCATTTAGCCAACCATGCTAGGAGAAATCTTGATTTTACCAAGGTCACTTCAGAGGTGCATTCAATTCTCCTGAGGCAACGGTATTTTTGACATTTCTCTAAAACCATGATACCTGTGTAAAAAGTGAGGGAGGTTTTTATTCTTTGGCATGTTTTGGACAAAAAATTCTCTCATTTTTCCAAAATTCATCTTTTATTGCTCAGAAACATGATTTGAGTGAAACTTATCCCGATGTGTGAAACAAGGGATTTTGTCGAAATGAAGCGAAATGAAGGGGATAAGGGGCTTCTAAATTTTTGGGGAATTTTTGGGAAGTAGGGAGGGATGTTATGAAGTAGGGGAAAGTGTAATCGCAGAGATTGAGTGAGGGGAAGGGGTCCAAAAGGGAAAAACACAGGCCTAGCCTAGAAAATTGCCAAATTGTGGCAAGAAACTAGGGTTTGTGCAAAAATGAGGAATTTGGGGAATCTCAGTGATGGGAAGTGTTTAATAAGGTATATTAAGGATAGGGGAAGGTGTATGAACATCAGGATACAAATTTTTCTAATGATTTGACCATCCAAGAGAAATTACCTCCAAAACCCTAGGAGAGGGAAATGGACCTTACCAAAGCACAACTGAAGCATGAACAAGGTGTAAAATGACTCAATGGAACTTGACATGATGATGAAAACCCTCTGAATGATGGTACAATCAGCTGAATGGTGACATGAACCGACATTTGAACAACTTTGACAGGAGTGAAAGCAAACCCTAGACCTAATGCCTAGTGACCAAATTTTGCTTGAAGACTCATTGAAATGACAAAATTTGACCTTGACACCTTAAAATCACTTTGTAAGAGCATGTTTGATCACTGAAGGAAAGCTGCAAAGGCTGACTCTAACATTGGCTCCAATGGGGATGGTAGCTCCTTGGAGGTGCCAAGAATGGCAGATCTTTGGGAGAGCAGACCAGTGCCTTATCCATTGGGCAATGGAATAAAAAACTCAAACTGAAATGCATGACTGAAAACTGATGACTTGACGACACAAATTGAATCTCACTCAACTAAAAACTAACTCGATACTTAAACACAACCGACAAACTGGAAAAGATGCTCAAAGTAGAGCTTATTCATCAAACCTACTCTAATTGTACTTTTCACCACCCGATCAAGTGTAATGGAACAGCCAATGCAACCATGTAAGCATGCTGGCTGCTGTTTGATTTCTTCCCACATGCTTTCTTATGAACAACGAGAAATAACTACTGGAAGGCAACTCCCATGGAAACTTTGAACCAAGTGGACTGCTGATAAACTTGCAAAGCATAAATTGACTGGATGACTGCAAGAATACTGCGAATGGATCTTCATAAACATAGCTCTGGTCCAGATAATCTCCATACCTTGATCTTAAACTCTTCCTCACATCTGCGGTGCTTTTCTTTGGTGATTGCAGCAAGCTGCCAAAAGGATCCTGAAATTCATGAAAAACCAAACTTTGTTGCTGATTCCAGACAAAACAAAAGTCTCCTTCATCAATCTCCTCATATGAATGGAAATCTTGACATGTGCTATGCAATGAACAATCTGTTAAACAAGACAATGAAGGTGACCTTTGAATAAGATTATCATCAACATTCTTTTCCGGCACATGGTTAGCTAATGAAGGAAAACTTTTACAGCAAACATCATCCAACACACGAGCAATAGGATCATCAAAAACTTGAGAAGACTGCTGCACTGTATCCCTTGAAACTATCTGACATTCTACTGGTTTTTCATCTTTTTCTTGAGAGATATTCCGAAGATGCTGCCTTATGAACTGAAATGCCTCGAAACAAAAGGGTATAGAATTTTCCTGCATCATCAAATCATGTATTTCATCTTCCACACCTTCATCTGTAATCTAACCTTCAATTGCATTGGATGGCTGCAAATCTGATGCTACAAGCTGCTCATCTGAAGATTTACTATGCAATTTATCTTTCAAAAGCTGAAATGATTCAAAACAGAAAGGTACGGAGTCACCTTGAATCATTAAATCATGTGTGCCCACTTTCAAGTCTTCAGCTGCAACTTGACAATCAATGACTTTTGGGGGCTGCAAGTCTGAATATGAGAAGTTTTCGTTGCCCTCAAGACGATCCAGATCAAGACTTGTTGACGTTTGATTTCTGATTGCATGGAAGTTATCTCTAATGAACTGAATCGAATCAAAACAAAAAGGCAAAGATCCTTCACTTACATCAAAATTTTCTGCACTTTCCTCATCATTGCCATAGCTGATATGCATCGGTTGATCACTGTACTCGAGCTGCCGAAAGTGAACTTCCTCCTCGCACAAGCTAGCTGCTGATTTGTCTGCAAGATTAGATTCTTTTTGGAGAACATAATCATCATCATACTGATCAAACTGAGGCAATTCATCATCAAACATACACATCATATCAACAACTCTCTCTTCTTCACAATGATCTATAAAACAATCACTATGACTACTGGGATCAGAAACAAAATGTTTTGGGTCAGCCGCTTGTTCTTGAATGTCATTTTCATTTTTTGTAGTCATTTTCCGCACCATCTCTTCTACTGCGTTTACGAAAAGATCAAGCTTTTCCTCTGAAAGTGTCAGCTGCTCTGAAACATTCTTCTTTTCTTCTTCCTTCAACCTTGTCCTCAAGATCAGCAAATGAGCCTCTACATTCACTGCCTTATTCTGCATCTCGTGAAGTGTTGCAATATTCTTTTCTCTCAGCTGAAACTCCATTTCCGGATCAAAGGCACCCGGGTAGTCCAAGAGAGAAGATCTAGGAGAAGGTCTTATATCAGCTGGCATCGAAAAATATACTTGGTTAAATCTGGCAGAAAACTGTTGTACTGTCTCCCCTGGCAATCTTTTCAGCTGGTTATACTCCTCTATAATCAACAAATAGTTATGTCCGATCATCCACCTATCAAGGAAAACTTTGACAAACTGCTGGAAATCTGTGATGCTCGCATCAGGCAGGGCTTTGAACCAACTCTTCACTTGAGCTTGCAAAGAAAGAGCAAAAAGCCTAATACTAACATCCTCTTCATCAACTTCAAAAAGGTCTAGAAAAGTCTCAACATTCTGCACATGTTGCTCAGCGTTGACATTGTTACATTCACCGTCAAATCTTGGTAGATATAGGTCATAATTTGCAGGGAAAGCATGAAGAACAGAAGGTAAAACAAGAGGTTTGTACAGATCTGGAATTTTACACGGTGTAGGGGTATGTACAAGAGCTACAGGATCAATTTTGTTTTCTTTAGGCTCATCACTCTGAAGAGAGTCATCATAAGATGTGGGAAAAGTAAGGAGGCCAGGATCAAAGGGAAACTCAGTATTTACACTCTTTGAATAGGTTGAGTGAAGATTTTGATCACCTTTCTCATACAACAAACTCTGAAAAACTTTCAAGACAGCTTCAAGACCAGCGAAGAAGTAATTTACAAGAAAGAAGATTAGATCCTGAATACCATTCCACTTTAGATACCTGAACTTTGTGTAAGATCTTTCCATTTTCTCAGAGAACGAGTCAGTCCTCCAGACTTTGAATTGGAGTCACCAGGTGAATGATTTCAGCCTTCTTATGTCTGATCGTTGTCCACCATCAACCATCAGATCTGAACTCGATACATGTACTGGGGCAATTTATAAGTTAAGTGTTACGATTACAAGCTAGACCGGAGATCGACTGAAGCAACGTTTATCTACTATGCACTCGCAGAGCAAGAGCAGTTCGAAAGCTACCTGGCGTGACTTCAGGCTCCGTCTGTAGCTATAAATCAAATAACACCCACAAGAAACCATGTTCTCCCCAGTATGGTCGCCACTATGTTAGCGCTCAAATCTACCTTAGGCTGAAATAAGGTAAAACTCAAGGCTACATCAAACCACGCTCAGCCTCGTAGCTAGCCCTACGAGGACATGAGAGGGCTCTCTCCGGGTCTATCTCGGCAAAGGATCTTCAAAGGGGCTGAGATGACTTATAATGAAAAATGAATACTGATTTTAGGCTAGTAAAGAGATAGGAATGTTTGATTTTTATTTTTTTGGGTTTTCATTGGAGAAATGGGAAAAAACAATTTTGGGTTCGGGGATAAGGTCAGATCTTTGCAGATTTCGAATTGGGGCGAGGTAGGAAATAGTCTTAATGCTTTTGATTGGATATATGGATGGATCAGAACGAAAGGGAGCTAAAAAGGGCAAGGATGAACATGGATCCTTCTCAAACAGGCGAAAACATGTAAAATTAAATGAATTCAAAGGCAGAGCACTGTGAACAATGGATTCAACCTCATCTACTCATTGACCCAATTTAAACATAAGTGAGAAATGGCATATTAAACATGAAGGAACTTACAATAAAATAAGAGAAAACACCATTAAGAAATGAGAGCCACAAGAATCCCGACAGGTGCTGCAAAACCTCTGATCTTTCCTTAGCCAAAATATGAAAAATATTTACAATGTGTGCCAAAAGTTTCCCAAGAGTCCAACCTCTCCAACCTCTGAAAATGATTGAGAAATTACATCATATAGAGCATCCTAACCCCTTCCCATGCCTCTAGGGGTCGAATTCCTCCTTCTAGGAGCAGTTTCAACTAATTCTAAACAAGGAGCTAGAATCTAGGCATCCAAACAACTTGCCTCTAAAAGAATGGAAACTGATTCATTTACATGATTTTCACTTTTTTGAGAGTGAATCTTCTAGAATAGGTAAAAATGAGCCAAATTTACATGCCAACCATCAATTTACATCATGAAAACCCAAAAATTTCATCCACAAGCAAAACTGGTCCCAACTGACCGAAATTCTGAGCTGGAAGTTGAAAATTCAGCCAAAAATTTAAGTGGGTAGCGCCCCTGAGCTGAGTGGGTAGCGCGCCTTTCAGCCTGATTTTGAGGCACTTCCCGGCATCCAAATTGAGCTCATGATAGCTCGTTGGAAAGCTATGGATGTTGGCTATCCAACCCAAGTGGAATTTATCAATTTGGAGCTCATTTGACCCTCCAAAACGTCATTCTCCCAGAAGTATTTCCTGCTGGTGCAAAAGGTGGCAGCAAGGTGGTTTTCATGGTGTTTTTGAGGTTTTTGACCATCCAGAATCTGATGAAATGCTTCAGAAATGCTTGAGGATGCATAAATTACCGTTAAAAATCCAAAAATGCAAAAAATTCCTTCAGCAATTGTCCCAAAAAAAAGTGAGCATATGGGCGCGCTACCCGCTTAACTGAAAAACCTGTTTTTAGACCAAAATATTTCGAAATGACAAAAATTTCTCCGAATTTTCTCAAATTCGGAGCGAAGACCCTACATCATGTATCATGCCCAGCCAACGAAGCCTCGGCCAAAATCCGGAGTGGATCAGGCCTTTTCCGCCGTTTTAGTGCTTCGCTCAACCTCCTCTTCAGAATCTTCATTCTCGCTTTGCAGACATGCATGCGAGCCCCATGTAGTTTTACCACCTTTGCCACCTCTGTGAGGCCTCCGTGGCACATTACCCTCTGTTGTGGAATCACTATCCGACTCCTGCTCATAAACTGACTCTGTCTCTGACATGGCTTTGAACAAGATATTTGTAATATGGATGCTGATATAGGTGCAGTGAAAACAAAGTTTTAATGTATGTTCAAAACCCAATAGATATCACCCATGTACCCAAGCATCACAGGAAAACAAAATCATAATGAGGATGACTCTGTTTTAATGACATAAAAACTATCACTGTTTCGATCATAAGTGAGTTTGACAAATGAAAACCAAATGCAGATGCATGGTACAATTTTATAATGATGGCCAAAATTTGTCAAAGGGGCAACAAGTATGGGACTGTGTTTTATGAACTGGAGAATAGGGACAATACGACAATAACCATAGTGACATAAATGGCCATGACAGTGGCAATATTATGGTGATGGCAGCAGTGATAAGATTAGGGTGATGGTGGCTATAGACTAGTCAACATGAAATTGTGCAAAAACATGAAAGGGCATGACAGCAGTGATAAAATGATAACTGAGGGTGTGAGGATGATATACACAACGTGCTTTGACATTACATATTTACCATTCAAGAGTTTTCAAACTTTTCACCAAACTGTCCATATATTTCCAAAAACCCTTGAGGAATTATTTTGCATGTGAATGTAGGGTTTATATATTCTTCTCCAAACGTGGCCTCTTTCCCAACATCAAATTCATCACAAGCATGATAAAAATCTACTGAGCAATGATAAAAACCTGTTTGATATTTTCTGGAGTCGATTTGAATCAAAAATGGGCGCAAAACACAAATTTCTGGGCTCTGTTGCTAAGTGGGTAGCGCCCCTGCTCAAGTGGGTAGCGCCCCTCAAGTGGGTAGCGCCCTTGTTATTTTACACAGGCTGAGGAGGTTAAGTGGGTAGCGCCCCTCCTGTATGGGTAGCGCGCACTTTTCTATGAGTAGCTACATAGTGCATTTTGTAGGAAGCTTTTGGAGGCCTTCCCGGTGTCCCAATCGGGCGTGTAATAGCTCGTTGGAAAGCTCTTGGAGTCTAATTTCCAACAAAAGTGGAATTCTGCAATTTGGATTTCATTTACCCTGTCCAAAATCAAATCTCCCAAAACTAGTCAAAATGAGCAGAATGAGGCTGCCTCAAGGCAGAGCGCTGTTGCAGTCAACTTTTGAAGGTCTTCCTCAACTCCAAATTGAGCTCATGATAGCTCATTGGAAAGATATTTGTGTCTAGTTATCCTTTGACTCATCAAGCAAGTAATTTAGCCAACCATGCTAGGAGACATCTTGATTTTCCCAAGGTCACTTCAGAGGTGCATTCAATTCTCCTGAGGCAACGGTATTTTTGACATTTCTCTAAAACCATGATACCTGTGTAAAAAGTGAGGGAGGTTTTTCTTCTTTGGCATGTTTTGGACAAAAACCTCTCTCAGTTTTCCAAAATTCATCTTTTATTTCTCTGAAATAGCATTTGAGTGAAACTTATCCCGATGTGTGGAACAAGGGATTTTGTTGAAATGAAGCGAAACGAAGGGGATAAGGGGCTTCTAAATTCTTGGGAAAATTTTTGGAAGTAGGGAGGGATGTTAGGAAGCAGGGGAAAGTGGAATCTCAGAGATTGAGTGAGGGGAAGGGGTCCAAAAGGGCAAAACACAGGCCTAGCCTAGAAAATTGCCAAGTTGTGGCAAGAAACTAGGGTTTGTGAAAAAATGAGGAATTTTGGGGATCTCAGTGATGGGAAGTGTTTAATAAAGTATATTAAGGATAGGGGAAGGTGTTTGAACATCAGGATACAAGTTTTTCTAATGATTTGACCATCCAAGAGAAATTACCTCCAAAACCCTAGGAGAGGGAAATGGACCTTACCTAGGCACAACTGAAGCATGAACGAGGTATAAAATGACTCTTTGGAACCTGACATGATGATGAAAACCCTCTGAATGATGGCACACTCAGCTGAATAGTGACATGGACCGACATTTGGACAACTTTGGAAGGAGTGAAAGCAAACCCTAGACCTAATGCCTAGTGACCAAATTTTGGTTTGAAGACTCATTGAAATGACAAAATTTGACCTTGACACCTTAAAATCACTTTGTAAGAGCATGTTTGATCACTGGAGGAAAGCTGCAAAGGCTGGATCTAAACCATGTTGAAAATAGCAGTGCTTAAGCAGCTATAATTCCAAGAATTTTCTATTAGAAGCATAAAAATGCTCCCCCTGAAGTTGTGCCAACTATTCGTTGGTTAGGCCTGATGATATCCATCTCAGCAAGCAGTAGAGCCATCAAAAGAAACCAAAGTAATAATGTCATATTCCAGCAATTCGAAAACCATCATGAGATAATATCACTTCTAAGTAGCATTTTAATATCAATAGGTTGTAATCAATCAACATTAGAACCAAAAGCCACAAAATAATGGACTAAAACATATCATAACCTCTCCCTGAGTCTTTCCAACCATTTCTTCAACTTAGAGAAACATATGTGACTGTTTATATCAAAACTAGCGTATGCACACAATTATCCTTCATGTGATCTGCATACATGAAGAAAACTGTAATAGTTTACACTCTCAGCTCCCCCTGAGCGTGAAATATCTGTTATAACAATTAACAAAGTTATGAAGCAAATATCACTCCCAGTTTATGTCTGAGATATTCAAAGGAATCACGTGGAAGTGGCTTTAAAAATATATCTAGAAATTGCTCTTTTAAGGGAACATATTCCAGTTCGACCTTTTGTTCAAGCACCTCTTCTCTCAAAAAGTGATATTTGATTGGAATATGCTTGGTATTTGAGTGCATGACAAGATTTTTAGAAATTATTATGGCACTAGTATAGTCACAAAAAAATAGTTACTCATTGAGAGAAAGTGATTTGAATGTCTTGCAATGTTTGCATCATCCATAGAAGTTGAGTACAACAAGATACAACAACAACATATCGAGTCTCAGTAGTAGATAAAGTGATAGAGCTTTGTTTCTTGTAGAAACATGATACCAAGCGAGGTCCCAAATAAAATGCTCCTCCCCTAGTACTCTTTCGATCATTAATATTTCCAACCCAATCTGCATCTATGTAATCATGAAGTGCAAAGTATGCATTTGTAGGATATCGTAGACCAAGATCTTGAGTTCCTTGTAGGTACTTGAATATTCTCTCAACTTCTTAGAGATGAGTTTCTTTATGGTTAGCTTGAAATCACCCAACAATCCCAACTACATCCATAATATATGGTCTTGTGATCGTAAGGTAGAGAAAGCTTCCAATCATAGACCTGTATTCTGGATGATTGACTGAAGAAGAATCATCATTTTGACTAAGATTTCATCCTGTTACCATTTTTGTTCATACATGCTTGCAATTATTCATCCCATATTTCTTCAAAATGTTCTTATGGTACTTGGTTTGTAAGAGGAAGATACCATTCTTTGTTTGTTGAACTTGAATACCAAGAAAGTATGTTAGTTTACCAAGTATATACATATCAAACTCTTGCTGCATAACTGAAGAAAATTCTTGACTCATAAATTCTACATTAATTCCAAATATTATGTTGTCTACATAAACAACAACTAGTAAAATTTTGTCTGTATCAAATTTTATATATAGGTTTATGTCTACGGACCCCTTTTTGAAGCCTTGTTGTTGAAGACACTGATCAAGACAATAATACCATGAACAAGGAGTTTTTTTTTAATCCATACAAAGCCTTATTAATCTTGCACACAAGATTTTTATCATTTCTTAGAATAAAACCTTCAGGTTGTTGAATATAAACTTCTTCTTCTAGATCGCCATTTAAGAATGCAGATTTAACATCCTTTTGGAATACTTTGAAGTTATGAAAGCTTGAAAGCGAAAGAAAAATTCTTATGGATTTCACTCTAGATACAGGTGCAAATGTTTCTTCAAAGTATATTCCTTTCTGTTGCACATAGCCTTTGCATACAAGTCTTGCTTTGTTGCTAATCACTTCTCCATTTTCATTTTTTTTTGAACACCCATTTTTCCTAAATAATTTTTTTATCATGATGTCTTGGTAATAACTCCCATGTATGTTTCTTTTCTATTCAATAAAGTTCTTCATCCATTGCCTTAATTTATCTTTGCTTGCTTGATTTACATTTTGAGGTTCAATTATGGATATTAAGGCTAGGTAAGTGGAAGTTCCAACAAGAGTTCTTCTAGTTTGTACTCTAGGTTCCTTTTCACCTAGAATTTTAGATTCTAGATAATTTTTCTGAACATACCTTGAAGGAGTATTTTCTAACGCTTCTTTGCTTTCAATTCCTTCTTCTGGTGCTTCACTAATTTCCTCTCCTATAGCCTTTTTTCTTGTAGTAGGAACAAGTTCGCCTTTTGCTGGTGTTTCCTTTTTGGTACCTATGGATGATTCATCAATCACAAAATCTATCCATTCAACAATATTTTGAAGCATTATATTATATCATTTATATCCTTTTCTTCTAGAGGAGTATCCAAGGAGGATTCCTTCATCGGCTCTAGATTCAAACTTTTCAAGCTTACCATAATTATTCTTCATGTAAAATTTTCTTCCATAAACTCTGAAATGTTTGACATTTTGAGGCTTATCAAACCATAGTTCATAAGGAGTTTTATCATTGTTTACCTGAACATGAGATTTAGTAAGGATATTCATGGTTGTATGTGTTGCTTCCCCCCAGAAGGTATGAGGCACTCCAGAATCATCAAACATGACATGTTCCATTTTTTGAATTGTTTTTTTCATTGTTTCTGCCACTCCATTTTGTTGAGGAATTTTAGTTATAGAGAAATTCCTTTTGATGCCATGTTGTTCACAAAAGTCGAAAAACTCATCTATATAAACTCTCCTCCTTTATCATATCTAAGGAATTTCATTTTTAGATCTAACTCATTTTATACTAGAGCTTTGAAAACATTAAATTTATCAAATGCTTCATCTTTATGTTTCAATAAGCCAATCCAACACATTATTGTAAAATAATAAATGAATAATATGAAGTATTGTTCACCCCAAGGATACTTCTTTCTCATAGAAACACACAAATCAATCTGAATAAGTTCAAGTGGCTTACTTGAATTACCTTCTTTTCCATTAAACTGAACTCTGGTTTGCTTACCTAATGGACATTATTTGCATATGTTGTTTTATGGTAGAGAGATGTTAGGAAATTCACATAATACTCCCATTCTTCTTGACTTGTGTAATTGAGTGAAGCTTAGATGTCACAATATTTTGTGCCAAATCCAACTTTCTTCTGATTTTCTCAAGTAAAAATGCTCTTGGCTACCTTCCAAGACATATACATTACCTGGAGTTATTATTCCCTTTATTATGATGTTACCTGTATTGAGATTCCGTACCGGACAATTGTTTGATCTGAAAAAAACCTCATGCCCTTGGTCTCACATTTGAATAACACTCAAAAAGTTATGTCTTAATCCATCAAATTTAACTTTATTATTTAGCAAAACAATTCCTTTCCATTTGATAACAACATGTGAGTTATTCTCAAAGTTTACATCTTTTCTTTCTTTATTTAATTAAATGAAATAATCTTGTATTTTTCAGATGTCATATGCTTTGAGCATCCACTATCAATGTACCACAAATTTTCTTGATCTCCTGCATATAAATCTAATCCACATTTTACAAATTCTATGGTTTTGTTTTTCCATATCTTGGATGTTGTTGTCGTTTGTTCTTGTTGAGGGATTGGTATCATTTTGCTTCTGCATTCAACTTCTTTATGCACAAAGTTATTGGAAAAGTGACATTTTTTTTCATCTTGGAGAGGTGAGAAAATATTGTAGGATTATTTCTTTGACCCAGTATCATTCTTTTTTTTTTCTTGCTTCTCTAGTCATAATAATTTTATAAGCAACACATTCGGAAAACCTTATGACCAAAATTATAACAAGTGAAGCATTGACCATTAAAAAAGAAGTTCTTGGGAGTATAATAACCTTTTTAGTAGCTTCCCTTTTGATGGTGGTAAGGATTTTTTACTTTATAGACATTTTATTCCTCGTTCCTTTGCTGAGAGCTGGAATTTTGATGAATGTTTCCCTTTACTGCATTGAGATAACTTCATGTACATGTTTAAGAATATTTTGATGATTCATCAATATATCCAAGACATTTATTTATTAGAGGAGAGCGTTGTAGTTTGAATATTTATTCCAAGGTCTCATATCCTTTAGCAAATATAAGATTTAGACCCTTTGTTTTCTCAAGTTCCTTTCTTAGACTTAATATTTCTAGTTCTAACTTTTCTCTGTGCCTCTATTTTTCTAGAATTTGTTTCTTCGGGACATCTTTAGTTAATTTAGCTTCCTCCATATGAATTTTATGTTGCGTTGTTTATTCAATGAGATTATACTTTTCTTATATGGCATCCATAAAAAATCATCAGACTCATCAACACATTTTTCTTCAAATGCCATAAGTAATCGATATTCTTAATTAGATTCACCTTCTTCGCAATTTGAAATACCATCACTATCTTCATGTGTGTAGAAACTTTTATTGTTTTCAAACTTTCCTCTAACATTCAATTTTTCAAAATTATTCTTCATCTCATGGTTTTCTTTATAAGGGAATTTATCAACATAATGACCAACTCTTCCACATGCAAAGCATTTGAAAGGAAGCTTACCTATAAATCTTCCAGTTCCTACTTGGAGTTTATTTACGAATTTCACCTCTTCTTCATATGATATGTAGCCTGATTCCTTGTCAAGCTCCTCCTTTTATTTTCCTTTATAAGTAGCTTTGAATTTTTCTTATTTGATATCTGATGGACCCCATTTTCTCATTTCATAGGTTGTTAAGATCCCATGAAGTTGTTCAATAGTAAGATTCCTCAAATATTGCGTTTCTTCAATGGAAAGGAATTTTGAATCGAATTTTAGAGTTAGAGATCTTAAGATTTTCTCAACAAGCATCGAATATTTTACTTCATCGCCATGATTTTGCATTGAGTTAACAATCTGAACTACCCTAAGAAAGAAACTTGAAATACTTTCATCATTGTGCATTATGATAGTTTCATATTTAATTCTAAATTTTGAAGTTTGGAACTCTTTACCTTAGTGTCACCTTCATAAATTTGGATTATCTTGTACCATATAGCCTTTGCAATATTCAACTGCATGACCTTCACAAATTCTAATTTTTTCAAGCTTCCCAAAAGAGCGTTGAACTTTTGCATCAGTCTCATATTGCTTCTTTCCTGCTTCATATGTGGGAATGGATGATGGATTCCGATACCCTCCTTCAACGATTTTCCAAATATCAGCTCCAAGTGACTACAAATATCCTCTCATTCTAACTTTCCAGGAAACCAAGTTCATTCCATTAAACTATGGTGGTCAAATAGATAATAATCACTCTTGATTCCTCATCTTGATGAACCTCCCTGCAAGCGATAAATCTTCTTCTGAAGGACTTGATCTAATAGAAATTTTTAAGGAAAATACTAAGAGGTGGGGTGGGGTGGAGGGGGGGGGGGGGGAGGGCGGAGGTGAATCAATATTTTACACACTTCAATTTCAATCTCTTATTCTGATTTTTATGCACGACTATTGTAAAGGAAACTAGCATATGTACATGACTATTATTACAAAAACCCACGTATATCCAAAAATGTTATCTAATCACATGTGCAATGTTAATAAGTGAATTTTTATTTGATTATTTATCAATTAAATAATAATTATGTGCAGTTAAGAGGTAGATAGAACATCAACACACAAAACCATATGAACACCAATATTTTTAGGTGGAGATCCAGTGTGGGAGAAAAGCACTATTGTTGTCATCTTTGTCTTCTTATTTTATTAAAAAGAATCTTCTTACAATCTTGTACTGGCACAGACTACAACCTACATGCAGGATCCTTCCAACTTCAACTAGAAGGGAGCTGCAACACCCTTTTTGAAGACAGCTATCCTCAACTCTTTGTGGATCAATTTTTCAAAATGTTTCAAATTGGATCCACTCCCAACAATTATGAAATAAACTGAATCATCAAATCAATCACTGAATTTTAATCAACAATAGAAACTAATGCAACTAAATCAAACCAAGCTAGGACATATCATATAAATGCACAATCATTCATCAATATATCAAGCCAACCACTGTTACTCATCACAGAAACCATCTAATGCCATTGCAAACCCTGATCAAGCATACACTAGATTGTATATACTACTATTCTGAATAAAACCCATGTATGTATGCATTTATCCTTAAGAAGACTCGCGCACAAATCTCAAAATACTGAAAAAATAAGTCGGAATCACTATCACACTGAATCAATCACATAAATACTTACGAAATCCATAGAAAAATAAATATTTCCACACATTAGCATCTTTGATACTCAACGTATCATTCCATAAACAATTCATCCCAACCAGTACTGTCAAACACAGATTATTATGAAGAGATATCATCGAAAAAAATTAGCAATCATAATAAAACTAATCAAACATCATTAGTAGTTCATACTACAAAGCCCTAGTAGTTGTACATGGATCTTATATAGCACATACACATATGTACACGCTTCCCATGTTTGACACCTGCTTACAGATTCTGAACTTTTGCAGAATGCATACGCGACTATCAAAAATTTGATCGGTGTATGTACACGACCTTTCTGAAGCAAATATGAGTACAAATTTGTATTCATTGAATCATGCCTTTGCTGAAACTACAAAACATACTTCACAACCCTTATTTTCACATGTTCATGTCAAAATATCATTACCATCATATATCTATCATAGTTAATCATAATCATAAAATATCAAGCAATCATCTTCATCAGTCTTTAAAATTCTGTCATATTTGCACCTCCTCCATGCTCCTTGGTGCACACCTGTTTCAGATCAAATCATTCTTCAATAACCCATAACTTACACACTTAACACTTTTATCTCCATCTCCTCATATAGATTAGGCCATAGCTAATACCTTAGGCCAAACCCTTAGTAATGTTGATGGTATTATTTGATGGGATCAAAGATTGATGCACTCATCACTAAGGGCCAATACCATGGTAGTGACCCCCGGTATTGAGAATACCATGGTGCGGAAACTATACGCGACTTTTCTTCACCATACCCACGTATGTATATGACCTTCAACACCCACATATACTTTCCCAAACTTAACCTTTATCATCCCTTTGTTTTTGAACTGATATTCCTTTATCCATTATCTCTGTCACATCTAAATAACATGTATACTCATCTTGCTACCATCATGTTGACATATTTATCAAGTATCTTTCCATCAAGGACAATACATTAGTCATAATGGAAACACATCCCTCATTCCCTAAATTAGGATTGTATTTAAGATTTATTTTTCAAAATCAACATATCTAGACCTTTGCAAATTGAATTGGAGGTTCTCAATATAATCCTCTAAACTCTCATCTTCATTTTGACGAATTATGAAATGATCTCCCTTTGGTCTCTCTTTCTACAATAATATTGATATTTTCCCCAAAAAAAAATTCATGCCATTCAAGAAGAGATATAATCACCACCAAGTACCATATACCATCTCAATGCAACACCCTTCAAAGTGATAGCGAACAAATTGAACTTTTGGGTAATTAAAAAGGAGCCCCAACTCAAGGTTTTTTCACTTGGCGTGGTTCTCTGGCCCCTAAGTGTCATGTAGCCTTGAGGGATGTAGGGATTTTTTAGTTTGTGGTTAGTTTGTAGGCCCCACTTCCTTAACTCGAGCCTTGGAGGTCGGGTCATGTAATAGTAACTCTTTGTCTCATGTTTATACTAATAGACCAGTGAAATTGGATAAATGTGCGAGGGGTGGTTACAAACAACTTGAGTCAAAATATATCATGATAGATGAAAATTATGTGACTATTGACTCACAAAAATAACAAAAAGGTAGGGAAATAGATGGTAACAATATTCCAATTCCCAAACCCAATAGTTGTATGTCTAAATCACCCTTTCTCATCCTTACAAGATAAAATTTATTTAGATGTAACACCTTATTTATTACTGATTTAGATTGTTATTAATTTCCTAACCTATCACTCAATTTTTTGGTAGTGTATTTCCTTGAGAAATTTAGCAACACTAAATCTACAAGATAAAGTTGAAATGTACTCCTTGATTTTATTTTTAATTCTCCCAATCCTTCATTGACTTGTTAGTCAAAGGTGTTCTAGGATGAAAAATAATCCATTATTCTCAATCTATGCGAAAACCCTACATTTTAATTTTCTAAAGATCAAAATTATATCCATTAAATTTATCAATCTCAAGTATTTTACGACTCTCTATCCTTATTTAACTGAAATTTGTCTTGAGGCTTCTACTCAAATGGGATTCTCTGAGATATAAATAAGAATGATGTTCTTGAACATATCTAGGTTCATTGTCCCTAACATTTGATAATATATACATCCATTTTTTCCAAAATAATATTTTATACCACATGTTGGGCTTAAGGTACATGATTTTCACTTCAGATACCAAAATTCCAAATGCAAAGTTGACTAGACATATAAACTAGACTAGAAGCTCAATTAACTTAAACATTTAAATGCACGTGATATAACTTAAAGAAAATAAAATAAAAATGGCACGTGCACATGGTACAAAGATATTTAACCCTATAAAACTTTAATCAGGAAAACCACCCAATCATTAAGTTTCACCACTCTTATATTCTCCACAAAATATTACAAGTTTGTAATGAACAACATCCTTTTCCCACATCTAAGACCAATTCTCTCATACCACACACAATCTCTAGTGTTCATGAATATTCATTGTGTTATCACCTCTCTCATAATCCTTAAATCATGTTCTATTTATAAGAATAAAAAATCCTAATTCAGAGCTTCTTAAATAAATATAGGTGACTTAAGATCATTGAATGAGATCACAAGTATCTCAAGATTCCTAACCATTTTTCAACTTGTTCTAAATTTAGTCAATTCCTTTGATCAATAGTTGACCAATATTCTAGGTCGATTATGTGTGTATGCCCAATTGTGACCCTTTTGAATAATCCAATTAATTATCAACTTCTGTCAATTGTTTGAATCCCTATCGATTTTGACATATGTAATTACTCTTGAATTTATTAATATCCTATAAACTCTACTATTGACATGTCTTCTCATAAACTAGAACCTGACCATCCTGTTGACTTACTATATCTAGTCAATTATTCCCAATTAAGCTTGTTGAGGTTCATTCCTAGTTATGTTACTTGACGAGTCAATCAATAAACTAAATTCTAGCTAAGTAATATTACCAGTAAAGAGTAAAATACCTAAATATTAAGTTATCTTAACTTCGTTTATTTTTGTAGGTACCATTATGGTTCATTGTTTCATGAACTCTTCCTAGGCCCATTTGATCATACTTTTAGATTTTATATAATATACTTCAATGATCAGATCCCCTTAGGACCTCAGATATTATGGGGCATTTTTTATAACATATTTTTCCACTTATGCATGTTATGACCTCATTTCACCATTTCCCTATACTTTCAAATACTTCCTCTCCCATGAAATCTTCAATTTTTTTTTACTTGGGTTCATATATGCCACTATTGTTCTAACATAAAGAATACACATGCTACTCTTCTTCATTGAAAATTCATATATACACTTGTTTCCATTGAGAAACTAGCATATACCTCCAATATTTACTAATACATTGATGTGTATGCATAATAACATGCTTTTGGGTGGGGTTTACGGGTTTTACCAAAATTTAACCTTTATTATCCTATTCCCAACAACCTAAACTAAATAGGAATTTTATTTCGGAACTTAGGCTTCTGTGATTCATAATGAAGGTGATAACTCTACCGAATTAATCATAACACTCTTTTAGGGTAAAACAATGTTGTGATTAATCTTAAAGTGTTATTATCACCAAGAAGAGTATTTAACAAATCCTATGGTGAATTTGACTATTTGATTCCGTATTTACAACATTGAATTACTTGATATTTTAAGTGAATTTGACTATTTGATTCCTTATTTACAACATTGAATTCCTTGATATTTTAAGTTATCTGTCCCAACTAGAAACCATTTTATTTTTGTTATTCCTTGTCTAGATTGCATTAGAAGTATACTCCTTCTCATTCACATCTATTTCTTGTGAGGAGGATATAGTGAAAGAAACCTTCGGTAGCCCAGGGAAAATGAAAAAAAGGGCGGTTTTAGGAAATGTTGATAGTGAGAGTCAGGTAGTATTTGGAATTCATATTGTGATTCATATATTTTAATATAAAACTTAGCTCACTCCTATTCCAAAACAATATTTTGTAATATGTTTTAGTAAATTGAACGGTAATGAATCATAATGATTATTTGTTTTGTACCAACTAATTAGTGTAGCTGGGGTTTGATCAGTCATTCCCCTTTTTACTCGTTTCTTATCTCGTTTTATGTGTAGTACCACAAGAAAATGTTTTGGAGCCAAGTTTTAGAGAAAATGAACTTGTCAAAATGATCTTCAGATCCAACCATTAGAATTATAGGTAAGTTTTTGTAACCAAATATGTAGTTATGATAATAAGCATTTCCTTTATATTTTGGTTTTTAAGTTTGTTTTTTCTCTCTTCAGTATGTTTTTATCTTTATCCTAATCATAAGAAAAAAATTTCGTTGAACAATTATGCACATACATGGATGTAGGGTGAGCTAGCATATATTTGATATAATTGATTCTCTCTAGAATCTCAAATGACCCACAATAACATGCTACCAAATTTGAGTGGCTTCCAAATTTTAGTGAACATTTCTTAGCTTTGACCTTCAATAATACATGCTCGCCCCCCTCAAAATTCTTTGTTTATTCTTCTATTGTGAACACAACTTTTCTTCTTGTCTTGTGTAACCTTTAAATTATATGTTATTTTCACCATTTGGTTTTAAATTTATTTAAGAAAATTTAGCACAACAATCAAAAAAGTTTCAACTCATTGGTATTATATATATTCTTTCATACAATGTCTCAAATATGATCATCTTTAGGGATTCTTGATGTAACCTATTATTTGTGTAAATTTTACCAATTTCGAATGCTCTTCCCATTTTCATTGCTTATCCATCATATACATCCTTAGCATATCTTCAGTCACTTGATTGATCACTTCTTATTTCCCATCTAGCTATGGGGATATGATGTATTAAAGTTCAACTTTGTCCCAAGTCCCTTAAAGAAGCCTTTCTAGAAATTTGATGTGAAGCTAGGATATCTATCAAAAATAATTTCCTTAGGCAGACCATGTATCTTGGAAGTTTCCTTCATATATATCTCTAGAATTTTAATTTCCTTAGGCATTGAATTTATTGAAATAAAATGGTAAACCTTAATGAGCTTATCCACCACTACTATGATGAAATGATGTTGCTAGTTTTATTAATAATATTATTTGAAATCACTTCTCAATTCCACTTAGGAATGGATATTGGTTATTGTAATCGAGTTGGATGACTAAGCTTATCCTTTACCTTTTGGAATTAAAAACTCCTAAATATATAATTTTCCACTTCTCTTTTCATTACTGGCACAAAATATTGGATTTTAACGATTGAAATTGTATTTTGGTACCTTGGATGCCCAACATAGGATGCTTTTATTATTAATATTATTATTATTATTTTGAGCATTATATTTTCCATCCCTTAAGAATTTGGCATATAGAAGTTTCCATTGTACATGAGGAATCCATCTTCTTTTAGCTCATAATATTTATTCGATGTCTATAAATTACCTTTCTATGAGCTTTGTTCTTTTTTTTTTCACATAGCTGTAATATGGAATTGTGGAATTGTAGCCTAAAAATCTGTGATTTTCAAATTATAATTGCGCATGATGATGTTTGTAACATGAATCTCATCAACTCTTGTGTTGAGTACATCATCCACCTTATTTTCCTTCCCCTTGATATGTTTAATATCAAATTCATATTCAGTAAAAAATCCCATCCAATTAACTTACCTCACATTAAGGTTGTCTATCCAAATAGGTGCTTTAAACAACAATGGTCTGCTCTCAATTCAAACCTCTTTACCCATGAGGTGAGGCCTCCATATATTTAAGACATGAATTATAGTTGTCAGTTTCAAGTCATGTGTGGAATAATTCCTCTCATGATCCTTTATTTTCCTTGATTCATAGCATATTACATGCCTCTTTCACATCAATACTCATCCAAAATATTCCTTACATGCATGAATGCACATAATAAAATTCTCATTGGATTAAATATCCTTAAAATTGGTGAAATTTTCAATAGATTCTTCAATTGTTGGAAGCCCTCTTTAGATTTAGAATTCCAGCCACGTTTTACACCCTTATTTTACAAGGAAATGGTGGGTTATGCAATATTTGAAAACATTTCAATAAATAATTGATACTAGCATGCTAGTCCCATGAATGACCTGACTTCTATGATATACCTTGGTCCTATCCATTGATTGATCGATTTAATATTTTATATCTACTTAAATACACTTATTTGAGATAATTTAGCCCAAATAGATAATATATTACTCATTTATTCAACACATGCTTGTCTTTGCATAAAACTATTACTCCCTCAATAGTCATAAAATCAATGTTAGGTCCCTATAGTACTAGTATAGCCCCCATATTGTTATTGTTGTGCACCATAGAACCCTCATATTGTTATTGTTATGCCCCATAGAAACCAAATATTTTTATTGTAGAAGCCCTTAAATTATTATTATTATGTAGGCCCTAATTATATTTTGACTCTTTAGACTCATATATATAACAGGAAGTCTTGTCATTTGAATCATCGAAGAATTGTTCATTTATGTGATTTAATAGGAGCTTTCCCCCTCGAAGAGGTTTGTTTTCAAGTTGTTGATATATATTTTCTTCTATTTTATGATATAGTTACATAACATTTGATATAAAAGAAATTTATAGTTCCTCCATTTGCAACTATCACCTGACACTTTAGTGTTGGATATAGGAATCAATTCAATTCTTTGGCTATCTTACAATGAATAAAATCATGGGTACTACCTGAATCAATTGACACTGTTATCTTTCTTTTCTTAATATATCCTTCTATCTTTAGAGTTTGAGAGTGTTTCTCATTCTCTTTCTCAAACTTAGCATATATAATAATATCATCCAAGAAGACAATAAAAAATTATCTAGATACTCTTTGAAAACTCCATTTATAAAACACATAAAACACAATCTAGGCATTTGAAATCCCCAATGGAGGCATTAAAAATTCATAATAACCATATCTAGTTTTTAGGTTTTCATTGATGATTTCCTCCTCCTTCATTCTTACCTAATGGTAACCCTACCTTAGGACAACCTTGGATAAGACCTTGACTCCTCTCACCTTGTCAAATAAGTCAGCTATCATTAGTGAAGGATATATTTTCTTGAGTATCACCTTATTCAATTTCCTGAAATATATGGAAAACATTAATGCCACATCTTTCTTCTTTGAAATGTGCATTGGGGCACCCAAAAGTGATGCAATTGGGCATATGTACTCGTTTTTAAAAAAATATAGAAGATGCATTTTAATTTCCTTTGGATTTGGTGTGTTCATTCTGTAAAGTGTCTTAAACATTGGGGAGAGAGATTCCATGTATAAAATCAATGGAAAAATAAATTACCCTTGATGATGGAAACCTTGATATTTTACGAAAAAAATATTCGTATTGTTTTAGTATTAGATGGTCTTAAATTCTTTGGTATTTATTCTTCTTTTCCTCCTCCATGTGGGATATATAAATTTGACACTCTTTCTAAAGGACTTGTTCAATTGCATATATTACATTACTATGATAGCAATAGGCCTTGTAATCCCTTGAAATTTTATTTTCTTCCCTTCCTCATCAAGATAAGTGAATTTATTGTTATAACAATCCAATATAGCATGATGCTTGTCCAATCAATCCATATATATTAGGTAGTCATATGATCCTAAAGGTATGATGTTCAAATCTACATTTGTACTTAATAATTCAAGTCCATTAAACACTCCTTAACGATCTCATTATCTCTTATCTTAGCTCCTATAGCTAAATGAACGACGTGATTTCTTTTATTATTATTATTATTATTAATAATATTATTATTTATTTATTTATTTTATTTTATTTCATTTATTTATTTTTATCTCTATTTTTATTTTTATTTTTATTTTTTATTTTTTATTTTATTTTTTATATTTTCTCTCTTCAAGTGAAATATATCAACAAGTCTAGGATCCATATAACCATGTCTAGATATAGAATCTATTAAAATGGGTTTGGGAGAGTTATTGATATTACGTTCCACTTAAATGATGTGAACTTGATGGTTTGATTGCCTCAGTTGTTTAGGGATGCATAAATCCTTAGCATACTTTTTCCCGTCTCCTTAATTTTCATCCCCTTGAATGTTATTTAAAGTCTCCTTCTTGTCTCATTTATGAGGGATGTCCTTTCCTCACAACCCCACCATCTAATAGGCTATTGTCTTGGCATCTTTCCTAAATAATTTGACACTTTTGGCTCATTATGGGTTGGTTTTCCTTGTTGATTTTTTTGAGAGCTACTCCTAAAAAATGTTGTCTTGTACCCCTTATTTATTCCATCCTGTATTTCTTCTAAGTCATCCCATGTTTTTTATAAGTTGGCCTATTTATATTTATCTCATAAAGATACTTGGATTTTCTTATTTCTTCCTCCAAAGTCTTAGGCTCATCTAATTTTACATTTTGAATATAGAAAGATGGTAATCCACTTATTAATCTTTGGATTTTTACCTTAACGATATTAATGGAGTCCACATACCTTATCAATTCAAAAAATTTCTTTCGTACTCCTCCATTTTCATGTTTATTAGATTGAGTTTAAATAAATCTTACACCTTTATATCATAATAGTGCCCTATCAAATACTTTTCCTAAAACTAACTCTTGAACTACCTCCATGATATCCTCTTCTCTTCCAAATGTTAAACTTGTTTAAGTTGGTCTCATCACACATATTATTTGTCTTGCAAATTGTAGTTGGTAATTCTAACCTCTATGTTGAATGAGTAATTATACAATTATATATACTTCGCCATCCCCAATGACCAAGCCCCAACTTCCTCACCTTTATTATCCTTCCCGAGAAAAGTAGGAGGATAAATATTCCTAATATTCCTCTGCAAATCATCCATTTCACATCTCCTTTCATGTCTAACTAGTGACAAGCTTCAACTAATTTCGTATTCTAAAAATTCATAAGCCATTCTAGTTGAATGTATTAGTGAATGGTTTTGATTCATACTAGCACTCCTAGAATGCATTTAACCTTTTGAATCCTCTCCCCTAGCCTGAGATTTATCCTCCTCTACTTGACTTGTACTTGAATCTTTGTTTACCGGCTTCTACAATTGGTTCAATCCATTGCAGTATCTATGTACTAAGGTGATTTTTCTCTTCTAAATCTTTGATCAAATTTTCATTATCATCCTTATATTGTACCATCTCCGTATTTAGATCTCTCAATTGTCTCTACTATCCCTTAGTTGCTAGTTTTGTCTTCCATTTTCCCATTTGAATCTATATTAGCATTTCCCATACTATTGTTCAAACATATAACTTTCCCCCTCATTCCTATATGACCTTTATGTTGGTACTCATTCTAAAAATATTACCTTATGGACACTATCCACTATTATAAGCCACGAAAAGCCTCTTTTTTTATTTCTTGAGAAATTGTACTATTCAATTAAAAATTTACCTAGAAAATATGATTCTAATTTTCATATGGTATTTCAAAATATAATCTACTTATTCTAAAAGTATAAACGTAAAATGTAAAATGCACGTAATTACATTAAACACAATTCCTGATTTGATTAATACATAGTTGATCCATAAATACTCAAGGCAATGTATAGGTTATTAATGAAACATTACATGGGCTAACATAATTCAATTGATTGCAGTCATTATATAAATCACACTCCAAATCCTTCTAATTTCGATGAATATTTCATTATTTTTTAATTTTTTTTAAGTGTTTAAAATTTTGATCTAATTAATTTTCAATAATAAAACTATTTGAAGACATGTGCACCTCCATATTTAAATTGTATACAAAAACTATCCTTACAAATTAGAATTGAAATGTGAACATCCCTGCACTGTAAGATGTTAGCAAACTTGCAGAGTGATGTTAGCAAACTCGCAAAGTGATCCCTCGTATCAATGTCCGAATAGGTAAAAAAACAAAAGGGGCAGAAAACGAAAAGGAAGAACTAGATCTTAAATTGCAAGAATTAGGAAAGGAAATTGTGCCACTCACTTAGCAAGATGGCCAGAGAACATTAACATCAATCATAGATATGGATTCGGAAGGAGAAACCGCTGCACAATATTTGTTGGTTTGCGCAGTAGATCCGAGTTGTAATTGTTGTAATTATTTATAATTAAAGAAATTGTTTTACTAGAAATCTGATGTTTTGAATTGAAATAAAAAAGCTGATATATTAATCCATAAATGTAGATTATTATCACATTGAGGAGTTTATGCCGCTAATACAAAGAATTATTTCTCATCTGATCAAAATCTGAAAAAGTCCATAGTAAAATTACAACTGAAGTTTGCATAAACTTAAAGGGATGTTATGAGTTACTCATATGTAATTGAATTAGTGTGATGATGACATTTAAATTATTGTAAAAAATTTTCCAGCTTACACCAAACAATTGTTTTTAATGGTTAATTTTGTCATACAATATCATTTGACTTTGAATTGTGTAATCCACACACTAATATAGGTGGATTGCAGATATTTCTCCTATTGCTGGCGTAATATATAGCCACTAATCTACTTACCAAAGTGAAAAGACACTTTCAATTCAAAAAGTTTTATTAATATTAAACACATTTAATTAATTAATAATTTTTATTAATTAAATATTAATACGATTATGATTGTGCATGTAGTTATATTATAGTTACTAATCTATTTATCAAAGCAAAAAGACACTTTCAATTTAGAAAGCTTTACTAATAATAAATACATCTAATTAATTAATAATTATTAGTAATCAATTATTAATATAATTATGATTGTGCATATAGTTAAAATACTTATTAGCTTATTTCAAACATTTATTAATGTGACTGTGTTAATAAATTAATACTATTTATTTTAAAATATTTAACATGAATTACTATGTTTAGTAAAATAACAACAAAGTTGCCTATATATATTTTTTCAAATGTTACAAAATATTAATTATATAAATATGAATGATTGCATTTTTTTTCAGAATTTGAATAAACTTTTATAATAACAATTGATTGGAAAGAAAAAGAATAAAAACCAACCACATTTTAATTCAAAAAATTGACAAAAGAAATTTAATGGGAGTATTCCGGAAATATTAGAACATGGCTGCTCTTTTGATAAAACCCAACCTCCACTATTCAAAATGAACTTAATAAAGCCAAAATGCTAATTAAACACCACTAAATATGCTTAATACTTGGAATACTAAGACAATAATACAACTATCCTGTAGACTGGACAAATAAACCTTGTGTGGTAGAGAATTGTACACGAACAAAAATTTTTTTATGATGAGATGGATGTCCTTTTTCACTCTTTTAAAATATGTTAAATATGTCTGAAATGACGTTTGGTTGTCATCAGGCTAAACTTTATTGTAAGCATATGGGATTATTTAGAGCAATGAAATATTTTACCAAGGAAAACAAGCATCTTGCAATAAAAAAAAACATTGAAAATCTTAACGGGAAATAAAATGAGAATCCACTAACAGCTACATGTCATTGTGTCCACGCTGCTGGTTGTCTTGAAGGAATGAGTACAGAGGAGAGCTACCATTGCTTTTATGTGTTTTTTTTTTCATCATTTTGAAATAATGATTCCTGAGGTGTTTGAATAATTTTTTTAATAGTCGAAATGCTTATCCAAAATCATGTGCTTGAAAACGGTAATTCAGATTTCAAAAAAATTTCATAGAATTTTTTTTTTTTTTGTAAGTTTAGTAGATCCTCTGTTTTTCCATTAAATCAAAAAAGAGAAAAGCAGGTTACGATCAATATATACACTAGATGGCCTTAACATGCCCATAGGAAAACAAGTTTGTTGGCCATGTCAAAGTGTTATAAGCCAACCAAAATTAATAAACTTTGAACCTGATAGTGTGTGCCTTAACAAATTTGTTGTCTATTACATTCAAAGACTTAATCAGAAAGTAAATGCTACCCGTAATATGCATGTCAAAAAGACCAAAAAAAAAGGGTTCTATAAAACCCAATCATCAGATGACTCGATAAGCACCGGGTACTTAACACTCGATCCAGGATATCAACTTTGTTCATACTTTGCAACTGACGTTCCATGCAGCCCAAGCAGACGTTCTCGTGATGTTGCAGAAGGTTCTCATTTCAGCTAAAATAGACACATCTTTCAAATCACCTCCAATTTCCTAAACACTAACTATGGCCTTAGCCAATAAACATTTCATTCTCCAGTAAGTATGGATGGACTATTGAAATAACGACTGTCTGCTCCTGGTATTACCTGGATCTATCAAAAACTCTATCGCTTCCTTTGATATTTACCCCTCATCTTTAGTATGACATCCACGCTCCCAGCCTAAAATAAGTGATTTTACTTGAGAAGGTGTACCTACCCTGTAGGCCTCGAAGAGATTTTCCATGATTTCTTTCCCAGAGTTTCTTTCCCTCCTGCTCGGGCCCACTTTTGACTTGCCCTTGTTTTTCTTTCTTTTGTCCTTTACTTCCTTTTTCACTGCTTGACCTTTCACCATTTTACCTTGCAGATGGAGTACCGACCGTTGAATTATCTCTCTATTAGGGCGAGTACCCAACTAAGGCTAAAGGAACACCTGTATAGGATCTAAGAATACCTGTGAAGTGCAACAAATTTTCAATAATTGATTTAGTTAAACAAAAGAGGAGAATATCCTGATTGTTGAGACGTCGTCAACATTAACAGTGTAATGCGTGACAACATTCCTTCTTTCTTTCGCCTGATGTACTATGACATTGGCAATAAGGTCGGCAGAAGGGGCCTCCATTTTCCAAAGAGACAGAAGTTTCCTTAAATGCAATGACGAATCATGCAGGGACATAATGTTTCCATTCCCCATGAGCATATAGACAAAAACTGAATAGAAACCCCACAAAACAGGTGGATACATAGCGCTCGAGCCCTCCCGACAACAGACTTTAGCATTTTCACCGTTACTATTAGAGCCGTAACCCTCCCTCTTCTTTGCAATGCAAACAAGTCCAGTAGGAGAGAACCTAAAGGTACAAAACTCGGAACTCGATATGACATTACCCCTAAAACTGTCATTGGAAGCCATACACTGAATTTCGTAGAATTGATGGGGTGAACTATGGAGGTTACAATTAGGGAAAAAAGGCAGTTTATCATTATGAAGGTTATAAGTAGCAACATTCAAAAAATAATTATGTGTAAGGAATGAGGTGATTTAGAACGATAGAGAAGCACCCAAATTCAATTGGAGAACATGCAAATCCAATTGGAAGGCATGCAAAATCACATTGGGGAAAAACAGAGTCAGTTGGTAGACAAAGAGGGTCATGCCAATGAGAAAACAAGACAAGTATAGCGGGCTTCATAGATTCCTGGGTGCTAACGCCCAATTCCTTAACAACATCCATGATATTCGAGAAATTAGAAATGTCACAACTCACAACACTCAAACAGACGAAACATGCAAGCTTTAGATCATAAAAACACAACAAGACATAGTTGAAAATCCCATATACACCCCAATGCTCAAGACAACAGGGCTTTGAAAGCGTAACCACAATGAAATTTCAAGTAAAAGTCACTAAACCATCCCAAAAACCAGACATCATACAAAACTCACGATGGTTCTCATATCTCCCATACGCAAAAAAACAAAGACAAAGCCAGGGACCGAAGTCCTTCTCTTAACACAACAACAGACATGATCAAGAGGCTTAGAACATACCCATGTTTAACATCCTGAGTTGGCTTCCAACCATATTAAATGTCGTCATTATGCCGCATGAGTACTAGTACCCACCAGCATCATCTATCCATATGGTAAGCACGAGTTCATACCACCTCACTGTTTGTATTAACCACTTGGCACCCTATCAAGGATTTCCAGATTTTATTAAAATATAAAAATTTCCATAGTTTTCCAGACAAACCTAGCCCTATCGCTGAAGGCATCCTGATGTAGATGGCTGATTCTCGAATCCGCAATGACACAGACATAGGAGGGTCAATTGTTTGCCTATGTCCATCTGATTGCAGAATATTCTGGAATCAGCAATAGACATAAGCTTAGGGGTAGCTGCGGCATTTTATTTGCGTGTCGTTGTGGAGGACCATTTGATTTAGTTATTGTGTGTCCGCTTGCGTTATCCTCCGCAGTTTTTCGTGGACATCTGTTTTGCACAAACTTTATTAGCTGTATTACCTAGATGCCACCTATTTTTTTGCTCCCGAAGGAACCAAATAACGATACCCATTCCAGACTTTCACTCACATCATCAGATGTGCTCCTCACGTGACGAAGGAAAATTGCAACATCAGCTGCGTCATTTCGATCAATACATTATTTGGCATCCTTATCATTTCTGTAATTCCCGAATTTGGCGGTCGTTGTAGTGGTAAATAACTGTGGCAGTTAAGCCATGTGCCTACTGCTTTAATATGCTATATTTCACCGGACACTGCTAAAAGTGGAATGCTTTTGTCTTCAATTTATGGGTCCAAGGCTCCATTTCGCTTTCAAGCAACCCTCTGGCGTGTGGGCACTGGACAGACTTCAATCTCATGCTTTCCTCATTCACACCAACAACCTAATAATTTGCCCACTTACCTTGCAATTTGCAAATTATTACAAATTAGTGGTGAGCAGCTTCGTCACTCATGAAAGTAACGTGCAGAAATTTGCAAGTGAATTATGAGATGGTCCAAAATGCCCTTTCATGTTCCATACTTTACTTTTAAAATATGTGTTTGAATTTGTAAAACAAAGTGGGTTATACAAAATCCAATTGCGACTTGAAAACGACTATACACATATTTCATTCATGTCAATGATGGTGTACACAAGCGTTGCATTGTTAGACACAAGCGTCTTAATCGTTTATCCAACTTGGACTTTAGCTTCAAGAATATCTAATGTCTTTAAAATTCAAATGTTACATGATTACAATCTTTCTTTATAGCAAAGTCCCAATAAACTTATTTTAATATGAATTATTACAATCTTTCTTTATGGCAAAGTCTAATATGAATTATTACAATCTTTCTTTATGGCAAAGTCCCAATAAACTTATTTTAACACGAATTATTACAATCTTTATTTAAACGTCCAAAAAATCTTAATTCAATATGAATTATTAGATAATCAAGTAGGTCCAACAAACTATAAGTTAGCTAATAAACAAGCCACAAGTTCCAGATCCCCCGGGGAGATAAGTTATTTAAATATAAACAAATCAGCAAAGGAAGGCGGTAGTATTTGGATTTCGAATATGTTACGCTGGTTTAGATACATTTAAATCACGTCCTAAATCAGGTTCCAGTATCTATTCAGTATGTATTGAGAAGGATTAAGTTTTATAAGGTGTAAATTTTTTGGAATGTAGAATTTAGGAAAAGTTTGCATTTCATTGATTTTAGTTATTTTTTATTAATTAAATATTTATTTATTTTAATTTTAAAGGGATAAAGGTCAACTATTTTGAACATAGACCACTTGTACATATTAGGTTGTATTTAAGATAAGTAATTTTTTTTCAATAATAATTAAAATTGGTTAAAATTAAAAAAAAAAATTTAAAATAAATGTAATTAGAAGGAAAGACATTGTGGAGATAAGTATAGTAAAGTTGTAGATATTGTAATATTTAACATCTTGACTTGATAAAAATAAAATACAATTAAAAAATATAAACTAAAATAATTACAAATTACAAATTAATAAAACAATAAAATATTTTTACTTGTTCAAATTATATAAAAATTCTAATAATTAATAATTAAAAGAACTATATAATTCTAGAAACTCTTGAGAGATCAAATTCTTTGAGACCCAAATATTGTTTATAAAGAAAAGAGATTTGATTTTTTTTCACATTTCTCCTAAAGTCCAATCAAACCATGAAAAATTAAATCCAGAAAAGTTAAACTCATAATTACCAAATTCGACCATACTTACGATTTTTTACCCGTCCGAAAAATCAACAGTTAGATTCGCAAATTAATAAGTGGATTCCAATTCGCTTTTAAATTCTAAGATTGAATTAAATTTTCAGAAACCCCTTCTAAATCGCGGAAATGGTATACTCCTACTAATTAAGCCACAAGACTTTGTATATTAAATTAATTTTTAAGCAGGTTTTTAATAAACAATTTGATATTTATCCAATAAGCCTTTGTACCATTAAATTTTTAAAGACATGAATTTTTTAAACGGGTTTTTAATAACATAGGTAGAAATCTATTACTTAACGAAGTAAAAATAATTATATATTTAGAAAAAATAAAAATAGAAGTGTTATATGTAATTTATAAATTTATAATTTGTAAGTTTATTAAATTTAATAAAAAATATTTTAGTGAAGAGAAAAATTTCATGAATTATAATGAGAGAAAAATCATGAATTATTTTTGTAAATGAAAAAATTTGTTAATTTTTTTTCATGGTGGATTTTGACAATTAAGATTTTGAATAACAACAAAGCTTAACATTTTGTATTATACAAAATAATGAATGTTGATACTATATACTATAAATTAGAGTTTGGTTTGGGTTTTTTAATGAGTGATTAGCAATTGAGAATACAAGTGTATATTTTGAATGAATGTTTGTACACAATATATGACTTCATTCCAAACATAAAATGATTTATAATGTAAAATTTATATAGTCATTTTAATGTGAAATTTGTATAGAAGTTTATTTTATATTCAGTGTTAAATAATTTATAATGTAATTGGGTTCCTAAAACTTGCTATCTTACTTGGTATTCTAGATCTAAAACTAAGTGATTTGGTCCAATATATAATTTAATTTGTAACATTTATGATCAAAAATAATTTTAAAAATAATCTTAAAGAGTTTTTGAGGTTTTCAATGTTATAATTGACCATTTCAATAATTTAAAATATTGGAAAAATAATATATTTAAATATTTGTAAGAGGTATACTTTCTAATTTTTTCGGTATTAAATTTTAAGTGATCAAATTTTTGCGTACCAAATCTAATTTGAATTTGAACTTGGTAACTATGGTTAGAGTGCCCCCTTAACAATTTGTGATGTTTAACCCATCAAAAAAGAGTAGTGTAGCAATGCTACAAATTCCTATAGAAAATAGTAGAAATTTAGGCATGATTTTGGTCAAAATCAGGTAGAGAATTTGAGTTATAGCTGTAAAATTTCAGGATTTTGGGTATCCAGATAATTTTTAATAATGCTAAATTAATTTCCACCATCATACAAAAAAAAGAAAGAAACAACTACTTATATAATCAAATTTTTTGAAAAATATATTTAAATAACATTTAAAGCTAATTTGTAACCGGAATAGACAATGCCCAAGAAAAATAATCCCTAAACCCAACGCATCCCTAGATATTCCCAGGGTTCACATCAGAATTAAATAGAACGCAGGATGACGTGTCTTTGTATTTCGAACTCATCCTACAATGACGCCATTGCGGTGACCTAAACTTATGGTGACAATATTTAAAAGGAAAGATAGAAAACACGATTAGCCATTTCTGCCACACTCTATTCTAACTTGCTATTATGTCAGGCTGGTCCAGTCAATCTCCCATACTTTTCCTATAAAAAACTTTCCGTCTATAGACTTGTTTGTATCAGAAATCGTGAGATGATAGGTAGAACAGGTCTGTACAACCAATTTTGGTACCCGTTGTTATCATATGCTCTTTCCTACCCATTTCTTCACCATCGCAGAATTGTTGGTGCTCTTATCATCTCTGCACCACCGTTGTGTTCGTTGTTGAAATCTCCAGCCCACTTTTCAAACATGTCTCTGAATCTCGGAAAACGAGTACGTGAGGCCGAGTCCATGCTGAAATCCATTGATGTTGGAGAGCCGAAACGCTTCCACGGCGAAGAAACAGACCGGTTTCTTTTGCAATTAGACGAAACCTTAGCCGACAAAGAGGAAGAAGAATACGCTCCTAATGATGAACTCGTAAACGGAATCATGAGAAGCTTGGAAGAAGAGATTTCTGCGACATGTTCCACTTCTTATCGTAACTCCAACTCTAAGGATAATTCGACGGCCTCCCATAGTTTTATTATCCAGGAAAGCCAAACCCTAGATTCTGACTTAGAGTTTGATATTTCTTATCTTCTGGATGCTTAAGATGATGACCTCGGCATTCCCCCGAGCTCCGTTCTGGACATGAAGCACGAACTGTGTCCAACTACAAAGGAAACAATTACAGAGGGTTTGTTGGAGAGCCCATATCTCAAGTCAGTTGGGGAAAACTGGCACTACGAGGACAATTTTGATATCTGTCAAGAGTTTACATCATACGAACAGCTGCAGGATGACATGAACGCATATTTTGTTAGCCAAAACATATTGTTTGATGGCGATTTTTCTGTGGCATGGAGATGAGAAACTGCTGGTGGGATTGTTGAAATATTAAAGTCACCTGCCATGCCTTTGGGCAGGAAGAAAACGAGTACACAAAGGCAGAGCAGCAGAATTTTGAGTGCACAACACTCTGTATTGAAGAAGCATGGAGAAATCCGTATGAATGAAATTAAATTTTGATGGGCCGCAGCCATAGATTGCAGGGGAAGTTAATAACAGGTGATGAGCGGAGCCGTTCTTCACAGTGGAAGGACGAAGATTTTTGTAGATCAGTTCTACGGAGGAGCATAATTCATCAAGACAGTCATTTTGGGCCTTAAAGCCCTCAACAACCAAACTTATTTTGAAACAGTGTCTTGTCTGCGATGCGATGCAATTGCAAATCGCAAATCACAATAATCAAATGTCTTGTAGATGTGGCAGAGTTCCGCAGAGGAACGGTTGTACACAATACAACCGAAACATATTATAAATCGCCCCCACCAACAGCCGAGGCCCGTGGGTCCACATTGACCACGTGGTGATCACTCAATGGAATCGCAAGTCTTGAATCGCAAGGGTTCGATCGGAGCGGCTTTGTAATATACTCCGATCAAAGACCGGACCCGATCCGGCTATATGCCACAGTTTAATTGCCAATCGCATCTGGATTCTCAATCGGCAATCGGAACCTTTTGAAACGAGGCCCGATCGCACAATGTTAAAGCGCGGACCCGATGAAGTTTATGAAGAGGAGTTTAATGGGCAATCGCATCCAGTTGATTCAATCGCAATCGGAAGGTTTTATGTGTCGGGCCCGATTGCACTTTTTGAAGTGGCGGACCCGATGGACCTATTATGGCGCAGTTTATTATTTGAATCGCATCCATCTTTGAATCACAATCGGAACTTATTCATTGCATGTCCCGATCGCACCACCTAAAGTTCGGACCCGATTGGTTTGTAAGCCAAAATTTTATATTCAGTCATCGCGTCCGATTGTCAATCGCAATCGGAGCTTTTTAGTTTGTTGTTTGTATTGTGGGTCCTGCAGCATATTTTTTTTAAGTTTCAATATAGTTTCGTTGTAATGTGTTTTTTTTATACGACATATAAAAGCCAAAAAGGCCTGAGAGCCTGGGCAATGAAATTTTTGTTTTGCCTCGCACAGCAGCGCGGAAGAAAAAAGAAATGCACAGCAGTGTGTTGACTGTATGAAGATAGAGTATTTTTCTTGAGAGATAGAGAGTCATTTTGTGCACTGTGTCTGTAGCAGTCACCATTTTTGTTATCCCTCTGTTAAGAGGAAGACTTGTATCAGTTTTTTTTTTGAAATAGAAGTTGTTTTAAAAGTCTGAAAATTCTGTCCATTGTCAAGAAGTTTTTAATTTCTCTGTGTTCAGAGGAGAGGAGTTTACTCTCTCCATTTGGAATTCTCAAAATTCCAACATGGTATCGGAGCTAGTTCAGGCTCTTTGAAGGTTTCAAAGAAGCTGAAGAAGAAGAATATTTGTTGAAGCATTTTCTCCAGCAGAGTGAAAGCCCAACAGAAGTCAAAAGATCAGGTATTTCTCAAAGATAACAAAGTTGTTGTTTGTTGTTTAAAAGAGTTTGTTCTTTCAGAAAAAAGGAAAGACAGTTTGTTTAAGTATAAGTTCAGTGTTCAGTTTAAGAGCAATGGCTGGACCAAGTATTGGAATGAACATTGGAAATGTTCAGGTTCCACAGTTTAATGGAAAGAACTATGATTATTGGGCCATTACCATGAAAGCCCTGTTTGTCTCACAAGACTTATGGGAGTTTGTAGAAGATGGTTTTGTTGAACCAGCTGATGAGCAAGCTTTTAATGCCTTAACTCAAGCAGAGAAGGACTTATTGAAGAACAATAGAAAGAAGGATGCTAAGGCCCTCTTCTATTTTTATCAAGCAGTAAATGAGAGTGTGTTTCCAAGGATAGCAGCAGCTAAGAGATCCAAGGAGGCATGGGAAACTCTGAAAATAGCCTATCAAGGTATGGAGAAAGTTAAGACAGCAAAAATTCAGTTGCTGAGAAGAGATTTTGAAACTCTTTGCATGAAAGAGTTAGATAATGTGGACACATTTTTTACACATGTGATTGGGATTGTAAATCAGATAAGATCCCATGGAGAAACTCTTGAAGAAAGAAGAATAGTGGAGAAACTTTTGAGATGCTTAACCTAAAAGTTTGATGTTATTGTTACCACCATAGAAGAGACTAAAGATCTCTCACAGTTCACAGTGGATGAACTACATGCCTCATTGATAACTCATGAACAAATATTGAGTAGAGATGAAAACTCATCTCTTGAGCACGCCTTCAAGACCCAGATGCCTTCAGGAAGAGGAAGAGGTCAAGGCAAAGGAAGAGGAAGAGGCAGAAACCAGAATAGAGGTGGAAGGAACAACCCTTCACATTCACATGGAAGGAGCAACAGTCAAAGTCAGAGCCAAGGCCAATGCAACAGCCAACAAGGTGGACATCAACACCAACATACCCATGGACAAAGGTATGACAAATCCAATGTCCAATGTCATTATTGCAAAAAATATGGGCACTATGCCAATGAATGTAGAAAGAAACAAAATGACATGAAGAATAAGCAGAATGCTAATGTAGCAAAATAAGAAAAGAACCCAATTAATGTGTTGTTAGCTTGTAATGTAGCACAAGATAGAGAAGATAATGTTTGTTTCTTAGATTCTGGATGTAGTAATCATATGACTGGCAACAAAGCAATGTTTGCCAATCTAGATGAAGATGTTAAATCTGAAGTAACCACAGGGACTGATACTAAGATCTCTGTCAAAGGAAAAGGCAGAGTTAGTATTCGAGCAAGAAATGGGGAGCAAAAATTTGTCCCTGATGTGTATTATGTTCCAGGTTTGAAGTGTAATATTTTGAGCGTTGGGCAGCTCATAGACAAAGGTTACAATGTAGTATTCAAAGATGATGTGTGCACAATTAAAGATATACTTCCAAGAAAGAAAATCATTGCTGAAATACAAATGACCAGCAATAGAATGTTTCCACTCAAGCTCAACACTGACTTGAAGGGAAAAGGAAAGAATGTAGCAGCTGTAACACAAGAAGCCTTCCAGAAGGAAGAAAAAGATGAAAATTGGTTATGGCACCTCAGATTTGGACATCTCAATTTCGGAGGATTAAATTTGCTGCACAGAAAAGGAATGGTAAGAGGTTTGCCATTGATAGAGAAGCCTGACAGCCTATGTGAGGGCTGCATCTTGGGAAAGCAACACAGAGAAAATTTTCCATCAGGAAAAAGCATAAGGGCGAAAGCACCTTTGGAGATAATCGACTCAGATTTATGTGGGCTGATGCAGACAGCATCTGTTTCAGGCAGCAGTTACATGCTGACCTTTATAGATGATTTCACAAGAAAAGTGTGGGTTTATTTTTTGAAATATAAGAGTGAAGTTTTTCAAAAATTTCGTCATTTTAAAGCTCTCATAGAAAAACAGAGCGGACTGCACATTAAAGTCCTCAGAACCGACAGAGGAGGAGAATACATATCAAAGGAATTTCTGCGTTTTTGCAGAGAGAATGGCATACACAAGCAATTTACCACAAGGTACACACTGCAACAAAATGGAGTTGCTGAACGAAAGAATCGAACCATAATGGAGATGGTGAGAAGTATGTTGAAGGCGAAACACTTGCCGAATGAGTATTGGGCAGAGGCAGCAAACTGTGCTGTATATATTTTAAATAGATGCCCCACAAAAGCGGTGATGAACAAAGTTCCAGAAGAAGCGTGGAGTGGCAGAAAACAGGGAGTCACCCACATGAGAGTTTTTGGATGTGTGGCATATGTACACATTCTAGACAAATTGAGAAAGAAGTTGGATAGTAAGGGGGAGAAGTGCATTTTCCTCGGATATTGTGAAGATTCCAAAGGATACAGATTATATAACCCATCCACAAAGAAATTTGTGATAAGCAGAGATGTGCAATTTATTGAAGAGGAAGCGTGGGATGGAAGCATTGAGAAAACTTTCAATGTTAAAAAATGTTTGTCTCATGATGAAGATGAAGGAGATGTGGTTGAAATTAATAACCCATCCACTGCACAACCTCCACCATCACAAGGACAGCAAGGGACGCCTCAAGCGACAGCAAGAACACCCTTGAGAAGAAGCGGCAGTGGTTCACTAAGTACACCACATGGAGCAGAATTCAGTGCTTCTTCAAGCATGTCTACACCAAGTGAAAGCGGAACAAGATTCAGAAGCATCAGAGAAATCTATGAGCAAGGAGCAGCAGATGAAGGTATGAATTCCTTATTTTCTTTGTATTTTCAAGTTGATGATCCTATTCATTTTGAAGATGCTACTAAAGATAGAAAATGGATAGAAGCTATGGATGATGAAATTAAAGCCATAGAGAAGAACAAAACATGGGAGTTGGTTGATCTCCCAGAAGGCAAGGAAGTCATTGGAGTTAAATGGGTATATAAGACCAAAAGCAATGCTGAAGGAAAGATAGAGAGACACAAGGCCAGACTTGTTGTCAAGGGATATAAGCAGAAGCAAGGGATTTATTATGAAGAAACTTTTGCACCAATTGCAAGAATGGAGACAGTAAGAGTAGTGTTGTCCATAGCAGCACAAAACAAATGGAAAGTATACCAAATGGATGTAAAATCTGCATTTTTAAATGGAGTTTTAATGGAAGAGGTATATGTGGAACAACCTCTTGGATATGAGAAGAAAGGCCAAGAGCATAAGGTCTGCAAATTGAAGAAAGCTCTTTATGGGCTGAAACAAGCACCAAGAGCATGGTACAGCAGAATAGATTCTTATCTATTGGAGAATGGATTTGAAAAGTGTGAGGGAGAACCCACCCTCTACATCAAAGAAAAGGATGGTAAGTTATTGATTGTTGTTTTATATGTTGATTATTTAATTTTTACAGGTAATGATGATTACCTTGTTGAAAATTTTAAAACAGTCATGAAAGATGAATTTGAAATGACTGACATGGGTTTATTAAGATACTTCTTGGGAATAGAAGTAGAGCAAGGTGAGAAAGGAATTTTTATTTCTCAAGAAAAATATGTGAATCAAGTTTTAGAGAGATTCAACATGCAGGAGTGCAAAGCTGCAATTACTCCCACAGTAATGGGATTGAAGTTGAGTAAAAATGACAGCAGCAAGGATTTCGATCCAAGTTTGTACAAAAGCATAGTTGGCAGCCTCATGTATTTGATTGCAACTAGGCCGGATATTATGCATGCTGTTAGTTTAATTTCTAGGTTTATGGAGAAGCCAAAAGAAGCACATTGGCAAGCAGCAAAGAGAATTCTGAGGTATGTGAAAGGAACAAAAGGATTTGGTATTTTATATACTACTTCAGAAAATTCAGAATTAGTTGGATACACTGACAGTGATTGGGTTGGAAGTGTAGATGATCGGAAGAGCACTTCCGGTTATGTTTTTCATATGGGTTCAGGAGCCATTTCATGGGCTTCTAAGAAACAACCTATTGTAGCATTGTCTATAGCAGAGGCAGAATATGTGGCAACTACATTAGCAGCGTGTCAAGCAGTTTGGATGAGAAGAATGTTGAGAAGTCTATGTCAAGAACAGGTAAAAGGAACTGTGATTTATTGTGACAATAGCTCAGCTATTGCATTGTCAAAGAATTCTGTGTTTCATAAAAGAACAAAGCACATAGACACATAATTTAATTATATCAGAGAATTGGTGAACAATGGAGAAATTGTTTTACAACATTGTAAAACAGAGGAACAATATGCAGATATTTTAACTAAACCATTGGGACAGAAGACCTTTGAATTTCTAAGAAAATGCCTGGGTATGATGGATAACCCAGTAGCTGACTTTAAAGGGGAGTGTTGAAATATTAAAGTCACCTGCTGTGCCTTTGGGTAGGAAGAAAACGAGTACACAAAGGCAGAGCAGCAGAATTTTGAGTGCACAACACTCTGTATTGAAGAAGCATGGAGAAATCCGTATGAATGAAATTAAATTTTGATGGGCTGCAGCCACAGATTGCAGGGGAAGTTAATAACAGGTGATGAGCGGAGCCGTTCTTCACAATGGAAGGACGAATATTTTTGTAGATCAGTTCTACGGAGGATCAGAATTCATCAAGACAGTCATTTCGGGCCTTAAAGCCCTCAACAACCAAAGTTATTTTGAAACAGTGTCTTGTTGATGAGGAGTTCTGCGATGCGATGCAATTGCAAATCACAAATCGCAATAATCAAATGTCTTGTAGATGTGGCAGAGTTCCGCAGAGGAACGGTTGTACACAATACAACCGAAACATATTATAAATCGCCCCCACCAACAGCCGAGGCCCGTGGGTCCACATTGACCATGTGGCGATCACTCAATGGAATCGCAAGTCTTGAATCACAAGGGTTCGATCGGAGCGGCTTTGTAATATACTCCGATCAAAGACCGGACCCGATCCGGCTATGTGCCACAGTTTAATTGCCAATCGCATCTGGATTCTCAATCGGCAATCGGAACCTTTTGAAACGAGGCCCGATCGCACAATGTTAAAGCGCGGACCCGATGAAATTTATGAAGAGGAGTTTAATGGGCAATCGCATCCGGTTGATTCAATCGCAATCGGAAGGTTTTATGTGTCAGTCCCGATTGCACTTTTTGAAGTGGCGGACCCGATGGACCTATTATGGCGCAGTTTATTATTTGAATCGCATCCGTCTTTGAATCGCAATCGGAACTTCTTCATTGCATGTCCCGATCGCACCACCTGAAGTTCGGACCCGATTGGTTTGTAAGCCAAAATTTTATATTCGGTCATCGCGTCCGATTGTCAATCGCAATCAGAGCTTTTTGGTTTGTTGTTTGTATTGTGGGTCCCGCAGCATATTTGTTTTAAGTTTCAATATAGTTTCATTGTAATGTTTTTTTTTTATACGACATATAAAGGCCAAAAAGGCCTGAGAGCCTGGGCAATGAAATTTTTGTTTTGCCTCGCACAGCAGCGCGGAAGAAAAAAGAAATACACAGCAGTGTGTTGACTGTATGAAGACAGAGTATTGTTCTTGAGAGACAGAGAGTCATTTTGTGCATTGCGTCTGTAGCAGTCACCATTGTTGTTATCCCTATGTTAAGAGGAAGACTTGTATCAGTTTTTTTTTTGAAATAGAAGTTGTTTTAAAAGTCTGAAAATTCTGTCCATTGTCAAGAAGTTTTTAATTTCTCTGTGTTCAGAGGAGAGGAGTTTACTCTCTCCATTTGTAATTCTCAAAATTCTAACAGGGATGTAGCGAACGGAGGGGCTCGTTAATACTGTATAGATTATGATTCTATCTTTACCAGAGTGTTGTGGGCAACGGAACACTTTTTAATATTGGAATTGTTTAGCGAATTTACAACTAAGTTTTCAAATTTGATCTTTCCAATTGGTCGCCTAACAAATTTCACTGTGTTTTAATATAAAAATGCATACAATACCAGGACGAAGTTAAAGTGAAATCTTCTCTGTTTGTAAGAACTTCAATTTAAATGACAAAGGTTCGTTGGATTTAAAGTGACCTATTGGTTTTTCCCCGATTTCTTTATTTCGTCTTTCTATTGCAAGGAAATTTTCTGAATTGCAAAAATATTTGTGAACGTGAAGGAACTTTTTCCACTCCGAATGAGCCCTTTGTAATGCATTCACAGTAAAGTCCACAATCATATTAAAAAAAAAAAAAACGTAATGTTGGAGTTGGGTTGATCATCTCTACTTTTTAGTTATAAGTGGTTTTTTTTTGGCATTTATGAAATACTTATATAGATAGAATAGTGACAACTCAGCTTTTATAATCACTTATTCTTTATTAATTCTTATCGTTATAAAAAATATATAATAATCTGTATTGATTTTGGTAGTAAATGGTTTAGTTTTGGCATTTATAAAAAGTTGTATTTATAAATAATTGTATATAGTGAATAGTGACATTTTTTTAGTTATTGATTTTTTATTAATTCTTATTACTTTCTTAAAATATATATAATAATGGCTTTTGATTTCTCTAGTGTGGGTGTTAGAATTGGGGTGCACTTAAAAATAAGTGCCAAGTATTTAAGGAAAGGTGGCATTTACCAAACAACATTATGCAGCAAAACTGGGTAGGATGGGAAGTTGGTTGGTGTTAGCATTAACTTCAAAATAAGTGTCAAGCATTTAAGGAAAGGTCGCAGCTACTAAAAATTATGTAGCAAAACTAGGTATGATGGGAAGTTTGTTAATCCTTGGTTATCGAGGTATTTTTTTGTTGTTGTGTGGTGGGAGTGTTTGAAAGATAATGTCTTAAATTTAGTTTATAGAGACACCTTTAAGTTAAATAGGGAGATTATTGACGTTTTAATGAGTATTATGACAGATGGTAGTGGGAGAATTTTATTGATTGATCCCCAGGTGGAGAGCAACATGTTAATATTGGGCTGATAGACAAACACTGTTTTGGATTTTGAGAGTTACCACTTTTGGGAGGCATTGGTTTAAAGGGAATATGATCTAAAGTGAGTTTTTTTGATGGAGATACCATAGTGTGCAAGCTTAGTTGTGGTTGTTGACTAAAAATTAACTAGAAGTAAGTGCCCCACCTCAATATTAATACGAACTCTAGTAAACAGTTTTAGGTTCAACATCTTTTTTGTCTTTATTTTAAAGAGTGCCTTGTTAGTAAACTTCTTTTTTTTGGTGTTTTGCTTTCATCGTGGCATAGTAGTGGTATGGTGTTTTCTCCCTTCCCATGGATTGCTAATTTTGGGTGATTTGTTGTTTTAATTCCCCTTCTATGATTTTTTTTGAGGTTCTATTCCTGTGCTCCACCTAACTCGCTTTTTCTAGAGCACCGAAGGATCGATTTTATCTAGCCCATTTCTTCCCATTGGATTTCCACCTCTCCCTTTTTCTTTTGTTGCACCTCATGTTTTTCTCCTATCTCCCCTCTTAGGCTCATCCCAATCTATGTGCTCTCCCTCCATCTTTGTGTCTTTTTCCAATGTTCCCTCGTCTTCGTTTTTATCATTTCATTGGTAGGGATTGTATCTACTCTAGTTATCTAGGAGGCAAAAGAGGTCATTCTACCTCTACAGCCACTAATACATCTCCCCCCTTTGCCATCCAAACTTGCGCCAAAGCAGCTGCTCACATTGCCATGATTAGATATAGGGATATCACCGTTGAAGCAGTTCAGAGAGTAGTTTCTGATGTTGAAGACCAAGTGAGACACGCTAGTAAATTCATTCCTTCTATGTAGGTCAATTGAGACATTAGAGGCTAGATACCCAATATAGGAAACTCTAACAGAACTTTCTTTTCCTCCTACATGCAAGTCGTCAACCTATATTGACATATAAAATCTCTCATGGGTAGGGTGCTTAACTGATGACTTGCATAGCTGAAGTAATGGATAAAGTGGTGAGGTTAAAGAAGAAAGTATTTTTTCTTACCAAGATATTTACAAACGTTGATTTCTCCTCCTCATATGATGGCAATGAGAGAGAGCATAATATCTTAAACACAGTTTCTTAGTGTCATTGCCATTATCCTAACTCTGTGTTTTTGTTTATTATATTTTATGGTCATTTTTACTAATTAAAATATAGTGTAACAACATACTCCATGTGCTTCCTTTGATAATAATATAAAGATCTAATGTTAAAAAGAAAGACCAATTTAATGGGACCCATTGAAAATTCGTACCCCTCTTTTGAAAAATCTCCTCAGCCAAGGTATCCTATAGTTTGCATATTGTGATATTTCCAAATATCTACAAAACCTAAGCATAAATTCAACATTGCTACCTTGAAATCGCAAGAATGCGTGTATTGATGATTTCCAAAATATTTTTCTTGCAAGAAATTTGATGTTGCAATTACCTTTTAAACAAGATTGGATGCATGGCAGCTAGTCCCTACCTTGAAAAAGGAGCGAGTCTTGAGCGACTCCAAATATCCCATAGGCATGCACTCATAGATGAATATTCGAAAAATGATTTGGAGAACCTGTGAAAGTAAATAGAGAATCCTGCTACTGAGAATTATATTACAAGGATGCTTTTTGAGGAAATGCCTACTAGTGCAAGGAAAAGCAATGTTCCTCCAACTTATTATAGTTTTCTTACTTACAACTTGATACTCTAATTTTTCACTTTCCCAAAACACAATTCATGTTTACAAGTGAACACATCGACATATACTCTAATTTATGCATGCTAACTCGGTATAATTGATATCCATTTCGAAACTTGCAATTATTTGTGCCATATTGATTGTCAAAGTTGTTGAGCATGGTAATGAATGGATGGAGCTTAAAGAGGAACAACCTTACGAGCTCACTACATGGCATCCCAAATTTCAAAGGCCTAGAACTCCATAACCTCTCACTGATGCCAAGGCTGGCGAAATTAAATGTTTATTGATTGATTGTGTTTCAAAGGAATAAAATAGGTTGAAATATGTGTGAGCCATTTCTAAAATAGATCGCACATCAATTAAAATAAAACATATTGTAAATGAACATCCTGTATCTTGTGTGCCAATCTTAGCTCAAGAAGGAAAATTGAATAACTTCCATAAGAATAAATGAAAAGGAAATCCAATGCTACCAACTCAAACAATGTGGTCATTAAGAAACACATAATATTATACCAAACATTGTTAGCTTCAAACTGGGAATCTCTTCATATCGAATTGGATCTTTCCAAATTATCACATTTTGATGCATACAATTGGCTAGCCACAAAGGCCTCAATAAAGACTAAATATAACACTCTAGCTTTTGTAACTCTCAAGCTTTTGAGTTTTATGGGTTCCTATGGTATGGTTTCCTTATTTAGGGAAAACCACAACTCTTTACACCAACATTTTGACTCAAACATTTTGCTTAGTTTTGATGTGGGAAAATTTGGTTACTGAACACTAGGTTGGCTTTATCTGTCAAATGTCACGGGACCTTTCCTATTACAAGGAAAGGCCTATAATTGTAAATATTTGTACATTATTGTCATATAATAGAAGGCTCTTAGTATTATTTACAAAAAAAATAAAAATAGCGAGTAAATAGGACATGTCCTAGAATTTGAATTTACAGTTATTTTCCTTTTCTTTTTTCTATTGAATAAAATGTGGAGGGCCATAATATCAATAAAACTTTGTAAGTAGGAATAAGTACCAAGTTCTATAAGTAGGAAGATTAACCAACTAATCTCTTTAAGTATATTGCCCAAGCTCTAACGATAGGGATTGGGAGTTCATAAGAATGGGATAGTAAAAAATTCCTAATAAGATGTAGTTGGCTGATCGAGCAACTGAAAAAATAAGCAGTGTAATAATGAATATCGACCAAGATTTGCTCTCGAAGTAAGATGTCCAAATGAAGTAAGGAAAATTGGGTTGTTCAAAATAAAGGTATAAAAACATAAGTAATAGCGGTAATGTAGCCGATGAAAATGGAAAAATTCAAAACTATATAAGCATAAGCAGTAATATTGATCGACTAAGTAAATGGAAGCACGAAGATAATCGACTATCAAAACTCTCTGAGGGTGCTACAATGGAAGTATTCATATCAATAAGCTAAGTAAGGAGTAATGAATCCCAAGCTCTGTAAATAGTAAGATCGACCAACTGATCTTTCTGTGAATGGGAGAACAAATACAATTGACCAACTAAGAAGTGTAGGGATTTAGGATCTGTAGACATGATTCAAAGGATTTATAAGCACTACTGATGCTGGGGTTGGATGCCTAATAAGTTAACGTAATTAATTAAAAGTGGTTGGAAATGTAGCTAATCGAGAATCGACCAACTCTGTCATAAATGGAAGCACTAATCTGGACCAAGTATGCTTCACTTTGTAAGGATGAATATCAACCAAGTACTGGAAGGAAGACAAGGATTGGGGGTTCAAAATAATGAGATGAAAAAATAAATAGTTTAAATGAAGTTTATCAACCAACGATCGATCAACTCTGTCTATAAGCACGAATAATATTGAAAAACTATAAAAAATATGTAAGAAAAACTACTAAACTATGGACCTAGAAGCATGGAATCAGGAAAACCAATTTAAGTAGGATCAAAAGATCCATAAGTTGGGAAAATGGTCTTGACCAAAAAAAATTGGAAGGACGACTGGGGCTGGATAAAAATGGGTGGAATAATAACATAAGTAATATCCCAATGCCGAGTGTGTGCGAAAAAAACTCTATCCAAGCCCAACGTTGGTATCCTCGATAAACTGTCTCTCTAACAAACTGTATATAAATTGTGTAATTGTATTAAAATAGGTAAAACCTACTAAACAATATATCGATTTTCAAACTATAGATTGACTTGTAAGAATGAGTTTGAACATATTTTAACCTATAAAAAAAAGGGAATGACCATAAATAATGGATGACGTGGAGTAGCTTCAGTAAGTAAATCGCTGAAAGAGAGCCTACATTACAATCCCTAAAGACAAGATATGTTAAAATATGTCAACTCATGGGATATGTTAAAAATTGTATAGGTCGTGAAAAGTGAACCATCATGTGGACCCATCAGTGGACCAATTTTCCACTACATACCATTTTTATGCATGTGCTTCCTCGTGTCATTCAGAATTATTCTTTTTCAAGACCTCTGTTCAGGCATGTTTTCGCAAAATGTTCATCTGAAGCCCACAACATCCCTTCCAAACAATTCGATACCCAAATCTAGATTGCCAGAGAAGAAACAACAAAACTTGTTAGGAAATCGAGGAACAGATCATGGGCCAGGTATTAATCTCCACCTTTTCATTTTGGAACTCTAACCAATTTTTTTCACTTATCGACATGCTAGAGCTATATGATCCCTTAAAATTTTGGCATTGTAAGTGTTGTAGTAAACATAATCACTTCATGACAGAAAATTTTCTAAAGTAATCTTTAGTTATTTTAAATTTACTATGTCAGGGTGAACATGACACAAGAGAAACACAATGGGAGCATTAGGAAACCACCGTAAAAATATACCAAGATAAGTTTCTAGATTATTTTTATAGGAAAATAAAGGTATTTTTGGGTAACCATTAATAGAAAACCTATTTCCTTCATCCATATTTGTGTAATAATGCAATAATATACATATATAAACATAAACACAGATATGAAACAAAACTAAAACTCCATTTCAATAAAATAAAATGACTGAAATATGTTTACAGACATAATGGAAATACACTAGCTAGGGCGATGGTAGCTTATCTGGGAGAAGAGATGTGGTGGCTACATGCCTTTGAGTTGTGTTACAATGAGGCTCGAAGGAATCTTTATTATTGAGAAACAATGGAAAACCCTAAACATCCAAAAACCTTACTTTAGGAGATGAAGCGCCAAGACCGTGGGCCCCGTTTCTATAAATTGGTACATCAACTTCCTGATGACGAAATTTGGCATATGATCTCTGTTTGATGTGCTCAATACCTCGTTAGAAATATCTTTCCGAGGAATACAAATTTTTAGTGAGAAACAATAGTCAAACACCCATGTTGCTCCTGGTTTTCCCAAAAAAATTTGTATAGGGCCTCAAAACGGCTTCGGAAGTTCATGACTCGAAAAACTGCTAAAAATAGTAAACTGTGTTGAAACTAAAAAAAATGAAAGAACCGATGGTGTGGGTCTAATTGGAATAGGTGGGTGGTCACCAATATACACCTGGATCATTCCTTCCCCCTCAGGAAGCAATGGTCCCCATTGTGTTGAGTTCCTCCATGGGATGAGGCAAATTCTACTAAACTTTGTATTGAATTTGTTGAAGATTTCTTGGACCCGCGGGCGAATGTGTTGGATGTGTTTAGTAAATTTGGTTTCTTTATCAACCTCAGTCAGTACATGTGTGGAGTGTGCCTGTGTGGTCACATGAGGTATGGAAATATTAGACGGCGGTGCGCCTCGGGTCAGATCAATGGAGTGCTTAACCTAACAGTGTAGAGGAACCTCGATGGGTGAGGAGAAAATGTCCTCGTATTCCCCCATGACTTTGTCCATCTGCTGTTGTCGGGAAGGGGAGCCCTGTTTCAAGGTTGTGGCCACAATATTCTTCTTTCCTTGTGGGCGAATGGTAATGCAAATAAATTTTCTAGTTTGGGAAACAAGCTTACTGCGTTGTTTTGCTATAGTCAAAGAGATGGAAGGAGGCAATACTACCTCCGGTATCCTGTACAATTTATTTCCAAAAGTAATAACAACAGAGCGAGGCCTAGAATCATATGCAGCATGTCGCTTCCACAAGTATGGTTGGCCAAATAATACATCAAACACATCAAGAGGAGCAACATCACACAGTACCTCGTCTGTGAATGACTTGATGTTGTACGGAAGGCAGCACTGCTCGCGAACGCAGAGATCTCTTCCTTCGTGAAGACACCCAATGGTATACGGCTGCAGGTGTGCTATGATCGGTAGGCTGAGCCGCTTCACGACCTCTGCTGAAATGAGGTTCTTTTGGCTTTCGCTATCGAAAAATAATTGTAGTGGAGAACCCTTCACCCACATTTACGAATGGAGAGCCCCCCTCCCCCCCCCCCCCCCCTGCTCTAGTTCTTTGGGATCCTCCCCTTGGATCTTGGTGGTGGCAACAATAGCACTGGGATCCACATCAATGATCTGCTTCCATTTTTCATTGCCCTTATCTGGTTCTGAATCAGGATCAGAACATGCATCTGATTCGAGTGCCTTTAGTTCGATCACTAGTAACTGTTTGGCTTGATATTCATTTGTGTTGTGAGTGGGGCTGTTATGAAATTCACACCACTTCCACGTGTCCTTATTTGGATTTATAGTGTTGTTATGAGTCACCCCGCTTTTGATTTTTCCCTTTTTCTATGGTTCAGGGGTGCCTTTCCTTGCCTTCGGGTTTGCGGATCCAAAGTCTCGCTTCTTCTAGTTAAAATTTTGCTCGATCTTGGTGGCATAGCGATATGCCCTGCCAAGCGAGGTAATTTCGAGGTACTCCATTTCCTCCTGAATGTATCGATGCAAATAGCTGTGGTACTTGAGAACCAAATGGCTCTATGAAACTTTAATACCTAACTTTGTGCATAGGGTATGGAACATATTCGTCAAATCGTGCACATCTTGATCTCGTTGATGCCGCATCGTGGTCCATTGGATGTGCCTGTCCTCATAGCTCCCCACACGGTAATAATGTTCCATGATGCCATCTTGGAAAGAATTCCAAGTGGGTGTGACTAAGAACAGAGAGGTTTCCCTCTCGTCCTTTTGCTCACAGTAGGTTTCCTATAGGTCCTTGATAGGGGGGGGGGGGTCTTTGAGGAGTGCAAAAATAAGCTTTTCTCGGTTGGAGAAATCATGGACCGAGAAATACCCTTCCAAAAAATTCAACCATCTATATACAACGTCTGCATCTATCTAGCCTTCAAATATAGGAATTTAAAAGTTGACTTGTACCTTGAAAGGTGATGTGCCTCTAGAGTGGCTGCTGGATGTAGATGCACCGTTAGTGGGTAGCTGTTGAAGGATCTGGGCAAAGTTATCCATCATTGCATTCATCTGTTTCTTGAGGGCCTCCTCGAGAAATATTTTGATAGGATATCCTACTCCCTTGTCTTTCTTTTCTTCTGCGATGGAAGGTCGTTGGGTTTTGCAAGGCTAATCTTGCAAGGGTTCAACCAGATCGAGCCCTAATTCTTGTTACCTTGACCTCGTTGGGGACATGAAAAGAAAAACAGAGAAAGAGCAGATCGCTCTGATACCACTGATCTGGATTTATGAAGGAACACAATAATATACATAAATAAACATAAACAGAGAGATGCAGTGGAAATAAAATTCCATTTCATTAAAATCAAATGACTAAAATATGTTTACAAATGGAATGGGAATAAGCTAGTTAGGGCGATGGTAGCTTATTTATGAGAAGAGATGTCGTGGCTATATTACTTCGAACTGTGTTACAATGAGGCTCGAAGGCCTATTTATTATTGAGAAAGAATGGAAAACCATAAACACCCAAAAAACTAACCCTAGGAGATGAAGCGCCAAAACTGTGGGCCTCGTTTGGGTAAATTGGTACATCAAATTCCCAGGGACATAACTTTGGCATATGATCTCTGTTTGACGCGCTTAATACCTTGTTAGAAAGATATATCTGAGGACTACAACTTTTGAGTGAGCAACACCAGTTAGTGACCCATGTTTCTCCTAGTTTTCCACAAACGTGTCATTTAGGCCCTCAAAATGACTTAGGAGTTCAGGACCCAAAAAATTGCTAAAAATAGTAAATTGTGTTGAAACAGAAAACTTGAAAGAAACGATGGTGGGGGTCCGAATGGAATATGTGGGTGGTCAGCAGTATCCACCTAGATCAGTCCTTTAACACATGGTATGTTTGGTTATCAGAGGATACAGAGGAATACTACCTCTATTAAGACATGATACTTAGTAGCCGCATTTCCATTATAACTATTAAGAAGGAAAACCATAATTTTTGAAGACCGGAAACTGCTGAATTGGATTATTTGAAATAACAATGCATATAAGTGAAATTAGATAACATGATAAAACTGAGGATATTGTATATAAAACCAGGTATGCCTCTCAACCAACCAATCTTGCATCAAAGACTGGTGTAAATTCTTAAAATATATATAGATTGTTGTATAGAGTTAGAATCTATTATAACAATATAAACAATGTGATGGATAAACATAAGGAACAATATTGTAACAACTTGGAACAATAAGTGGCACTGAAATCAGTCAAATATAGTAATTCAAATATTGCATCCCAATTGGGTGTATATGAGCACTATTTATACAATAATTCAAATTAAAAAAAAACTAGCATCACCATTCGAACTGTAGATGGTGACCCGTTGTGGTCAATTACACCTAGAATTAAAATTAGTGCATATAACAAACAAATCCAGTCACCAATCTGGATCGAGGGAAGCTAGTAGAAATTAATGTAAGAAAGCCATAGTGGATGATGCAAGATGGAAACCGAGGAAGAGGACCAACATGAATAGGGAAGGCCGATATTAGTTTGAGTTATATGGTACAAAAAGGTTTCAAGGGATAGCCATAAGGAAATGGTAATTACCTGCAACACAATTTCAATCATGTCAAAGATGGTAGTTATTGAAATGGGTGAACAACCATAATGAAATTGTGAATAGAATTAAACTTGAGAGTTGGCATTTTACCTGTAATGGCCATGATAAAAATACTTACACAGTAGACCTTTGGCAAAATATGGAACAAAGTTAGAAATAAGATGTGAAAACAAAATACCTAAAATATTGAACACCATAGGTAGGGTTATACATTATCTGAGAAAAGAAAGAGAGTAAGGCTATAACTGAAAGTGGATGCATAAATTCGTTCAGACCCTTGCGAGTTGAGATTCAACCCTCTTTATAGGCAAACAAGCCTTAGGAGTAGATCCATAAATGAAGACCCAATTGGGAATGAAGAAATCCCTACAAATGTGAAATGGTGTAATCAGTATCTGGAGATAAAATCCCTTGCCTTTTGTCAAAGTGCCTGAGTAGGGGTGCATGCAGAGAAGGGTGCACGACTCCTCCAAGGAATATATAAAATGCCAACCAACACAGTTGAAGGCAGAGAAGGAAGTTAGGTAGAATTGAACCCTTTTAATAGACCAGTAAAATCGAGAGAGAGTTAAGCGAACAGAAGATAACATACATGAGAACATACACATAGAAACATTTAGATGACAACACATCAGGCCATGCAATAGTCTTACATGTATGTCTCGCATGTGTTTACTTATTTACAAAGAGGTATGCTTTCACTTTCCTAGCCATAATTCTCTTAACATAAAATGTTGAAGAATTAATGCTAATGGAAATCTAGAATTAGTCTTTATCAGTTTCAAAGTGATGTGTTTACTTATTTACAAAGAGGTATGCTTTCACTTTCCTAGCCATAATTCTCTTAACATAAAATGTTGAAGAATTAATGCTAATGGAAATCTAGAATTAGTATTTATCAGTTTCAAAGTGTATACATTGTGTCATATTTATCCTACCTTTTGCCTCATATCGCCTTGATATGAGGCTAAATAAGATGTTGATTTCATTCATTGGTTAAAAAGGAATATTCATAAGTATTTTTCCTTCAGATTTTGGCTAAAACGTGTAATCGCTATGATATGAGCATTTGTTTTTGTGTAATTTTATTTGAAAAAACATCTATCGATTACTATAGTCCCTGCCATGCCCTTTGGGTAGGGAATAATAATGACGAGAGGCACATTGATATCCTAGTTAAGAATTATTTTTAAAGGGGTTATGTGATGGTTAGACGACATAGGCATAGTTGGAAACACCTTTCTTATTTACGAGTAAACTTGTTATAATGTTTTCCTCTTTATATATACAAAAAATAATTTAAATGATTCGAAAAATTATAAAAACAAATTCAAAATTGAAAAAATATATTTTGGATGGGATCATAATAAGGGAGACAATGAGGGTAAGGGTGGTGTAGCAGCAATCCCCTTAAGACTCAACTAAGAGAGACATGCCCGTCACCTTCTTTAATGACAACACCTTGGGATATAGTCAATGTACCATGAGGTATTTCATTAATGCAAGTTAAATACAAGATATCATCTAGTATGTGCACTATTTGATTTGGAGGACTAATGTATAGATATGGGAGGATTCTAGAAGCTCACTCACTCACTTTGGTTCATGATGGTCTTCACTACACATTAGTCTCGCTTTAGTAATTAGTATGAAGCACCACCAAGAGACCTAGTTTGCATAGGTCCACATACATCAGTGTGAATTAATTCAAGTATATCATATTGTCGTTTCTCGGTATGAACAGGAAACTCTTCTCTATGCTGCTTACCAAGTGCACAAGCTTCACAGGGTAAATGTTCACACTTCATAATAGGAAGACCTTCAACCATTGATTTTCTTTGCAACAACGATAAATCATTGTAATTTAGGTGCCCATACCTGTGATGCCATAACTCTGCTGTTGATGTCTCTTTGGATGTCAATGCAACATGGCGCTTTACTGTCACATCCAATTTATATAATCCTCCAACCCTGGTACCTGTAGAAACAACCCTGTAGTGGTCCTGAACATCTTTCACAATACACCCCAATTTACCAAATTCCACTTTTAAATGATTATCAGTGATAGAGGAAACAGATATCAAATTCTTTTTGAGAGCAGGTACATACATCACATCATGAATCTGTCTCATTTGTCCATTAGGTAAGTACACATTTATTATGCCATAGCCTTGAACTTTAAGTGACCTGTCATCTCCTAGGTAAATGTGTGTGCCATCAGATTTCTCATAATATTTATCATACCATTCTTTATTACAAGTCATATGTGCCGATGCACCAGAATCTATGAGCCAAGCATTCTCATCATCAGTTTCAGCAGACAGTGCAACGTCAGAAAGAAACAACTTAAGATTTTTGAATCCATCAGTAACTGAAGTGTCTCTATTTATGAAATTTCCATTATGCCTCCTATGTCTTTGATTTGATTCATGATTCTTTCTTCTAAAGCAATCTTTAGCTAGATGTCCAGGTTTTCCAAAATAATCACATTCAATGTTCCTCTTTACATAAGAGTCAGGAGGTGTCATACCTTTCTACTTTGCTTGAAAATGACCTCTGTTCCTGTCCCATGGTCTCCCTCGGAATGATCTTTTACCTCTTGCAGTCAAAGCCAAATCAGAACCATTTGACTCTAGTTCAAAATTTTTCATTCACTCTTCTTCTTGAAGAAGAATTCCAGCCAATTCTTCAAATGTAAGAGGTGTTGGTCTAGCTGAGAGTGCTGAAATAAAGACTTTATAGTCTTGGACTAAACCCTTCAAAGCAACAGTTACAAATCGCTACTAGACACTTTTTCACCAATATCACCAAGCTTATCACTCAAGTCTTTAATTCTAGAAACAAAGTTGCTAATGCTTTCATTGGCTTCCATTTTGATAGATAGTAGCTTTGTTTTTAAGAATAAAATGCGGTTTGCATTAGTAGTTTCATACAAACCTTTGAGAGTGTCCCATGTTGCCTTTGAAGTTTCACAGTCTCGAATGTGAGGAATAATATTGTCCTTCACTGACATCCGTAGCAGCACCTTTGCTTTCATTTCGTGCTTATCCCAATCTGGACTTGCAGCAGGAGGTGTAGGCTTGGGCTCGTCACCTTTGACAATCGTCCAGAGATTGTATGCCTCCAGAACTGTTATGAGCTTAAATTTCCAATTTACATAATTTTCACCATCAAGTTTTGTGGATTCATTTAAATATGAATCAGCAAGAGGATTAGCCATTATTTGCAACAACAAAGACCAAATTTAATTGCAGGACAATGATTCACTTGAAGAAAAAAAAAATGGCAAATAGAAGGAGGGAAGCGGCGACGCCCTTCTTTTCCTGAAACCTCCTCTCTGATTTCTTTGACAAACCGACCTAAATTTCCACATGTGAGCTCGAAATTGCGGCAGTTGCTAAAAAACAGATGAATGAGTACTGTAACTCTGGAGGTTTAAATTTGCTGAACCGCATACGAAATCTTCAAGCTATTCATGGCCGATATAATTGAAGTAAAAAATTAAGTAACAGAATTCTATGAAAAATCAGATGCTCCGACCGCTAACAATTCCCACAGCGGAAGGTGCCAATCCCTGTAGGCCGTTTGTGTGCCCGAACCAACGTGGGCAAAAGACTTTCCGGCGTATGCTTCTCGGATGCAAAGATCGACTGCTATCCGGCGTAAAGACTTTCGTGCCCAAACCAACGCGGGCAAAAAACTTTCTGGCGTATGGATTTCAGTGAAGACGACGTTGGTGCAATCGCTGTGGGCAGCAACCAGGACGTAATCTGCAGTGCTGAAGCATCCGAGGCAGAATACCTTTAACTGTCAGGTGAATAACGTGTTGAGCGGGATGAAGTTTTGTGTGAGTCAGAACTCACGGAGGTGAAAGCACACAGCAAGATAAAAAACAATCTTGAAAGATGGGCGATGAACGCAGTCAATCGGACAGAGTGAGCGAATGCAACTCTGATTTGGACGTCAGCAGCGTTGGCTATCACACGCAGATGACCACCGGAAAAAAACAGTCAAATCAACAATGCGCTGTCTCAGCTTACACTCTCACTAGCGAACAAGACCAATCACACAGGCTCTCGGCAGGTTTCGAAAGCGGATGAGCCAACGCTCACTCCAATACCCAAACACAGCTTTGATACCAACTTAAACAAACAAACAAACACAATAGAGAATCGTGAGACAAAGCTCACTGACGAATTGTATTTCACTGCACGATTACAATACATTTAAATAGCAGATTGCACTCACCTAATCTTCCTGAAGAAGAGGAAACAAACCTAAATACATGGAACCAATTTCTAAATAAACACTCTCGTTCAACAACTCAAAACTAAATCTATTTCTGCATGATCTAGATTATTCTCACATTATCTCCTCATGTTAAGACACTCACACTCTTTGAATTCCTTTGAATCTGATTTGGAACTCTGTGCCTTCTTTTATTGGTGTGTATTTTTGTTGCCCCATGCTTTAATAGGGGGTGTTCTTGGTGTCGGAACAAGCCCACCCGACCTATGTGTCCTCACACTCATCGTTGGTTTCCATTTGTGTTCTTGATGTTCCTTCCTTTGGTTTGGTGGTGTGAGTTGGAGTCACTATAGCAAATGTTATAAGTCTTAGTTCTATGAATAATTTTGAACTACGGTTGGCCATATTTTTTTGGAGATATGTTGGTTATTTTGGTTTGGGTGTTTTTTTATTGTTTATGATTTAGGTCAACACAACTCTCGGCTATTTTAAAAAAACAATCATAACTCGTCAATGTGCTAGATAATATTAAAATGACTAAAATAAAATGTAACTTTTTAAGACAAAAGATTTTTATTTTAAGAAATGTTTTAAAAATTCACTTCTATGTAGTAGTGGGTCAGCAATAACATAAGCTCAGGGTCGAGGGCATTTTGTTTACGTGTCGTTGCGGAGGACCGTTTGATTTAGTTATCGTGTGTCTGCTTGCGTTATCCTGGCCATCTGTTTTATACAAACTTTATTAGCTGTATTACGTAGATGCCGCCTATTTTCTTGCTCCCGAAGGAACCAAATAACGAATCCCATTCCAGACTTTCACTCACATCATAAGATGTGCTCCTCACGTGACGAGGAAAAGTTGCAACATCAGCTGCGTCATTTCGATCAATACATTATTTGACAGCCTTCACATTTCTGTAATTCCCGAATTTGGCGGTCGTTGTAGTGGTAACTAACTGCGGCAGTTAAGCCATGTGCTTACTGCTTTATGCTATATTTCATCGGACACTATGCTAAAAGTGGAATGCTTTTGTCTTCAATTTATGAGTCCCTCTGGGTCCCAGATCCCATTTCGTTTTCAAGCAACCCCGTGGCGTGTGGGCACTGGACAGACTTCAATCGCATGCTTTCCTCATTCACGCCAACAACCTATTACTTTGTCCACTTACCTTGCAATTTGCAAATTATTGCGAATTAGTGGTAAGCCGCTTCGTCACTCATGAAAGTAACGTGCAGAAATTTGCAAGTGAATTATTAGATGGTCCAAAATGGCCTTTCATGTTCCATACTTTCCTTTTAAAATATGTGTTTGAATTTGTAAAACAAAGTGCGTTATATAAAATCCTCTTGCGACTTGAAAACGTATACACATATTTCATTCATGTCATTGATGGTGTACGCTTGGAGAGACATGGCCGCTGAAAGATGCTGAATTCTTACGATTTGCATACATAATATTTGTTATGCCCCTGCAGCATTGCATTGTTATACACAAGCGTCTTAATCGTTTATCCAACTTGGACTTTAGCTTCAGGAATATCTAATGCCTCGTTTATCCAACTTGGACTTTAGCTTCAGGAATATCTAATGCCTTTACAATTCAAATGTTCCATGATTACAATCTTTCTTTATAGCAAAGTCCCAGTAAACTTATTTTAATATGAATTATTACCATCTTTCTTGATAGCAAAGTCCCAATAAACTTATTTTAATACGAATTATTACAATCTTTATTTATAGGAAAGTCCCACTAATCTTAATTTACATAATAAAGTAGATCAAACAAACTATAAGTTAGCGAATAAACAAGCCACAAGTTCCAGATCCCGCGGGATCCGGGGAGATAAGTTATTTAAATATAAGCAAATCATTTAAGTCACGTTCTAATTTAGGTCATAGTATGTATTGAGAAGATTAAGTATTTTGAAAGTAGAATTTAAGAAAAGTTTGTACCGGAAGAAATTGGATTGTTTTAAGTTATTTTTTTATTAATTCAATATTTATTTATTTTAACTTTAAGAGAATAAATGTTAACTATTTTGAGTATAGATCACACATATTTCTTATACTAATTGTACTTTAAGATAAGATATGTAATTTAACATTAAATACGTTTTTGCAACAATAATTAAAATTGGTTGATAAATTTAGAAAAAAATATTAAAATAAATAGGATTGGAAAGAGAAACACTCTTTAGGTAAGTACGGTAGAGATATAGATGTAATATTTAATATCTTTAAGATGAAAATAAAATACAATTAAAAAATATAAAATAAAATAATTAATAGTTAATAAAACAATAAAATATTTTTACCTATTCAAATTAGGTAAAAAGAAAATTATAATAGTTAATAATTAAATGAGTTATCTAACTCTCGAAACTCTAAAGAGATCTTGTTTGAGGTGCAAACATGGTTTATAAAAAAAAAAATAGATCTTTCTCCACTCTTCATAAATACAAAATTAAGAAAGGTATTTGACAAAATTGAAAATCAATAATGAAATCTATCCATTTATTGGTAATTCATTTTTTTATTATTAAATATAAAAGTTATGTCATTTGTCTAAAAGTCCAATCAAACCTTGAAAAATTAAACCCAAAATGGTTTGACTGTCTCTGTAATAATTTGTGATGTTTAACCCAACAAAAAAGAGCAGTTTAGAGATGCCACAAATGATTGTGGAAAATAGTAGAAATTTAAGTATGATTTTTGTCAAAATTTAAGAAATAGAAAATTTGGGAAATTTAAATTATAGCTATAAAAATTTTCAAGATGTTAACTGTCTAAATAATTTTTGATAATGCTAAATTAATTTTTGATAATGCTAAATTAATTCCAACTTGATAAAAAAAAATTCAAACCTTCCATGATATTTAAAAAATAAATAAATAACAAATTCTAAAGAAAAATTAAATAACTTTTGAAGCTAATTTGTAACCTGAACAGATAACGCGCACGAAAAATAATCCCTAAACCCACCCTGGATATTCTCGGGGTTTACATCAGAATTAAATAGAATGCAGGATGACATGTCTTTGTATTTCGCACTCATCGTACAATGACACCATTGCGGTGACCTAAACTTATGGTGCAATATTTAAAAGGGAAAGATGGCAAACGGGATTAGCCATTCCTGCTACATTCTATTCTAACTTTCTGTTATGCCAGGCTGCTCCAGTCAATCTCCCATACTTTTCCTATAAAAAACATTCCGTCTATAGACTTGTTTGTATCAGAAATCCTAAGGTGATAGGTAGAACAGGTCTGTAGAACAACTTTTGGTACCCGCTGTTATCATATGCTCTTTCCTACGCATTATTTCACGGTTGCAGAATTGTTGGTGCTCTTATCATCTCTGCACCACCGTTGTGTTCCTTGTTCAAATCTCCGGCCCACTTTTCAAACATGTCTCTGAATCTCGGGAAACGCGTACGTGAAGCCGAGTCCCTGCTGAATTCCATTGATGTTGGAGAGCCGAAACGCTTCCACGGCGAAGAAACAGACCGGTTTCTTTTGCAATTAGACGAAACCTTAGCCGACGAAGAGGAAGAAGAATACGCTCCTAATGATGAACTCGTAAACGGAATCATGAGAAGCCTGGAAGAAGAGATTTATGCGACATGTTCCACTTCTTATCTTAACTCCAACTCTAAGGATAATTCGGCGGCCTCCCATAGTTTTATTCTCCAGGAAAGCCAAACCCTAGATTCTTACTTAGGGTTTGATCTTTCTTATCTTCTGGAGGCTTCAGATGATGACCTCGGCATTCCCCCGATCAGCTCCGTTCTGGACATGAAGCACGAACTGTGTCCAATTACAAAGGAAACAACGAAGGGTTTGTTGGAGAGCCCATATCTCAAGTCAGTTGGGGAAAACTGGCACTACGAGGACAAGTTTGATAACTGTCAAGAGTTGACATTATACGAAGAGCTGCAGGATGATATGAGCACATATTTTGTTAGCCAAAACATGTTGTTTGATGGCGATTTTTCCGTGGCATGGAGATGAGAAACTGCTGGTGGGATGTAGCGAAAGGAGGGGCTCGTTAATACTGTATAGATTATGATTCTATCTTACCAGAGTGTTGTGGGCAACGGAACACTTTTTAATATTGAAATTGTTTAGCGAATTTACAACTAAGTTTTCAAATTTGATCTTTCCAATTGGTCGCCTAACAAATTTCACTGTGTTTTAATATAAAAATGCATATAATACCGGGACGAAGTTAAAGTGAAATCTTCTCTGTTCGTAAGAACTTCAATTTAAATGACAAAGGTTCGCTGGTTTATCAGCAATGAAATGATTTAAAGCGACCTACTGGTTTTTCCCCGATTTCTTTATTTCGTCTTTCTATTGCAAGGAAATTTTCTGAATTGCAAAGATATTTGTGAACGTGAAGGAACGTTTTCCGTTCCGAATGAGCCCTTTGTAATGCATTCACAGTAAAGTCCACAATCATGTTTAAAAAAAAATAAAAAAATTTCGTAATGTTGGAGTTGGGTTGATCATCTCTACTTTTTAGTTATAAGTGGTTTTTTTTTTTCATTTATGAAAGAGTTATATTTATGAAATAGTTATATATATAGAATAGTGACAACTCAGCTTTTATAATTACTGATTGTTTATTAATTCTTATCATTATAAAAAATATATAATAATCTCTATTGATTTTGGCAGTAAATAGTTTAGTTTTGACATTTATAAAAAAGTTGTATTTATAAATAATTGTATATAGAAAATAGTGACCATTTTTTTAGTTACTATTTTTTATTAATTCTTATTATTTTCTTTTCATATATATATATATATATATATATATATATATATAATAATAAGATTGCAGCTACTAAATATTATGTAGCAAAACTAGGTATGATGGGAAGTTTGTTAATCCTTGGTTATCGAGGTATTTTGTTGTTGTTGTGTGGTGGGAGTGTTTGAAAGATAATGTCTTAAATTTAGTTTATAGAGATACCTTTAAGTTAAATAGGGATATTATTGACATTTTAATGAGTATTATGACATATGGTAGTGGGAGAATTTTATTGATTGATCCCAAGGTGGAGAGCAACATGTGAATATTGGGCCCATAGTCAAACACTGTTTGGGATTTTCAGAGTTACCACTTTTGAGAGGCATTGGTTTAAAGGGAATATGACCTAAAGTGAGTTTTGTGATGGAGTTACTATAGTGTGCAAGCTTAGTTGTGGTTGTCGACTAAAAATTAACTAGCAGTAAGTGCCCCACCTCAATATTAATACAACTCTCATAAAGAGTTTTAGGTTCAACATCTTTTTTGTCTTTATTTTGAAGAGTGCCTTGTTGGTAAACTTCTTGTTTTTGTTGTTTTTCTTGCATCGTGGCATAGTAGTGGTATGGTGTTTCATCCCTTCCCATGGATTGCTAATTTTGGGTGATCTGTTGTTTTAATTCCCCTTCTATGATTTTTTTTGAGGTTCTATTCCTGTGCTCCACCTAACTCTCTTTGTCTAAAGCACCGAAGGATCAGTTTTATCTAGCCCATTTCTTCCCATTGCATTTCCACCTCTCACTTTTTCTTTTGGTGCACCTCATGTTTTTCTCCTATCTCCCCTCTTAGGCTTATCCCAATCTATGTGCTCTCCCTCCATCTTTGTGTCTTTTTCCAGTGTTCCCTCCTCTTCGTTTTTATCATTTCATTGGTAGGAATTGTATCTACTCTAGTTATCTCAGAGGAAAAAGAGGCCATTCTACCTCTACAACCACTAATACATCTCCCCCCTCTACCATCCAAACTCACGCCAAAGTAGCTGCTCTCACTACCATGATTAGATATAGGGATATCACCATTGAAACAGTTCAGAGAGTAGTTTCTGATGTTGAAGACCAAGTGAGACACGCTAGTAAATTCCTTCCTTCCATGTAGGTCAATTGAGACATTATAGGCTAGATACCCAATATAGGAAACTCTAACAGAACTTTCTTTTCCTCCTACATGCAAGTCGTCAACCTATATTGACATATAAAATCTCTCATGGGTAGGGTGCTTAACTGATGACTTGCATAGCTGAAGTAATGGATAAAGTGGTGAGGTTAAAGAAGAAAGTCTTTTTTCTTACCAAGATATTTACAAACGCTGATTTCTCCTCCTCATATGATGGCAATGAGAGAGAGCATAATATTTTAAACAAAGTTTCTTAGTTGTCATTGCCATTATCCTAACTCTATTTTTTTGTTTATTATAATTTACAGTTGTTTTTACTAATTAAAATATAGTGTAACAACATACTCCATATGCTTCCTTTTGATAATAATATAAAGATCCGATGTTAAAAAGAAAGACCAATTTAATGGGACCCATTGAAAATTAGTACCCCTCTTTTGAAAAATCTCCTGAGCCAAGGTATCTGATAGTTTGCATATTGTGATATTTCCAAATATCTACAAAACCTAAGCATAAATTCAACATTTCTACCTTGAAATCATGAGAACGTGTGGATTGGTGATTCCCAAAATATTTTCTTGAAAGAAATTCGATGTTGCAATTACCTTTTAAACAAGATTGGCTGCATGGCAGCTAGTCCCTGCCTTGAGCAAGGAGCGAGTCTTGAGCGACTCCAAAGATCCCATAGGCATGCACTCATAGACGAAAAATCGAAAAAATGATTTTGATAACCTATGAAAGTAAATAGAGAATCCTGCTACTGAGAATTATATTACAAGGATGTTTTTGAGGAAATGCCTACTAGTGCAAGGAAAAGCAATGTTCCTCCAACTTGTTACAATTTTCTTACATAGAACTTGATACTCTAATTTTTCACTTTCCCAAAACACAATTCATGTTTACAAGTGAACACATCGACATATACTCAAATTTATGCATGCTAACTCAGTATAATTGATATCCATTTCAAAACTTGCAATTATTTGTGCCATATTGATTGTCAAAGTTGTTGAGCATGGTAATGAATGGACGAAGCTTAAAGAGGAACAACCTTACGAGCTCACTACATGGCATCCAAACTTTCAAAGGCCTAGAACTCCATAACCTCTCATTGATGCCAAGACTGGCGAAATTAAATATTTATCGATTGATTGTGTTTCAAAGGAATAAATAGGTTGAAAGATGTGTGAGCCATTTCTAAAATAGATCACACATCAATTAAAAGAAAACATATTGTACATGAACATGATGTATCTTGTGTTCCAATCTTAGCTCAAGAAGGCAAATTGAATAACTTCCATAAGAACAAATGAAAAGGAAATCCAATGCTACCCACTCAAACAATGTGGTCATTAAGAAACACATAATATTATACCAAACATTGTTAGCTTTAAATTGGGAATCTCTTCATCTTCAATTGAATCTTTCCAAATTATCACATTTTGATGCATAGAATTGGCTAGCCACAAAGGCCTCAATAGAGAGTAAATATAACACTCTAGCTTTTGTAACTCTCAATATTTTGAGTTTTATGGGTTCATATGGTATGGTTTCCTTATTTAGGGAAAAGCATAGCTCTCTATACCAACATTTTGACTCAAACAGTTTTCTTAGTTTTGATGTAGGGAAACTTTGGTTACTGAACACCAGGTTGTCTTTATCTGTCAAATGTCGCGGGACCTTTCCTATTACAAGGAAAGGCCCTAATAATTGTAAATATTTGTACATTATTGTCATATAATAGAAGGATATTAGTATTATTTAGAAAAAAATAAAAATAGTGAGTAAATAGGACATGTCCTAGAATTTGAATTCATGGTTATTTTCCTTTTCTTGTTTCTATTGAATAAAATGTGGAGGGCCATAATATCAATCAAAATTTTTAAGTAGGAATAAGTACCAAGTTCCATAAGTAGGAAGATCAACCAACTAATATATTTAAGTAGATTGACCAAGCTCCGACGACTAGGATTGGGAGTTCATAAGAAGGGATAGTAAAAAAATGTCCTAATAAGATGTAGCTGGCTGATCGAGCAACTGAAAAAATAAGCAGTGTAGGCAAGAATATCAACTAGGCTTTGCTCTCGAAGTAAGATGTGCAAATGAAGGAAGGAAAATTGGGTTGTTCAAAATAAAGGTATAAAAACATAAGTAATAGTGGTAATGTAGCCGATGAAAATGGAAAAATTCAAAACTCTATAAGCATAAGCAGTAATATCGATCAACTAAGTAAATGGAAGCACGAGGACAATGGACTATCAAAACTCTCTCAGGGTGCCAACCTAAGAAATGGAAGTATTCATATCGATAAGCTAAGTAAGAAGTAATAAATCCCATGCTCTGTAAATAGTAAGATCGAACAACTGATCTTTCTGTGAATGGGAGAATAACTACAATCGACCAACTAAGCAGTGTAGGGATTTAGGATCTGTAGACATTATTCAAAGGCTTTATAAGCACTACTGATGTTGGGGTTGGATGGCTAATAAGTTAGCGTAAGTAATTAAAAGTGGTTGGAAATGTAGCTGATCGAGAATCAACCAACTCTGTCATAAATGGAAGCACTAATCCGAACCAAGTAAGCTTCACTCTGTAAGGATGAATATCGACCAAGTACTAGAAGGAAGACTGGGATTGGGAGTTCAAAATACTGAGATGAGAAAATAAATAGTTTAAATGTAGTTGATCGACCAACGATCAATCAACTTTATCTATAAGCATGAAGAATATCAACAAACTGTAAAAAATATGTAAGAAAAACTACTCAACTATGGACCTGGAAGCATGAAATCAGGAAAACCAATGTAAGTAGGATCAAAAGATCCATAAGTTGGGAAAATGGACTTGACCAAAAAAATTTGGAAGGACGACTGGGGCCGGATAAAATAATGGGTGGAATAATAACATAAGTAATATCCCAATGCCGATTGTGTGCGAAAAAAGCTCTATCCAAGCCCAACATGGGTATCCTCGATAAATTGTCTCTCTAACAAACTGTATATAAATTGTGTAATTGTATTAAAACAGGTAAAACCTACTAAACAATATATCGATTTTAAAATTGTAGATCGACTTGTAAGAATGGGTTTGATTGTATTTGAACCGGTAAAAAAAAAATGGAATGACCATAAAGAATGGATGACGTGGAGTAGCTTCAGTAAGTAAATCGCTGAAGGAGAGCCTACATTACAATCCCTGAAGACAAGATATGTTAAAATATGTCAGCTCGTGGGATATGTTAAAAATTGTACAGGTCGTGAAAATTGAACCATCATGTGGACCCATCAGTGGACCACTTGTACACTACATAACATTTCGATGCATGTGCTTCCTTGTGTCATTCATACTTATTCTTTTTCAAGACCTTTGTTCAGGCCCGTTTTCACAAAATGTTCATCTGAAGCCCACAACATCCCTTCCAAACAAATTGATACCCAGATCCAGATTGCCAGAGAAGAAACAACAACACTTGGTAGGAAATCAAGAAACATATCATAGGCCAGGTATTAATCTCCACCTTTTCATTTCAGAACTCTAACCAATTTTTTTCACTTATCGACATGCCAGAGCTATATGATCCCTTAAAATTTTGGCATTGCAAGTGTTGTAGTAAACATTAGCACTTCATGAGGGAAAAGTGTCTAAAGTAATATTTAGTTATTTTAAATTTACTATGTTAGGGTGAACATGACACAAGAGAAACACAATGGGAGCATTAAGAAACCAGTGTAAAAATATACCAAGATAAGTTTCTAGATTATTTTTATAGGAAAATAAAAGTATTTTTGGATAACCATGAATAGAAAACCTATTTCCTTCATCCATATTTGTGCAAGAATGCAAAAATATGCATAAATAAACATAAAAACACATATGAAAGGAAAATAAAACTCCATTTCCATAAAATAAAATGACTAAAATATGTTTATAGACATAATGGAAATACACTAGCTAGGGCGATGGTAGCTTATCTGAGAGAAGAGATGTGGTGTCTACATGCCTCTGAACTATGTTACAATGAGGCTCGAAGGCATCTTTATTATTGAGAAAAAATGGAAAACCCTAAACATCCAAAAACCTTACTTTAGGAGATGAAGCGCCAAAACTGTGGGCCCCGTTTCTGTGAATTGGTACATCAACTTCTTGATGACGAACTTTGGCATATGATCTCTGTTTGACATGCTCAATACCTCATTAGAAAGACCTATCTTAGGAATACAACTTTTTAGTGAGAAACATTAGTCAAAGACCCATGTTACTCCCGGTTGTCCCAAAAAATGTTGTATAGGGTCTCAAAATGACTTCGAAAGTTCATGACCCGAAAAACTGCTACAAATAGTAAATTGTATTGAAACTAAAAAAAATGAAAGAACCGATGGTGTGGGTCCAATTGGAATAGGTGGGTGGTCACCAATATACACCTAGATCATTCCTTCCCCCTCAGGAAGCAATGATCCCCATTGTGTTGAGTTCCTCCATGGGATGAGGCAAATTTTGCTAAACTTTGTATTGGATTTGTTGAAGATTTCATGGACCCATGGGTGAACGTGTTGGATGTGTTTAGTAAATTTGGTTTCTTTATCAGCCTCAGTCAGTACATGTGTGGAGTGTACCTATGTGGTCACATGAGGTATGGAAATATCAGGCGATGGTGCGCCTCGGATCATATCAATGGAATGCTTAACCTGATAGTGTAGAGGAACCTCTATGGGTGAGGAGAAAATGTCCTCGTATTCCCCCATGACTTTTTCCATCTACTACTACCATGAAGGGGAGCCCTGTTTCAAGGTTGTGGCCACAATATTCTTCTTTCCTTGTGGGTGAATGATAATACAAATAAATTTCATAGTTTGGGAAACAAGCTTACTGCATTGTTTTTCTATAGTCAAAGAGATGGAAGGAGGCGGTACTACCTCTAGTATCCTATACAATTTATTTCCCAAAGAAATAAAAACAAAGAGAGGCCTAGAATCATACGCAACATGTCGCTTTCACAAGTATGGTTGGCCAAATAGTACATCAAACACATCAAGAGGAGCAACATCACACAATACCTCATCTGTGAATGACTTGATGCTGTACGGAAGTCACCACTAGTCGCGGACGTAGAGATCTCTTCCTTCATGAAGCCACCCAATGGTATACGGCTGTGGTTGTGCTATGGTTGGTAGGCCGAGCCGCTTCACAACCTCTGCTGAAATGAGGTCCTTTTGGCTTCTGCTATCGACAAGGAATTGTAGTGGAGAACCCTTCACCCACATCTACAAATGGAGAGGCCCTCCCCCTGCTCCAGTTCTTTGGGATCCTCCCCCTGGATCTTGGTAGTGGCAAAAATAGTACTGGGATCCACATCAATGATATGCTTCCCTTTTTCATTTCCCTTATCTGGTTTTAACTCAGGATCAAAACATGCATCTGATTCGAGTGCCTTTAGTTTGGCTAATAGTAACTGTTTGGCCCGATACTCATTTGTGATGTGAGTGGGGCTATTATGAAATTCACACCACTTCCACGTGTCCTTATTTGGATTTATAGTGTTGTTATGAGTCACCCCGCTTTGGATTTTTCCCTTGTTCTACGGTTCAGGGGTGCCTTTCCTTGCCTTCGGGATTGCGGATCCAAAGTCTCGCTTCTTCTGGTTAAATTTCTGCTCGATCTTGGTAGCATAACGATATGTCATGCCAAGCGAGGTAATTTCAAGGAACTCCATTTCCTCTTGAATGTATCGATGTAAATAGCTGTGGTACTTGAGAACCAAATGGCTCTCTGAATCTTTAATACCCAACTTTGTGCGTAGGGTATGGAACATATTCGTCAAATTGTGCACATCTTGATCTCGTTGCTGCCGCATCATGGTCCATTGGAGGTACCCGTCCTCATAGCTCTCCACACGGTAATATTGTTCCATGATACCATCTCGGAAAGAATTCCAAGTGGGTGTGACCAAGAACAAAGAGGTTTCCCTCTCGTCCTTTTTCTCACAGTAGGTTTCCCACCAGTCCTTGACATGGGGGGGGGGGGAGAGGGGGGGGCTTTGAGGAGTGAAAAAATAAGCTTTTCTCGGTCGGAGAAATTATTGACCAAGAAATACCCTTCCAGCGAATTAAACCATCTATATACAACGTTTGCATCTATCTAGCCTTCAAACATAGGAATTTAAAAGTTGACTTGTACCTTGAAAGGTGATGCGCCTCTAGAGTGGCTGTTAGATGTAGATACACCGTCGGTGGGTAGCTGTTGAAGGATCTAGGAAAATTTATCCATCATTGCGTTCATCTGTTTCTCGAGGGCCTCCTCGAGAAATACTTTGATAGGACATCCTACTCCCTCGTCTTTATTTTCTTCCACCATGGAAGGTCGTTGAGTTTTGCAAGCCTAATCTTGCAAGGGTTCAACCAAATCGAGCCCTAAGTCCTGATACCCTGACCTCGTTGGGGACATGAAAAGAAAAACAGAGAAAGAGCAGATCGCTTTAATACCACTGATTTGGATTTATGCAGGAACACAATAATATACATAAATAAACATAAATAGAGATATGTAGTGGAAATAAAACTCCATTTCATTAAAATCAAATGAATAAAATATGTTTACAGACATAATGGGAATAAGCTAGCTAGGGCGATGGTAGCTTATTTCTGAGAAGAGATGCGGTGGCTATATTACTCTGAACTGTGTTATAATGAGGCTCGAAGGCTTATTTATTATTGAGAAACAATGGAAAACCTTAAACATCCAAAAACCTAACCCTAGGAGATGAAGCGCTAAAACTGTGGGCCCCGTTTGGTTAAATTGGTACATCAACTTCTCGGGGACATAACTTTGGCATATGATCTCTATTTCACACACTCAGTACCTCGTTATAAAGATATATCCGAGGAATACAACTTTTGAGTGAGCAACATTGGTCAGTGACCCATGTTGCTTCCAGTTTTCCACAAAAGTGTCGTTTAGGGCCTCAAAATGGCTCAGGAGTTTAGGACCTGAAAAACTGCTAAAAATAATAAATTGTGCTGAAATTGAAAAATTGAAAGAACCAATGGTGGGGGTCCGATTGGAATAGGTGGGTGGTCAGCAGTATCCACCTATATCAGTCCTTTAACACATAGTATGTCTGGTTATCAGAGGATACATAGGGATACTACCTCTTTTAGGACATGATACTTAGTAGCCACATTTCCATTATAACTATTAAGAAGGAAAACCATAATTTTCGAAGACTCGAAACTGCTGAATTGGATTATTTGAAATAACAATGCATATAAGTGAAATTAGATAACATGCTAAAACTGAGGATATTGTATATAAAACCAGGTATGCCTCTGAACCAACCAACCTTGCATCAAAGACTCATGTAAATTCTTAAAATATATATATACTCTCGAATAGAGTTATAATCTATTATAACAATATAAACAATGTGATGGATAAACATAAGGAACAATATTGTAACAACTTGGAACCATAAGTTTCACGGAAATCAGTCAAATATAGTAATTCAAATATTGCATCCCAATTGGGTGTATATGAGCACTATTTATACAATAATTCAATTAAAAAAAACTAGCATCACCATTCGAACTGTAGATGGTGACCTGCTGTGGTCAATTACACCTAGGATTAAAATTAGCGCATATAACAAACAAATCAAGTCACCAATCTGGATTGAGGGAAGCTAGTAGAAATTAACGTAAGAAAGCCATAGTGGATAACGCAACATGGAAACTGAGGAAGAGGACCAACATGAATAGGGCTAGCCGATATTAGCTTGAGTTATATGGTACAAAAAGGTTTCAAGGGATAGCCGTAAGGAAATGGTAATTACCTATAACACAATTTCAATCATGTCAAAGATGGTAGTTATTGAAATGGGTGAACAACCATAATGAAACTGTGAATAGAATTAAACTTGAGAGTTGGCATTTTACCTGTAATGGCTATGATAAAAATACTTACATGGTAGACCTTTGGCAAAATATGGAAAAAAGTTAGAAAGAAGATGCGAAAACAAAATACCTAAAATATTGAACACCATAGGCAGGGTTATACATAATCTGAGAAAAGAAAAAGAGTAAGGCTATAACTAACAGTGGAGGCATAAATTCGTTCAGACCCTTGCGAGTTGAGATTCAACCCTCTATATACGCAAACAAGCCTTAGGAGTAGATCCATAAATGAAGACCCAATTGGGAATGAAGAAATCCCTACAAATGCGAAATGGCCTAATCATTATCTGGAGATAAAATCCCTTGCCTTTTCTCAAAGTACCTGAGTAGGGATGCATGCAGAGAAGGGTGCACGACTCCTCCAAGGAATATATAAAATGCCAACCAACACAGTTGAAGGCGGAGAAGGAAGTTAGGTAGAATTGAACCCTTTTAATAGACCAATAAAATCGAGAGAGAGTTGAGCGAACATAAGATAACATACATGAGAACATACACTGAGAAACATTTAGATGACAATACATCAGGCCATGCAATAGTATTACACGTATGTCTCGCATGTGTTTACTTATTTACAAAGAGGTACATGCTTTCACTTTCCCAGCCATAATTCTCTTAACATAAAATGTTGAAGAATTAATGCTAATGGAAACCTAAAATTAGTCTTTATCAGTTTCAAAGTGTAGACATTGTTTCATATGTATCCTACCTTTTGCCTCATATTACCTTGATATGAGGCTAAATAAGATGTTGATTTCATTCATTGGTTAAAAAGGAATATCATAAGTATTTTTTTCATTCATTGGTTAAAAAGGAATATTCATAAGTATTTTTTGCTTCAGACTTTGGCTAAAACATGTAATCACTATGATATGAGCATTGGTTTTTGTGCAATTTTAATTGAAAAAACATCTATTGATTACTATAGTCCCTGCGAGGCCCTTTGGGCAGGGACTAATAATAACAAGAGAGATATCCTAGTTAAGAATTATTTTTTAAAGGGATTATGTGATAGTTAGACAACATAGGCATAGTTGGAAACACCTTTCTTATTTACAAGTAAACATGTTATAACATTTTTCTCTTTATATATAAAAAAATTAATTTAAATGATTCGAAAAATAAAAAAAACAAATTCAAATTTGAAAAAATATATTTTGGATGGGATAATAAGGAAGACAATGAGGGTAAGGGTGGTGTAGCAGCAATCCCCTTAAGACTAACTAAGAGAGACATGCTCGTCACCTTCTTTAATGACAACACCTTGGGATATAGTCAATGCACCATGAGGTATTTCATTAATGCAAGTCAAATACGAGATATCATGTGCTATGTGCAACATTTGATTTGGAGGACCAATGTATGGATATGGGAGGCTTCTAGAAGCTCACTCACTTTGGTTCATGATGTCTCCTCATGTTAGGACACTCACAATCTTTGAATTCCTCTTAATCTGATTTGGAACTCTGTCCCTTCTTTTATGGGTGTGGTTGTTCTTGGTGTCGGGACAAGCCCACCCGACCTATGTGTCCTCACACTCATCGTTGGTTTCAATTTGTGTTCTTGATGTTCCTTCCTTCGGTTTGGTGGTGTGAGTTGGAGTCACTATAGCAAATGTTGTAAGTCATTGATTTTGGTTTGGGTTTCTTTGGTTGTTTATGGTTTAGGTCAACACAACTTTCGGCTCTTTTTTTTAAAACAATAATAACTCGTCAATGTACTATATAATATTAAAATAACTAAAATAAAAAATGATTTTTTGGACAAAATATTTCTTTTATTTTAACACATGTTTTAAAAATTCACTTCTATGTAATAGTGGGTCAGCAATAGAGATAAGCACAGGGTCGAGGGCATTTTTTTTGCGTGTCGTTGTGGAGGACTGTTTGATTTAGTTATCGTGTCTCTGCTTACGTTATCCTCTACAGTTTTTCCTGGTCATCTGTTTTATACAAAGTTTATTAGCTGCATAGATGCCGCCTATTTTCTTGCTGCGGAAGCAACCAAATAACGAATCCCATTCCAGACTTTCACTCACATCATGAGATGTGCTCCTCACGTGACGAGGGAAAGTTGCAACATCAGCTGCGTCATTTCGATCAATACATTATTTGACAGCCTTCTCATTTCTGTAATTCCCGAATTTGGCGGTCGTTGTAGTGGTAACTAATAGCAGCAGTTAAGCCATGTGCTTAATGCTTTATGCTATATTTCACTCGATAGTAGGCTAGAAGTGGAATGCTTTTGTCTTCAATTTCGGGGTCCCTCCGGGTCCCAATACCCCATTTCGTTTTCAAGCAACCCCGTGGCGTGTGGGCACTGGACAGACTTCAATCATATGCTTTCCTCATTCACACCAACTACCTAATATTTTGTCCACTTACCTTGCAATTTGCAAATTATTGCAAATTAGTGGTGAGCCGCTTCGTCACTCATGAAAGTAACGTGCAGAAATTTGCAAGTGAATTATGAGATGGTCCAAAATGCCCTCTCATGTTCCATACTCTACTTTTAAAATATGTGTTTGAATTTGTAAAACAAAGTGCTTTATATAAAATCAAATTGCGACTTGAAAACGTATACACATATTTCATTCATGTCATTGATGGCGTACGCTTGGAGAGACATGGCCGCTGAAAGATACTGAATTCTTACGATTTGCAAACATAATAATTGTTATTATGCCCCTGCAGCATTGCATTGTTAGACACAAGCATCTTAATCGTTTATCCAACTTGGACTTTAGCTTCAGAAATATCTAATGCCTTTAAAATTCAAATGTTACATGATTACAATCTTTCTTTATAGCAAAGTCCCAATAAACTTATTTTAATATGAATTATTACAATCTTTATTTATAGCAAAGTCCCAATAAACTTATTTTAATACGAATTATAAAAAATAAAGCAAAGTCCTAGTAATCTTAATTTAATATGAATTATTACATAATCCAGTAGGTCAAATAAACTATAAGTTAGCGAAAAAACAAGCCACAAGTTCCAGATCCCGCGGGATCCGGGGAGATAAGTTATTTAAATATAAACAAATCAGGAAAGGAAGGCGGTAGTGTCTGGATTTCGATGGATTTCGAATGTATTACACTAGTTTAGATACATTTAAATCAGGTTCCAGAGAAAGATTAAGTTTTTTGAGGTGTAAATTTTTTGAAATATATCTTTGATAACTTTAAGTTATTATTTTATTAATTAAATATTTATGTATTTTGACTTTAAAGAAACATAGGTCAACTATTTTGATCACAGATCATACATATTCTCTATACTTAGTTGTACTCCCATTATCTCTATACTAAGTTGTATTCCCATTAAGGTAAGTAATTTAACATTAGATATTTTTTTTACAATAATAATTAAAATTGAATGATAAATTTAGTAAAAATATTAAAATCAATGTGATTGGAAGGAGAGACACTCTCTAGTTAGGGTAGAGCTATAAATGTTGTAATATTTAACATTTTGACATAATAAAAATAAAATACAATTAAAAAGTATAAAATAAAATAATTAATAATTACAAATTAATAAAACAATAAAATATTTTTAATTGTTCAAATTACAGGAAAAAAATTATAATAATTAATAAATAAATGAGTTGTCTAACTCTCCAAACTCTAAAGAAATTAAATTCTTTAAGGTAAAAATATTGTTTATAAAGAAAAGAGATTTGATTTTTTTCCAAGTTTCATAAACAAAAAATTAAAAAAAGACAATTGACAAAATTGAAAATTAATAATGAAATGTATCAATTTATATTGATAACCCAATTTATTTTTTATTATTAAATATAAAATCTTACGTCATTTGTCCAAAAGTCCAATCAAACTGAAAAATAAAACCCATAAGGGTTAGACTATCCCTACCCCTTAACAATTTGTGATGTTTAAATGATCAAAAAAGAGTAGTCTAGCTATGCTACAAATTCTTCTGGAAAATAGTAAAATTTGAACATGATTTTTATCAAGTTAAAAATTTTAAAAATTTTAAATTATAACTGTAAAATTTCAAGATTTTGAGTACCTAAATAATTTTTAATAGTGCAGCGTTCTAAACTTGAAGCACGAACTGTCGGAGGGTTTGTCGAAAAGCCCATTGGGGAAAAGTGGCACTACGAGGTCAAGAGTTTAGATTATACGAAGATGCCTGGGATGCAAGGCAGCTGCAGGATGATATGAACAGATATTTTGTCAGCCAGAACATGTTGTTTGATGGCGATTTTTCCGTGGTATGGAGATGAGAAACTGCTGGTGGGCTCGTTAATCCTGTAGAGATTATGATTCTATCTCACCAGAGTGTTGTGGGCAACAGAACACTTTTTAATATTGGAAGTGTCCAATTGGTCGCCTAACAAATTTCACTGTGTTTTAATATAAAAATGCGCATAATACCCGGACGAAGTTAAAGTGATATCTTCTGTGTTCGTAAGAACTTCAATTTAAATAACAAAGGTTCGCTGGTTTACGAGCAATGAAATTATTTAAAGCGACCGACTGGTTTTCCCCGGTTTCTTTATTTCGTCATTTTTATTGCAAGGAAATTTTGTGAATTGCAAAGATATTTGTGAACGTCAAGGAACGTTTTCCGTTCCGTATGAGCCCTTGAGTAATGCATTCACAGTAAAGTACACAACCATATTTTTAAAAAAACTTAAGGTTGGAGTTGGGTTGATCATTTATATGTTTTAGTTGTTGGTTTGTGGGAAGAATTTTATTTATTTATTTTATTTTTGTTATTTATAAAATAGTTGTATATGGTGAATAGTGATAATCTATTTTACGCCGTAGGCGTTTATTTGAAACAATTTTCCTGGGTGTCCTCGTGTCATAATCTGATTTGTTAGACGATGGAATCATCATCAGCCATGGATTTGAATTTGTAGCCTACATTTAGCGAGAGTAAGTGAATAACAAATCTTTGAAAGACAATAATATTGTCACCAGCTCTAGGCCGCACGAGGATGGCTTATAAAGATTTTCCGTGCTTCAAGAATCTTGTTGGCGTTGGTAGTTTCGTTTCGAAATTTAATCGCAAATGATTGGTTATTGTAGACTAAAACTTTAATGTTGAATGGAAGAATGTTAATTAGTGAGATATTATTATCAAGACCTTGAAAATTTAATGTCGATGGAAAAAGGTTGGACGAAAAACTTTGCTTTGATGTGTTTGCATAATAACATGATTTTAGGTGGGGTTTACATGTTTTATCAAAATTCTAACCTTTAGTATCCCATTCCCAACAACTAGGGAAAATTTTATAGTATAAAATTATTTACCCTAAAAATTGCCAAAAAATCATATATACCAATATAAAACAATTAAAAACCTAAATATTTTTACAAGAAAATAACAAAAAAATTTACAATTTACATATTCTAGACATTCACAAGGTTTCAAAACTTTAACATAAACTTCCATCCTTAAAATTTTCCCCGCCAACAACCTAAAGTAAATAGGAATAATATTTTAGAACTTAGGCTTCTCTGATTCATAATGATGATGATAACTCTTTCAAATTAATCACAACACTCTTTTAGGGGTGAAACAATGTTGTGATTAATCCGAAAGAGTTATTATCACCAAGAAGAGTATTTAATAAATCCTATGGTGAATGTGACTATTTGATTTTGTATTTACAACTTTGAATTCCTTGATATTTTACGTTATATGTCCCAACTCGAAACCATTTTTTGTTTTTTTATTCCTTGTCCATATTGCATTAGAAGGATACTCCTTCTCCTTCACATATTTTTGTTGAGAAGAGCATATAGTGAAAGAAACCCTTGGTGGTCTAGGGAAAGGGAAAAAAAGGGTGGTTTTTGGCAATGCTAATAGTGAGAGTCAGGTAGTATTTGGAATTCATATTGTGATTCAGATCTTTTAATATAAAACTCAACTCATTCCTATTCCAAATCAATATTTTGTAATATGTTTTAGTATGTTGAATGGTAATGAATCATAATGATTATTTGTTTGGAACTAACTAGTTAGTGTAGCTGAGGTGTTTTCATTCATTCCCCTTTTTACTTGTTTTTTTTCTCGTTTTATGTGTAGGACCATAAGAAAAGGTTTTGGAACCAATTTTTAGATAAAAATAACTTGTCAAAATGATCTTCAGATCCAACCATCAGAATTATAGCTAAGTTTCCATAACCAAATATGTAGTTATGATGATGAGCATTTCCTTTCTATTTCCATTTTGAAGTTTGTTTTCTCTCTCTTCAATATGTTTTCATCTTTAGCCTAATCATAGGAAAAGTTTTTCCTCGAACAATTATGCACATACATGGATGTACGGATAACTAGAATATATTTGATAGAAATGATTCTCTCTATAATCTCAAATGACCCACAATAACATGCTATTGACTTCAAGTGGTTAGTGAACATTTCATATCTTTGACCTTCAATAATACATGCTTGCCCCCCTCAAAATAATTTATTTATTCTTCTATTGTGAAGATAAATTGTCTTCTTGTCTTGTGAAACCTTTAAATTCTATGTTATTTTCACCATTTGGTTTTCCATTTATTTAAGCAACTTTAGCACACCAATAAAAAATGTTGCAACTCATTGGTATTCTATATATTCTTTCATACAATGTCTCAAATATAATCATCTTTAGGGATTATTGATGTAACCTATTATTTGTGTAAATTTTACCAATTTTGAATGCTCTTCCAATTTTGATTGCTTATCCATCATATACATCCTTATCATATATTCATTCACTTGATTGATCATTTCTTATTTCCCATATATCTATCAGGGATATGATGTATTAAAGTTCAAGTTTGTCCCAAGTCCCTTAAAGAATCCTTTCTATAAATTTGATGTGAAGCTGGGATATCTATAAAAAATCATTTCCTTAGGCACACCATGTATCTTGGAAGTTTCCTTCATATATATCTCTATAATTTTGATTTCCTTAGGCACTGACTTTATTGAAATAAAATGGGAAGCCTTAATGAGCTTATCCACCACTACTATGATGAAATGATGTGTCTAGTTGCATTAATAAAATTAGTTGAAACCACTTCTCAATTCCACTCAAGAATGGATATTGGTTATTGTAATCAAGTTGGATGACTAAGCTTATCCTTTACCTTTTGTAATTACAAACTCTTAAATCTATAATTTCCCATTTCTCTTTTCATCACTTGCCTAAAATATTGGATTTTAACAATTGAAATGGTATTTTGGTACCTTGGATGCCCAACATAGGATGCATTGTTTTTTTTTCTCAGCATTATATTTTCCATCCCTTAAGAATTTTGCATATAGAAGTTTCCCTTGTACATGAGGACTCCATATTATTTTAGCTCATAATATTTATTCCATATGTATATCTTACCCTTCTATAAGCTTTGTTTTATTTTCACATAACTCCAATATGGAATTGTAGCCTAAACAATTGTGATTTTCAAATTAGAATTTGATCCGGATTTATGCAGGAATGCAACATAATACAAAAATAACCATCAACATAGAGATGCATCGGAAATAATGCTTCATTTCATTAATATCAAAGTCATATTCGTAAAAATGAAATCCCATCCATTTATCAATTCAAACTCTTACACATGAGGTGGTTTCACATATTTATGGCATGAATCAGAGCTTGCCGGGCCTAAGTCATGTGCGGACAATTCCTCTCATGATCCTTTAGTTTCTTTTATTCATAGCATATTACATGCTCCTTTTCAAGAAATGATCATTCAACTTCTTCCTTGCGCATGAATGACACAATAAAATTATCATTCCAAATTAAATATCCTTAAAATTGGTGAAATTTTCAATAGCTTATTAATTTTTGGAAGCCCTATTTCGATTTAGAATTTTAATCTAATGCTTTTACACTCTTATTTTACAAGGAAATGATGGGTTGTGCAATATTTCAAAATATTTCAATAAATCATTGATACTAGCCTTCTAGCCCCATGAATGACCCGACTTCTATAATATATCTTGATCATATCCATTCATTGATCACTTTAATATTTTCCCCATCTACTTGTATACACTTCGTGAGATAATGGGGGTCTAAATAGATAGTTTTTCTTCTTCATGTTAACACATGTCATTTTGGCATTAAACTAATCCTTCCTCAATAGTCATAAAATCGATGTTAGGTCCCTATAATACTAGTATAGCCCCCATATTGTTATTTTTGTGCACCATAAAACCCCCATATTATTATTGTTGTGCCCCATATAAACCCACTATTTTTATTGTAGAAGCCCTTACATTATTATTATTATGTAGGCCCTAATTATATTTTGATCCTTTAGACTCCTATATATACCAGGAAGTCTTTTCATTTTAATCATCAAAGAATTGCTCATTTATGTGATGTAAAAGAAGGTTTTCCCCTCGAAGAAGCTTATTTCCAAGTTGTTGAAATATCATTTCTTCTACTATATGATTTGGTTACATAACATTTGGTATTACAGAAATTTATAGTTCCTCCATTTGAAACCATCACCTGACACTCTAGTGTTGGATGTAGAAATTAATTCAATTCTTTGGATATCTTACAATGAATAATATTATGGCTACTACCTGATTCAATTGACACTGTTATCTTATTTTTCTTAATATATCCTTTTATCTTGAGAGCTTGAGAGTGTTTCTCATTCTTGTTCTCAAAATTAGCATAGATAATAATATCATCCAAGAAGAAAATAAAAACCTATCTATATACTCTTTGAACACTCCATTTATAAAATATATACAACACAATCAGTGCATTTTAAATCCCCAATGGAGGCACTACAAATTCATAATGACCATATCTATATTTTAGGTTTTTATTGATGATTTCCTCCTCCTTCATTCTTACCTAATGGTAACCCTACCTTAGGAAAACCTTAGATAAGACATTGACTCCTCTCACCTTGTCAAATAAGTCAACTATCCTTAGCGAATGATATTTTTTCTTGATCATCACCTTATTCAATTTCCTAAAATCTATGGAAAACTTTAATGTACCATATTTCTTCTTCAAAAGGTGCATTGGGGCACCAAAAAGTGACACAATTGTGCATATGTTCTCGTTATTAAAAAAAAATTCAATATTCATTTGCATTTCATTTGGATTTGGTGTGTTCATCCTGTAAAGTTTCCTAAACACTGGGGAGAGAGATTCCTATTATCAAATCAATGGAAAATTAAATTACCCTTTATGATGGAAACCTTGATATTTTACCAAACACATCTTCATATTCTTTTAGTAGTAGATGGTCTTCAATTCTTTGGTATTTATTCTTCTCTTCCTCCTCCATGTGGGATATATAAATTTGACACTCTTTGTAAAGGACATGTTCAATTTCACATATTACATTACTCAGATAGAAATAGGCCTTGTAATCCCTTGAAATTTTCTTTGCTTCCCTTCCTCATCAATATAAGAGAATTTAATATTATAACAATCTAGTATAGCATGATGCTTATCCAATCAATCCATATCTATTAGGTAGTTATATGATCGTAAAGGTATGATGTTGAAATCTATCTACATTTGTACTTAATAATTCAAGTCCATTAAAAAATCCTTAACCATCTCATTACCTCTCATCTTAGCTCCTATAAGTAAATGAACCACCCGATTTCTATTATTATTATATATATTTATTTATTTATTTATTTATTTTTCTATTTTCTCTCTTCAAGTGAAATATATCAGCAAGTCTAGGATCCATATAACTATTTCTAGATATAGAATCTATTAAAATGGGTTTGTGAGAGTTATTGATATTACGTTCCACTTCAATAATTTGAACTTGATGATTTGATTGCCTCGTTTGTTTAGGGATGCATAAATCCTTGGCATAATTTTTCCTATCTCCTTAAATTTCATCCCCTTAATTTTTATTTAAAGTCTCATTCTTGTCTCATTTGTGAGGGATATCCTTTCCTCACAACCCCACCATATAATGGGCTATTGTATTGGAATCTTTCCTAAATAATTTGACACTTTTTGCTCATTATGGGTTAGGTTTCCTTGTTGATTTGTTTGAGAGCTACTCCTAATTTTTTTTGGCTTATACACCTTCTTTATCCATCTTGGATTTCTTCTAAGTCATACCATGCTTTTTCTTAAGTTGGCCTATTTCTATTTCTCTCATAAAGATACTTGGATTTTCTTATTTCTTTCTCCAAACTTTTAGGCTCATCTAATTTGATATTTTGATTATGGAAAGAAGGTAATCCACTTATTAATATTTGGATTTTTACCTTAACGGTGTTAATGAAGTCCACATATGTTACCAATTCAAGATTTTTCTTTCGTACTCCTCTATTGTCATGTTTCTTAGATTGAGTTTAAATAAATCTTACACATCTATATTATAATAGTGCTCTGTCAAATACTTTTCCTGAAACTAACTCTTGAACTACCTCCATGATATGCTCTTCTCTTCCAAATGTTAAACTTGTTTAAGTTAGTCTCATCATATATATGCTTTGTCTTGAAAATTATAGTTATTAATTTTGGCTTCTATGTTGAATGAGTAATTATACAATTATAGATAGTTCCTCATCCCCAACGACCAAGCCCCAACTTCCTCACCTTTCTTATCTTTCCTGAGAAAAGTAGGAGGATTAATATTCCTAATCTCCCCATGACAATCATCCATTTCATATCTCCTTTGATGTATAACTAGTGATAAGCTTCAACTACTTTGATATTCTAAAAATTCATAAGCCCTTGTAGTCGAATGTATTAGTGAATGATGTTGATTCATACTAGCATCCTCTCCCCTAGCCTGAGATTTATCCTCCTCTACTTGCCTTGTACTTGAATATTTGTTTATCTACTTATACAATTGGTTAAATTCATTGCAGTATCTATGTAGTATGGTGATTTTTCTATTCTAAATATTTGATCAAATTTTCATTATCATCCTTATAATGTAGCATCTCCATATTTATACCTGTCAATTATGTTTGAACAATAGTATGGGAAATTCTAAGATAGATTCAAATGGGAAAAGGGAAGACAAAACTAACAAACAACTTTCCCCCTCATTCCTATATGACGTTCATGTTGGTAATAATTCTAAAAATATTACCTTATGGAAATTATCCACTCTTATAAGCCACCAATAGCCTCTTTTTTTTGTTTCTTGAGAAATTGTACTATTCAATAAAAAATCCGACCTAGAAAATGTGATTCTAATCTTCATTAGCATTCCAAATATAATCACCTTTCCAAGTATAAATTACCAATTCCTCTAAGCTTACCACATATCAACACTTGTATTTGTCACAAAAATATGCTTCTATCATCTCAAATTATATTCTTCCTATTAACAAGTACAATTCATACTATACAATGATATTATTTATACCCTTAATTTCCACAATAAAAATACTTCAAAAAAATATCAATCAAATATATTGTAATATGAGACCTAATTCAGATAAACATTAGAGGAAATTTCAGCCTAAAAGTGGCCTCCTAATGAAAAATAATAAAATAATAGTAAAAATTATAAAATAAGAGTTATGAATTTGGAGGGAAAATAATAAAACTACTTTTTAAATTGTATTTTCAGTTTATCTCCTTATAGGTTTACTCAAATTTCAAGTTTAGACACTCATTAGATGCAGAATAAAATTCTACATCCAACAAGTACCCATTATGCATACTTTTGAGAACACCCACATTGATAAAATTGCAGATACATAAAAAATGTGTTAAAACACAATTTTTTAATGTATTTGCTATTTTTTTTCAAGGTGAGTCTTCTCAAAATTATGCATAATGCGTACTTATTGGATGTGGAATTTAATTCTGCATCTAATGAGTATCTAAACTTGAAATTTGAGTAAACCTATAAGGAGATAAGCCAAAAGTACAATTAAAAAAGTAGTTTTTCTTCTTTTCGCTCAAAAATATTTACATGTACCTCTTTTTAAATTTAAAGAATTTTGATTGGTTTACATATTATGACATGGAAATTACATGAAAATTTCATGGGCACTTTTAGGATGAAATTTCCTCTAATGAATAAAAATATATAGCTTAAAATTTTTCTCTCTTAATAAATTGCAATGAGATATAATTATGCATTCATGGCTTACAATTTTTCCTCTTGATTACATCGATAGGCATGTATATTTCAAAAACAAGTGGAAGTGGGCTTGTATAATTTTTATTTATTTTAAATGAATGGCTAAGATTTAACAATGAGTGAATATTCTTTGTCACACATCTTAATGGAGGGATGATATTTCACCCCGCTCTAGTGTAGGATATCATCTCGCTTCGCATCCTGCACGTTACAATATTTAATTAATTTTAATTTAATTAATGTTGTTCGATTGTGTCATGTGACGATCGAGTGATGATTGATAGATAATCGAAATGAAATGTTGTGATCGCCCATACTGGCGATGGTGATGGATAGTCGTGGAGGGAGGTATTGGAAATATAGACGGTTTCTTTTTGTGGGTGAGAAGAGTTGAGGAGTCAATATTTCTACCGTAATTTGGATTTTGTGGAATGACCTTGTTGTTGCTGCTCAATAGTATCTTCAATGAACTAATCCAAGTACGGGGCTATTTGATAGACTGACTTGGAAAAAATGTTTAGTGATCTTCACTGACAATAAAACTACAATATCTTCACGTTATGTAAATGATGATTTTCTCAAGGCTTTTATTAGAATTTGATGTCCTCCCTTGATCTGAATCAAACTTGTTTTGGGTCCCCCAGAAGAGCACGTTGGGGGGAATAAGTCTGACTCTCATGAAGGAGTTTGGGGATGTTGTACCCACTTGTGCATGTGGTGATGTCCTAATCCAGTTGCTTAGAATAAAATGACTTCAAAAAGGGTAGAGAAAATGAGTGAGTCATGGAAACTACAGCATCAATCTGGGTCATCAATTCCAATTGAAAGAGACCAAAAAATGCACATGTATGGGTCGGTCTTTGAACTGAAAATAAAAATAAAACAATGAGGAAACGAGGTTTATGCTTCAAAACCTTCATAGTTATAAATATTGTGTGGATATAGATTATAGATAGAATAGCCTAGCAACTTGGATCTAGATTATGTCATGACAAAGATATGGAATTTCATTTTCAATGTGAAGAGGGAGATGATCCCGATGCTTTTATTTGTGATCTAGATCTAAATTCATCAAATGCATTACTACCAAATGAAATGAAAATAAAGGGGCATTCTCTGAATGAGAGAAGGCAGAGGGAGCTAAGAAAATGCCTTTTGATCCACTAAGCAATTTCCTAGTATGTCTCATGGTCATTACAACTTTGTTTGAAAATTATGTTATACTGTTAGATAACTAAGCAAGGACTAGCCACTGCATGAATTTCTTACATTGTCCTAATTTTCAATATATGTCATTTCAAATGCATATGAATGAGACATTGTTGGCTAAAATAATGTCAAATACCCTCAATTATGAGTTAGCTTATTCTTTTTACTATAATATTTATGGGTGATAATTAGAAAATCATCATTTTAAATTTATTTATAATGTATAATTAATTTTTATACCTTATTACCATTTGAGAATTAATGTGTTAATTGAATAGTTTTTTTATCCATTATAGTAATTTTATAGTTATAATATATTTGGAGCAGGTTTGTTTTAGATGATATAGATAATAACTATCTACATTTAGTTATTATTTATTTATAATATTTTTAAATAGGACAGTCAATTAACATATATATAATCATCCAAAGGAAAGTTGAGGTCCTCAATAAATTTCCCAAAATACTTGGATGAAATGGATTTCTTGTCCCAACCTGAGAAGATTTGGCAGTTACAATGTGAAACATTACATTAAAAGCCCAAAGAAGAACATAATTCAATTGATAAACATTAAATTAAAAGCCCAAAGAAGAACATAATACAATTGATTGCGGTAATTATATGAATCACACTCCAAATCCTCCTTATTGGGATGATTATTTCATTATTTTTAAATTTATTTTTAAGTATTTAAAATTTTGACCTAATTAATTTTCAATCATAAAACACATTTAAATTGTATACAAACACTACTCTAAAAAATTATAATTGAAATGTGAACATCCCTGCACTGTAAGATGTTAGCAAATCAATGTCCCAATAGGTTAAAAAAAAGGGCAGAAAACGAAAAGGAAGAACTAAATCTTAAATTGCAAGTATTAGGAAAGGAAATTGTGCCACTTATCGAAGGAGATTTATGCAGAACTAACGCATGGATGAGAGGCAAACATATAACCATAAATAAAAAATATAATAAATAAATATCATTTCATTAATATTAAAGAACTAAAATTTGCTTACAGACAGAATGGAAATAAAACTAGCTAGGGCGCTGGTAGCTATCTCTGAGAAGAGATGTGGCGGCTACAGGCCTCTGAACTGAGTTCCAATGAGGCTTAAGGGCCTATTTATTATTTAGAAACAATGGGAAATCCTAAACAGCCAAAACCCTAACCCTAGGAGATGAAGCACCAAAACTATGGGCCCCGTTTGGGTAAATTGGTGTTTCAACTTCCCAGGGGCGTAACTTTGGCATACGATCTCCGTTTGACGCGTACCATACCTCGTTAGAAAGATATATCCGAGGACTACAAATTTGGAATGAGCAACATCAGTCCATGGACCCACGTTGCTCTCCGTTTTCCCAAAAAACGTCGTTTAGGGCCTCAAAACGGCTCCGGAAGTTTAGGACCCGAAAAACTGCTAAAAATAGTAAAGTGTGCCGAAACTGAAAAACTGAAATAGACAATGGTGGGGCCCCAAGTGGAATAGGTGGGTGACCACCAATATCCACCGATCACTCACTTGGCAATATAGCCAAAGAATAACGTCAATCATAGATCAAGATCTAGTTTAAAGGAGAAACTATTGGACATTATTTTTGGTTTGCAATTGCAGTAGATCCGAGTTGTAATTGTTGTAATTATTCATAACTAACAATTGCACCACATGTTAAAGAAAATGCCATAAGGTTTTGGTATAGGAAAGAATAAATATATAAGAAAGAAGAGGTAGTAGGAAATTTCTCGTCTAACCGATCCTCCAAAATAAGGGGTAGAGAATTATGTTTACTCGACCTCAAATCAAAATATCCATATTGGATAATTGATAAGGAACAAATTCTTGTTATTAATTTCATGTAAGATGTGCTTTTTCATAATGGCATGAGACATTTTGGCCAAAGTACTCAAG